>CM068351.1:7646874-7921874 GCA_034769755.1 Odontamblyopus lacepedii
CGTTTTCTGAGTTGTCTGGTGAGGGAAAGTGGGGGGCGTTTTTGTGTTTTTTTTATTGTGCTTTTCGAGGTCGGGAGTTGGAGTTTTCGCAGTGACAGTACGGTATACGGCGTCCCAGATAGCGACATAAGTTCCAGTTGTTTATAGCATGGTTTAAAGCGGGGCACTGCAGTTCCTTTTGGGGTTTGAACCTGAAAACGAGGCTAAGACGGAAGCAGAAGAGCTGTGTATTTTTAGTCGGAGAGTTTAAGAGTGATTGGTCCCGCGGGGGTTTCAAAGTTTGACAGTTCGTGTGGGTTTTTAACGTAAACAGTAATGCGAAAAAGCAGTGTCCAAGCCTACAAGCGAGCTTATATTGTCCAAATTGTGCAGTAACTAACAAAAACCACTTTTATTTACCATTTTTCATGGCTGGAAATGGCTTGTGAATGAAATAACACCTATAGGATGTGTCACAATACCTGATTTTTGCATACTTTTTCAGCAATATGATAAAATGCAACACAAAAGACCTAGAAACAGCTTTAAAATCACACACGTTTTTGCAGATTCGGTGTAAAAATGACAAATTACGGTAAGGATTTTCACATTGTAGCTTCGCGTTCGTTTTAACGCGTGATCCTTGACACATTTCGACATAAAATCCACTTTTTATCACGAGTCACTATTACAGTAATGAATAAAACATGTCGTTCTCCAGCGCAGTGTAAAACTTCCACACTTGCAGTTTTGTTGACAGTAAATACAAAATGCAGTCTCTTTCTGATTTCTTGGACTCCTGAAAACAAAACCAAACAGAACAGACCGCGGTTTGGCTTCGAGAGTAACTCTGCGCACGTGTATCGCGATATTTCTGTACTTTACCGTTTTAACTGCAGCATAATGAGGCTTTTAATGCGTTTTTGATGTACATTTTTTTGGCAATCGCTGTAAGATTTCAGGTTAAGGTGTAGATTTTGTCACAGTTGCAGTTTTGTTGACGATAAATTCAAAACGACGAAATTTGTAGTTTGGTTTTACAATATCGAGAACTACAAATAACGTGTCATCGTATTATCGTCGTACACGTTAGCCTCATTAAAAGTGTGTCTTATTTTTGAGAAAACACATTTAACGCTTTTTATGCTGGTGCAGATTATTCAGTAAAATGTTCATACAAATTTAGGCGTAAAGTTTCGAAAAATTCAAAAACCAATACAATTCATAGTTTCGTTTTAGAATATAGATATAAAGAGAAAAAAAACATACACTAGTAAGACTTATTTTGCGTTGTTTTCTTAGCATTTGTCAAAAGTATCGCAAATCGGACTCTAATCGATACTGAAACTAGTATTGAAAATTCACATTTAGGCATAAAGTTTCAAAAAAAAAAAAAACAGTACAATTTTTAGTTTTGTTTTAGGATATAGACTAAAAATTACGTGTAGAAAACAAAATCATACACTAGTACGAGTCATTTTGCATTGTTTTCTTAGGTTTTGTCAAAAGTATCACAAATCGGACACTAAACGATACTGAAACGAGTATCAAAACTAGATTTAAGCAAGTATCGATACTGAAAAAACAAAATATGGGCTTCATTTTGAGTTTTCTCAGAGCTAGGATAAGGCCACATGGCGTAATAAACTAAAAATACTGTAATTTTGTGTTGAAAATTACAATATTGTCTAAAAATGTGATCTTTTATTTTGTCATATTATAGTAATACTCTTTAGTCTCATTAACTCTGTCTTATTTTTGAGAAAACATTACGCTTTTTATGCTGTTGCAGTGTATTCAGTAAAACGTTAATTCATATTTTGGCGTAAATTTCGTCACAGCTGCAGTTTTGTTAACAATAAATTCGAAAAACAATACAATTCATAGTTTAGTTTTAGAAAATAAATGACTAAAAATAACATGTAGGGAAAAATCATATACTCAGGCATTTTGCGTTGTTTTCTTAGGGTTTGTCAAAAGAATTGCAAATTGGACTCTAATTGATACTGAAACTAGTATCGAAACTAGATTTAAGCAATGGGAAAAACAAAAACAAAAAAGAAGCATAACTAGAGAAAATATGGGTTTCATTTTGAGTTTTCTCAGACCTAGTGTAAGACCACGGATAATAAACTGTTATTTTGTGTTGAAAATTGCAATATTGTCTAAAAATTTGAATTGAATTGAAATGTTAGCATCATTGTTTGTTCTGCAATACGTCTGTTGGCTTCTCTGGTGCAGCATTTTGTCATATTAGCATAATATTATTAAACATGTCTCTTATTTGTATAATTTGACGTGAATAATGAAGATTTTTAGTGGTAGTTTGAGGAGATGGAGAAGGAGATGCTACAGAAGTTAATTGTTATTTTTGAGAGGACTTTTTACACTTTTTTACGCTGCTGTAATGTAAAAAAAAAAGTGTAAAGTTTGTCCCAGCTGCAGTTTTGTAACAATAAATCCAAAACAATCAGATTCTTGGTCATTTATTTTAGAAAATACATGACTAAAAATAATGTGTAGAAAGAACAACATGTAAGAGGTGTTTAACTAAAAAAAAAAAAATACACACTCATTGAAACAAGTATCGATACTGAAAAAAAGACATAACTGGACAAAATGTGGTCTTCATTACGGTTTTTTAGGCTAATGTAATGTTTTAATAAAATAGGAATTCAAATTCAGGTGTAAAGTTTGCAGTTTTTGCAATAGATTTAAGAGATTGTAGATCCAATGTGTAGTTTTAGAATATTGAAAATATTGTGTCGAAAGAACATCATGTAAGAGGTGTTTCACATGTAAAAAGTATTGAAAATCGGATACTAATCTATACTCAAACTAGTATCGAAACTACACACTCATTTAAGCAAAGTATTGATGCTGAAAGAAAAGAATAAAAATAACATAATTATGTATTCAGCAAAATGTTAATTCAAATTTATGGGTAAAATTTGTCCCAGCTGCAGTTTTCAGCATTTCTAAATAAAATGTGTAGTTTTGTTTCAGAATTCTGATAACTAAAAATAATGCGTAGAAAGAAGTGTTTTGCCTGGGCTTATAGGGTTGGCTAAAGTATTGAAAATCAGTTACTAATCAATACTAAAACTAGAATTGAAACGACACACTCATTTAAGCAACTATCGATACTGAAAATAAAATAAAAAAATGACATAACTGGACAAAATCTGGCTTTAATTTTGAGTTTTATAAGAACTAGTGTAAGCCCACGTGTATAATAAACTAAAAATATTGCTATTTTGTGTTGAAAATGACAATATTGTCTAAAAAAATAGCTTTTAAAGTGCTCATTTCAGGTCATAACATCTGTTTTGAGTATCAAGTCTATTCTTTAGTATCAAAATCATCATAACTGGTTTGTTTTGCTTGATCACTATCACTGTATTACACTTCAGTTTCTTTAAAGAGTGGCTTATGTACAATTTAAAGTGAACAGTGAAGGTTTTAGTGCCAGATTTAAAGTGTGTGTGTTAAATACAGAAGGAAATGCCACATAACTTATTGTGTACTTTGAGAATACAGAATTATACACGTTTTAATTAAAATCTTCACTCAAATGTAGGTGTAAAGCTCTTCGCAGCTGCACTTTGTAACACTAAAGGCATTCGATTCATAGTTTTGCTTTGTTTTTTTGAGGAAACAGACTAAAAATAATGTGGAAAAGAAACACAGTGACAGGTCTTTTTGCGTGGATTCATTACAGTTATTGAAGGAGGTGCTGAAAAACGTAATCAGAAATGGATTTATTAAAAAACGAACACTCAAATACTCACATTTTGGCGCAAAGTTTGTCACAATTGCAGGTTTAACCCAGTCCAAACAATCAAATTCATTTAGTTTTAGAATAATGGCAACAAAAACACAGCATTTTGCACGGATTTCTTATGCGAAGTTATAATTTAAGCGTTTCTCTGTATATTTTGGGGTTCACTGTATGGATGTTTGTGGTTAGAATGTAAATTTGTGTGTGAAAGAGGGTGTGTGTGGCTCAGACGCTAATCTTTGCGAGCTGGTTTTCCTCTGTGCTGCAGCTTTTGTATTATTTAGCACCTCCAGACTTTGCACTTTCACATACACTGTTAGCACCACGGGTTTACTTCATTTTATTGCTCTAAAAATACCCCAAAATGTGCTTAATTTTACTTGTAAATTCCGGGTTATGCTACAATTATTAACATGTTTTCAAACCTGCAAAAAAAAAGATAATATCGTTGATGATTTACGTTGATTTTACTACAATTTTTGATAGTCACGGCAACTTTCTTGACCTGAAATAGCGGAAAATGTTGACATAAAAAAACAAATGGCAACATTGGGTTCTCTTCTGCAAATAAAATCTAAACTTTTGCTTACATATATTTAGTTTTATTCAAATACTCCAAAACACAAAGCTATATCATAACGTACGGTTTTACTATGAGCTGTTTTGTTGGTAATTTAAATCACTTCATAGTACTTTTTCTCATTTTATGCGTTTTATAATTCATTTTGAGGTCTTTTTTTTAACAAATGAAAGTGTGTAGTGACAAAATTAATCTAAAATCATTAATTGAGGTTGGTTTTGGAGTTTCTACGTTAGATGTTGTGATATAAGGTCGTGTTTGTGTCGTTTTCCTGCCGTCAGGACTAAACTAAAGACTAAAAGTTTGTGTTAAAAACGTCAAAACTGGAGCCAGTCTGAGAGATTTAGTGAAGAATTTACAAATGATCTAAGAATGTATTTGACTAAAGAGAGAGAGAAATAATAAATAAATCAAATCTAATAAATTAAAAAGCTAGAGAGTGTGAGAGATAGAGTAAGAGAGAGATAGATAGATAAAGAGAGTGATAGAGCTAGATATTGATAAAGAAAGAGCGAAAGATACATAGATAAAGAGACAGAGGGATAGATAGAGCTAAAGAATGAGATAGAGATAAAGAGAGATAGATAAGTAGATAAAGAGATGGATAGATGGACAGATAGATAGATAGATAGATAGATAGATAGATAGATAGATAAAGAAAGAGCAATAGATACATAGATAAAGAGACAAAGATGGATAGAGCTTAAGAGCGAGAGAGAGATAGATAGATAGATGTATAGATAGATAAAGAGAGAGAATGTAGAGCTAGATGGCGAGATGGTGAAATAAAGAGAGGGAGCGCTAAAGAGCGTGATAGATAGATAAATAGAGAGAAAAAGAGTGAGATAGAGGTTGATAGAGCTAGAGATAGAGAGATAGATAAAGAGACAGTGAGATAGAAAGATAGATAGGCAGAGCTAGAGTAATAGATAGATGCATAGATAGATAAAGAGAGAGAGGGAAAGATAGGTAGAACTAGAGAGTGAGAAAGGGATTGAGAGACAGATAGATAGATAAAGAAAGAGCAATATATACATAGATAAAGAGACAGAGAGTAGAGCTAAAGAGCGAGAGAGAGATACATAGATAAAATAGATAGCAAGATAGAGAGACGCATAGATAAAGAGAAAGCTAAAGAGCGAGATAGAGAGATAGATAGATAAAGAGAGAGAGAGAGCTAAAGAGTGAAACAGAGAGATAGATAGATGGATAAAGAGAGAGAAAGAGAGTGAGATAGAAAGATAGACAGGGCTAGAGAGGTAGATAGATACATAGATAGCTAAAGAGAGAGAGGGAAAGATAGGTAGAGCTAGAGAGTTAGATAAAGAGATTGATAGAGATAGATAGATAGATAGATAGATAAATAAAGAGCGATATATACATAGATAAAGAGACAGAGAGATAGATAGAGCTAAAGAGGGAGAAAAAGAAATAGATAAATGCATAGATAGATAAAAGAGAGAGATAGGTAGAAAGTGAGATAAAGAGAGATGCATAGATAAAGAGAGATAGAGCTAGAGAGCGAGATAGAGAGAGAGAGAGAGCTAAAGAGTGAGACGGAGATATAAAGAGAGAGAAATAGATCGAGACAGATGGATAGAGCTAAAGGACGAGATAGAGAGATAGATAAATACGTATATAGATAAAAAGAAAGGTAGAGAGCAAGATAAAGAGAGAGAGCTAAAGAGTGAGACAGAGAGATAGATGGATAAAGAGACAGATGGATAGAGCTAAAGGGAGAGATAAATACATATATAGATAAAAAGAAAGAGGTAGAGAGAGAGATAAAGAGAGAGAGAGCTAAAGAGTGAGACGGAGAGATAGATGGATGGATAAAGAGAGAGCGATAGATAAAGAGACAGATGATAGAGCTAAAGAGCGAGATAGAGAGATAGATAAATACATATATAGATAAAAAGAAAGCGAGATAGAGAGAGCTAAAGCGCGAGATAGATAGAGCTAGAAAGATAAAGAGAGAAATAGATAAAGAGAGAGAGCTAGAGAGAGAGATAAAGAGAGACAGAATACATAGTTAGAGAGAGCACGCTAAAGAGATAGACAAATACAGAGATAGATTGATAAAGAGAGATAGACGGATAAATAGAAAGCTATAGAGAGAGAGAGAGATCGCAGATTAATGTGGATTTAAATGCGTTTTTACCTTAAATCTGAATGGAGTTGAATGTGGGAAACAGCGTCGTCCTGTTTTTTTTTTTTTTTGTTCTTTTACTTCCACCAGTGCATTTGTCAGAATTAAGGTCCATAAAACCTGCTCCTAACTCCGCTTTTGTAGTTCAGTCGCTGCTGCGTTTCTCCTGCGCAAAGGCCATAACTTTAGATTTAGTAATAAGTGTTTTTGTCAAACGCTTAAGACGTATTTGGGCAAAATTATACACGAGTTACACAAGCGCTCATGAAGTTATTGCGTGTTTCTTCTGTACATTTTGGTCATTTTATAAGTTCTGTATTATCGTGACGCTGCAAAAATAAAATACCGGTGTCTGCACGAGCTAAACTCACTCGAATTGTGCACTTTTTGCACTTTTTTCCCCCGTTTCGTTTTGAGAAGTGTCGATGGAGGAAACTGAATTAGTCTCTCACTCTCACGCTATTTTTGTCGCCGGTGCTAATGTGTCTAATTTCCCCTTTCGGTATTTGGAAACGTGTAATATTTGTTTGTGATGACGCGACGATTCTAAATGTAAATGAAGTAGTAGCTGCAGTTGTAGTGGGAACAGTAGTAGTAGTAGTAGTAGTCGTAGTAATAGCAGGAATGGCAGAAGTAGTAGTAGTAAATGAAGTAGTAGTTGTAGTTATAGTGGGAACAGTAGTAGGAGTAGTAGTGTCAGAAGGTGCAGTAGTAGTAGTAATAGTAATAGTAGTAGCAACAGAAGTAGTAGTAGTAAATGACGTTGTAGTTATAGTCAGAACAGCACTAGTAGCTGTAGTAGTAGTATCTGTAGCAGTAGTAATAGCAGTAGTAGTTGTAGTAGTAGTTGTAGTAGTAGCAGCAGTAGTAGTAGTAGTAGTAGTAGTAGCCGTAGTAATAGCAGTAGTAGCAGTAGTAGTAGTAGTAGTAGTAGTAGTAGTAGTAGTAGTAGCCATAGTAATAGCAGTAGTAGCTGTAGTAGTAGCAGCAAGAGTAGCAGTAGTAGTAGTAATAGTAGCAGTAGTAGTAGTAGTAGTAGTAGTAGTAGCTGTAGTAGTAGCAGCAAGAGTAGTAGTAGTAGTAATAGTAGCAGTAGTAGTAGTAGCAGTAGTAGTAGTAGTAGTAGCAGTAGTAGTAGCAGTAGTAGCTGTAGTAATAGCAGCAATAGTAGCAGTAGTAGTAGTAATAGTAGTAATAGCAGTAATAGCAGTAGCAGCAACAGTAGCTGTAGTAGTAGCCATAGTAATAGCAGTAGTAGTAGTAGCAGTAGCAGTAGCAGTAGTAGTAGTAGTGGTAGCAGTAGTAGTCGTAGTAATAGGAGTAGCAATAGTAATAGTACCTTGTCATCAAACAGTAAATAGGATCACAGAATCATCTGGTGTCGGACTCAGATCAGCAGTGAACCAAAAGACACACACACACACACACACACAGAACACACACACACACACAGAACACACACACAGAACACACACACACACACACACACAGAACACACACACAGAACACACACACAGAACACACACAGAACACACACACAGAACACACACAGAACACACACACACACAGAACACACACACACACACAGAACACACACACAGAACACACACACACACACAGAACACACACACACACAGAACACACACACACACACACACACACACACAGAACACACACACACACACACACACACACTCACACACACACAGAACACACACACACTCACACACACACAGAACACACACACACACAGAACACACACACTCACACACACAGAACACACACACACAGAACACACACACTCACACAGAACACACACACAGAACACACACACTCACACAGAACACACACACAGAACACACACACACACACACACACACACGCACTCACACACACACAGAACACACACACACACTCACACACACACTCACACACACAGATCACAGGAAGTGGAATTAGTGTGAAGAATACATGTTTGTATAAGCTGCTTCCTGAGCTGTAGGTTTAACTTACAGTACTCCATATTCAAAGTACCATGAAATAAAACAGTAGTAGTAGATGTAGTAATTCAATATCTTTTAGAAGGAGTTATTAGTCGTCAGTTTTCCAAAGTCCTTTGACCAACACTGCTCTTCAAAACAAAATCATTCCATCATTTAATGTTGATACACTTGTGTTTGAGAAGTTTCCGAAACATTTAACCTAAAGACTTTACCTCTTTGTGCAAACATCTGAACTTTATTGATATATTATTTGATATATTTTTAAAGCTTACTTACTTGCTTAATAAATCAGAAGTGAATACAGGCAGTAAAAAGCTGTTAAAAATTTGGTATCGCGCGTCAAAAACGATCGGAGAAACCTTTTATTTTCTTACACTGCTCCTGTGTGGGCTCCGCAGGTGCCGAGTTTGTACCTGCTACCTGCCCCCCCCCCCCTCCACATACCCCCTTCCCTTCTGCCCCTCCACCCCCCTCCTCCCTCCTTCCGCCCTGGGACCCCCGCGCCGCCCTCATTACAATATTTATTCACCCAGCAGATGTTCTTATCCGGGGCAATTACCTTTGGCTTACACGTCCCGCTTGCCCACTGATGTAGATGGATGTACGGGTGGGGGTGGGTGGCGGCGGGGAGATGGGGGGTTGGCGCGTAGGGGCCCTCGGGTGCCTCCTCCTCGTCCCCCTCGTACCCCTGCCCTCCGCGTCAGGACTGGCGGGGCGAGGGGGCATTTGTTTCTTTAATGATTTCGGGGCGAGAGCTGCAGCGCGAGTCTGAGCGATTCTTTCGAGGGGTCCAGATGCAGCAGCGAGGGGCTCATTTACACACCGGGGAGTTTAGTTTAGTGCCCCAAAAAATATGAAAATGAAAGCCGCGCTGCGTAACTTTTCGGTCGGGGGTCCGTCACCTTTGTGTTTCTATGGATATGTCCCACAGTAGGACATTAAACAACTCTAACTTTACATTTATTCAATTACAGGTGGTTTTATAGCTCAAAAATATCTAGAAAAACAGGGATTCTGACTGAGACCGGGGTCGCCTCTCCACAGATCTGACCTGTAACTTGGTCTGGTTTAGTCTCCATGAAGATAGAAAGGTTTAATGCTGTACTGTGGAACATTCCAGACAAAGCAATAACATCTATTTTTGTTATACTAAATACAATCAGTCAATTAAATACTGTCCCACTTTAAATGTATGTTTTAATCATATTTATTTTTTGGTTTATGTTGAGTGTCCAGGTGCCTAATAAATTAAATGTATTATTATTATTATTATTACTATTATTATTATTATTATTATTATTATTATTATTATTATTATTATTATTATTATTATTATTGTTATTATTATTACTATTATTATTATTATTATTATTATTATTATTATTATTATTATTATTATTATTATCTCCATGGAGACAAGAAGTTGATGGTCCCTTCATTCAATCAACGCTTGCATTGATTGAAACCAATATCTTACAAGACGTAGTGTTGTAAATATATAGATTAACTCAGAAATATTTTTGTGTCTTTACGTGTATTTTTGTGAATTTTTTTCTGTATTTTTTTCACTTATCCAGCTTTCCAACAATATTCATTATTATAAGTCACTGGATTTTCTTTGAGGTTTTGAACATTACTCTAGTGGTGAAAGGAGACGTATTGAGCTTTTGTCTGTTTTATAGTCACAATCTACGACGCCCATGGATCCTTTCAATTTGCACTTTTTTAATCGCAATATTCGTCTCTAATGACTGAAGGAAAGAAACCAGTTCCTCTGATTTCTGGTTGGAAACAGCAGCGTCGAAAATGAACAGTGTACAGATGTAAACGTCATCACAACAAAGCGCTGTGCAGCTGTTGGCGCCTCCTGTGATTTAAATTTGTGTTAAAGTCGCGATGTGAAGCTGCTAAATTTCCGTATGTGTCACTTTTTAAGAACAAAACAAAACGAAACAAAAATATAAGAAGGTAGAGGCAGTGGGGGTGTATGAGGGGTAAAGGGGGAACAGGAATTTTTGGAGCAATGGCGTCTTGAATACAGAAGAATAAACATTTCTTACATGAAACACTCTAAATGCAACTTTGAGAGGGTAAATAAGAAATGTGAACTACTATAACATAACATAAAAAATATAACATAACAAATAATGTATAATATAACGTTTAAAAGCTCTGAAAAGTCGATTTTTGCAAAGAAAATGGTTATAACGTTACGCACTGAAAGCGTTAATGTTTTTTTCCCCATAATTTCTATCTTCAAATTACAATAAAAAAAGTTTTGTGATGAAATTCTAAACCCTAGTAGCTTTAATATATGTTCTGAGCACTGATTGGTTTTTTTAGTACCTGCAGCGTGTGTAATTTGCTCTGATTGGTTGATTGTCGGTAGCTGCAGTGTGATTCTGCTCTCTGATTGGTGAATTTTCAGTACCCGCAGTATAACTCGTTTTTCTGATTGGTCCATTTAATTTTAGGTAACTGCAGTGTGGGTTCTTTTTTCTGATTGGTTGATTTTTAGTACCTGCAGTGTGGATTCTGCTCTCTGATTGGCGGATTTGATTTTAGATGACTACAGTGTGGGTTCTTCTCTCTGATTAGTTGATTTTCAGTACCTGCCATATGATTCTGCACTCTGATTTGTTGATTTTTAGCACCTGCAGTGTGGGTTCTTCTCTCTGATTGGTTGATTTCAGTACCTGCAGTGTGTTTCTACTCTGTGATTGGTGGATTTTCAGTACCTACAGTGTAGTTTTACTCTATGATTGGCTGATTTTTCAGTCCCTGCAGTGTGTTTCTAGTCTCTGATTGGTCCATTTAATTTTAGCTGGCTGCAGTGTGGGTTCTTCTCTCTGATTGGTTGATTCCAGTACCTGCAGTGTGTTTCTGCGCTCTGATTGGTGGACCTCCGGCGGCACATGGGGCATTAGCATAAGTGCAGCCTCAGCACTCTGCTCTGAGCATGTGCACATCTGGACGGTCACAGTGGACCTGTCTCTCTCCACGGGCTCTTTCAATTAACAACGTTCGATTCCAGACTCAACACTCCAAAGTGCCCAGAATTTACACTCTCCCTTCGAACAGGACGCCTTTTGGTGCACACTGACACTGTTTACTTTATGTTTGTGTCTTTGGGCCCGTTATTTGAGTAGGAAAGTCGAGCTTAAACCGAAAATCTCAGGGAACCATGGTGTGGATTCAAAGCTGTTGGTCTAATTTAAACTTCCACAATCCACAGACAGTGATGCAAATATAGTGATGCTTTTTCATTCATTATTCAAGTATTTTTCTTGTATTTTTTATTTGAGACTTTACTACAAATAAAGGCAAGAAAGATATGAATGAATTACGTATTAAATTGTTTAGGCCTGTTTTATAGACCTGGTTTATTCTGGGTTTAGATCAGATTTAGACTGGGATTAGACCTGGTTCAGACCTGGTTAACACCTGGTTTAGACTGAGTTTAGACCGTGTTTAAACCTGGTTCAGATGTGTTTTTTAAGACCTGGTTCAGACCTGGTTTAGACCAGGTTTAGAGTGGGATTAAACCTGGTTCAGACCTGTTTTTTTAGGCCTGTTTTTTAGACCTGGTTTAGACTGGGTTTAGACCGATTTAGACTGGGATTAGACCTGGTTCACACGTGGTACAAACCTGTTTAGACAGGGTTTAGGCTGGGATTAGACCTGTTGTTTTAGACCTGTTTTAGACTGGGTTTAGGATGGGTTTAGACCTGTTTTAAACCTGGTTCAGACCTGGTTTAGACTGAGTTTAGACCTGGTTCAGGCCTGTTTTTAGACCTGTTTTTTAGACCTGGTTTAGACTGGGTTTAGACTTGATTCAGACCTGGTTCACATGTGGTACAAACCTGTTTAGACAGGGTTTAGGCTGGGATTAGACCTGGTTCAGACCTGTTTTCTTTTTTTAGACTGGGTTTAGACCTGGTATAGACCTGGTTCAGAGCCGTTGTTTTAGACCTGGTTTAGACTGGGTTTAGAATGGGTTTAGACCTGGTTTACACCTGATTCACACCTGATTCAGACCTGTTTTTTTAGACCAGGCTCAAACCTGTTTTTTTAGACCTGGTTTATAGTTTGTCTCATATATACAGTCGTAAATGAAATTATAAATGCAAACTTGTTCATACAGAATTCTGTCATTGTTTAATAGTTTTAGGCTTTATAAATACTTTTTACTTCAGCCTCAACCCTTTTGGTCCTGATCCATGGGGTTGTCGTCTGTTTTGTTTGTTTGTTTTGCTTTGTAGTGCTGCAAAACGACCGAATAAACTACTACGACTACATATACGGCTGTTGAAGTGTTAGAAATGTTTTACTTTGTGTGAAAAGGGGGCAAATATCACAAGTCTACACTTCTCTCTGCTCCTTTTCTTTCACATTGATGCAGGAAACATAATTACTATTTTGTATTCCTCTTTCCTGAATAAAAAATAAAACAATAAGGGACTAATGTCATGCTGTGTACTTTCCAGGCAAAGCAATAACATCACCCTGGCGACGAGCAGTTGGTGCCATAGAAAAAGTTGCATAGCGTATGTGAGAAAGTAAAAGTATTTCATGAAAAAAGCCTACTATATTTGTGTCACTGTCTGTTGACAAAATACATCGAAAAGTCAGTTAAATTAGGCTAATTATGCTATTTTCTGATCTATGTTATAATGTCTCCTCATCACAAACACACCTGGAGTTGTGTTTTGTTTCATTCACACACATTTAACACACAAACCCTGCACATTTAGACTAAAAACACTTTGTCCTACCTTGTGATGTCATGTGGTAATACAGGAAGTGCTCCACTGCGTTTTACAACCCCACACATCTTCACTAGAATCATTTTGACGATTTCAGCACTGGAACTGTCTATCACTGCTGAACTAAAGGTTAAAGGTAGCTCGAAAACTACCGCTTGATGACATCACAAGGTGGAATAGAGCATTTTGAGCTTTGGAGATGTAGAGAGACTAATAATAAAGTGTTACTCAAATGTGTGAATGAAAAAAACGCAACAAAACACAACTTTAGACCTGGTTCAGACTTGGTTTAGCCTGAGTTTAAACTGGCTTTAGACTTTTAAGGCTGGTCTGGCTTTAGACCTGGTTCACACCTGTTTCAAACCTGGTTTAGACTGGATTTAGGCCAGGTTTAGACCCAGTGCAGACCTGTTTCTATAGACCTGGTTTAGACTTTGTTCAGACTTTGTTCAGGCTTGGTTCAGACCTGGTTTAGACCGAGTTTACATCTGGTGTAGACCTGGTTCAGACCTGTTTTTTTAGACTGGGTTTAAACCGGCTTTAAACCTGGTTCAACCCTGGTTTAGGCAGGGTTTAGACCTGGTTCAGACCTGGGTCAGACCTGGGTCAGACCTGAGTTTAAACTGGCTTTAGACTATTAAGGCCGGTCTGGCTTTAGACCTGGTTCACACCTGTTTCTTTAGACCTAGTTTAGACTTTGTTCAGACCTGTTCACACCTAGATTAGACTGAGTTTAGGCCTGGTTTAGACCCAGTTTAGACCTGGTTTAGACCTGGTTTAGACCTGGTTTAGACCTGGTTTAGACCTGGTTCAGACCTGGATCAGTCAATTTTGCGTACCATAGGACCTTTAGTGTTTTTTTGTGTGTTGTTTTTTATTAGTATTTTTCTATAGTATGCAGTACTTGTAGTAGTATCAGTAGTAATATTAGCAGCAGTTGTAGCACTCCCAGTTTTCTCATTATTTTCCATTTTATCCCCTCTGCTCTCGCCTCATACATGTCGACGCACAATCTTCTTCGTACATTATATCGTCCTGGGACTTGAACGCCGCTGTATCCCGCGTTATGTCTCCCTCCGGTTCAGATCTTTGCTCCAATTCACAACATAACGCACGACGCCGGCTCGCGCTTCGGCTTCGTACGGGCCTATTTTCCGCACGTATCCCTCCTCCTCCTCTTCGGCGCGCTCCGGCTCACACTGCGGCGGGTGCACTTTTAATGGCGCCGCTTCTCATTGCGATGCTCCATAAACCCGTCACGATATTATTTTCAGCGCGCCCACATCGGAGGCTACGGCCGGCTCTTTATTTATTTATTTGTATAGGGAGATGGAGTACGGAGCGCCGGACGTATGGGGAGGAGGCAGGGGGCTAATTCACGGTCCCTGGATGGGCCGTTAGCAAATCCAGAGGGCGGGAAGAGGGGACGTGACGGGATACGTGAGGAATATGACGTGTTAATCTGGTTTTTGGTTGAATTTTTGTTTTAAAATGTGAAATGTGGCGGAGAAATGTGTACTGGAGAGCTGGAAAAGATGAACACTCAAGTCTTGGTTTAGACCGATCGTAGACCAGGATTAGACTGCATTTAGTGTGCGTTTAGACCGGGTTTAGACCTGGTATAGACCTGGTTTTAGACCTGGTTCACACCTGGTTGAGACCAAACTTAGGCTGAGTTTAAACCTGGTTCAGACCTGTTTTTTTAGATGGGGTTTAGACGTGTTTTTTTAGAGCCGGGTTAGACCTGGTTCAAACCTGATTTAGACTGGGTTTAGGCCGGATTTAGGCTGGGTATAGGCCGGGTTTAGACCTGGTATAGACCTGGTTCAAACCTCTTGTTTTAGGCCTGGTTTAGACTGGGTTTAGACTGGGTTTAGGCCTGGTTTAGACCTGGTTCAGACCTGTTTTTTGGAGCTGATCTAAACCAGGTTTAGACTGGGATTAGACCAGGTTTTGACCATCTTTAGACCTGGTCCAGACCTGATTCACACCTGGTTTAGACTGGGTTTAGGCCAGGTTTAGACCTGGTTTAGACCTTGTTCAGACCTCTTTTTCTTTAGAATTGGTTTAGACTGAGTTTAGATCGGCTTCAAACCTGATTCAAACCTGGTTTAGACTAGGTTTAGGCTGGGTTTAGACCTGGTATAGACCTGGTTCAAACCTCTTGTTTTAGGCCTGGTTTAGACTGGGTTTAGACTGGGTTCAGGCCTGGTTCAGACCTGGTTTTTTAGACCTGGTTTAGCCATAGGTTGTGTTCACTCTTGCACACACACACACATCAAAATTGGGACTTATCCAGGACTAAACCAGAACTAAACCAGGGCTAGAACAGGACTAACCCAAGTGCACATCAGGACTAGCACAACGCGTTTAGTTTAGTTTATTTAATCCTGGTTGAGTTTCAGTTTAGACCTGGTTTAGTCCCTGTTTAAAACCCGGCAACTCCCTGAGCTCATATTAAGGAGATTACTACAGTTCACAGAAGTTTCCCCAGTGTGGATTTGTAAATAAACGCTGAACCAAAGCTGTTTTCTGCGAATCTTCATTGATGTCCAGCCAACTAAACCATAAAAAGCGCAGTTATGAGTGACGGTGACAAGCCGTATGAATTATAGGTAATTAAAGCGCAGTTTTTAAACCGAGTTCCCTCATTTTCTGGTTTAAAAATGCATCTAAAACTCGCAGTGCCAACTTTTCCCCCAACTTTCCTATAGTTTTAAATGCATTGCGGATTCCCTTGCATGTGTCTGAGGTGACCAAAGGTGAACCGCGAGTACATCCCGAGTCTTCCCCGAGTTTTAGCCCGAATCATTTTGAGCCGGAGAGGAGCCGGACGAGCTTCCCGCGCTCACCAACGCCATGAATCATAGATGCACGGAAACAGAGTGGCGGCGCGCGGAGGAGAGGCTGTGGGTTCAAAGCCCGGGCTGAAGCGAGCGGAGGGAACAGCTCAGAGGAGAAGAGGTTTTGGCAGGAACACGGAGCCGGAGATACGGGAAGAAAAGAGGCAGAGGCAGGTGCAAAGAGGAGGAGAGGGTCGTGCCGAGGTGAGGGCTGTTACCAGGCTCCAGTTTGTGGCGGCGTTTGAAAGGGATGTTATTGGAGTTTCCGGATAATGCCGCTCTGTAAACCGCGCCGTGTTGTTTTCACATCGCAAACACGCCCCGAGTTTTGCTTAAAGAATTCTGCATTACTTAGACCGGCCGTGGAAAATGAGATCCGACCAACTTGATTTTGACTGAATCAATACGTGTAAAAATTAATTTGACTGTCAAAAGCCGGAGTGAAATTTTCCTTCATCTTTTTTTCAGTTGTTTTGTTTAATATTTATAAGTTGGTTAAGCTTCATTTTTCAAATAGATGGAAGTTAGACTGAAGGAAAATTACATCCCATTGGAATTGGAACATTTTGGAATTTTGTAATAGGGAAGTCTACTACTGATACTACTACTACTACTACTACTACTACTACTACTACTACTACTACTACTGCTACTACTGCTACTACTACTACTACTACTACTACTACTACTACTACTACTACTACTACTACTACTGCTACTACTACTACTACTACTACTACTACTACTACTACTACTACTACTACTACTACTACTACTGCTACTACTACTACTAATACTGCCATCACTACTACTACTACCACTAACACCGCTACCACTGCTACACCACTACCACTACTACTACCATGCTACCACTGCTACCACTACCATTACCACTACTACCACCGCTAGCACCACTACTACCACTGCCACTACTACCACTACCATCATCACTACCACCACACCATCATCACTACCATCACTACCGCTACCATCATCATCACTACTACCACCACTGCCACCACCTACCACCACTACCACTACCGCCACTACCACTACTACCACCACCGCTACCACTACTACTAACTACTACCACTACTACCTTCACTACTACTACTACTACTACTACTACTACTACTACTACTACTGCTACTACTGCTACTACTACTATTACTACTACTACTACTGCTAGTACTACTACTACTACTGCTACTACTACTACTACTACTACTACTGCTACTACTACTACTACTACTACTACTACTATTACTACTACTACTAAGACTATGACTGCTACTATTACTGCTACAATTACTTCAACAGCTACTACTACTACTATGACTGCTTATGGTACTATTGCTACTTTTACTGCAGTAACCACTACAACAACAGCTACTACTATTACTGCTACAACTACTACAACTCCAACCACAACTACTATTACTACAACTGATACTACTACTACTACTAATGGTAGTACTACTACTACTATTACTGCAATAACCACTACAACAACAACTACAACTACAACTTCTACTGCTTATGGTACTACTTTTACTGTTACTGCTACAACTACTACTATTACTACTACAGTTGCTACAACTCTAACCACAACTACTATTACTACAACTAAGGCTAATACTACTGCTACTGTTAATAGTGCTACTATAACTACTACTACTACTGCTACTATTACTACTAGGAAGGAAGTCCAATGGTAAAGCCTGTAATAAACAAAAAGAACAGTGTCTTAAAAAGTCTTAAAAGTGTTGAATTTAGTAATTTGGAAATAATACCTTAAAATATTATATTTGGGTCTTAAAATGTGTGCAGTACATAACTTGTCTGTATCACATTTCTCCTCAAAAGTTGAATTTGTCAATCATCATTATTTGGTTAAATAACATCACCTAAATGAAGAGCGGCGGAACCGATAATTGAGAATGTGACATACTCCCGGGTCAGAATCCTTGTGCTGCAGAACCACAAGCAACAAGCTGAGCAGAAGTGCCTAAAATCAAAGAAAATCTCAGCAAAACACAAATTTAATGTTGTTTTTTAACGTTGATTTTACATTAACGAGCGACACATTTCATGCTGCGGTTATGGGGAAATCGCTCCACTCTTCATATTCCTTTGTTTGAGAAATAAATGAACACAAATTCAAGAATTTTGTTTTTCTTTGTCGGTCGGTCTATGAAATAGGTATTAAGTTTTTATATAAAGAGTCTTAAAAAGGCCTTAAAAATACTTGAATTTCACTTGAAACTGTAAGAACCCTGAAAGAAGATCTAGTTTACTAAGTTATATATATGTACACTGCAAATTTCTCTGATCTGGCCAAGATTTTAAAACTTATATTTAGTTTTTCATCTTGTTTTCAGATTTATTATCGACTTACTTGATCTGAAACTGCTTCATTCTAGTCTGGAGGTTGTTTATTTTAAGATAACTTGTCGAGTAAAATGATTTTGCTGCATGGACAGATAATTTCACTACTTTAAAGTCATTTTCTGATAGATTTAAGTGTTTATATCTTACATTTTGGCCAAGCTTTATTGCAGTGTGCTCAGACGTTTCGTAATTTGTGAGAAGTCAAAGTGTTGGTGTATTATATAATTCCACCATATGAAAAACAAACAATAGAGATATCGTGTACGCAAGAGAGCATTACTTTATTTAAAAATGAAATAAGAATGTCATTTTCTTATAAATTGTGGCCTACACTGACTTAACCACTAAACAAATTGTCTTTTTTTCCTTGATCTACTGCAAACCCAATTCCAGCTTCAGTTTCAGTCCCTAAACTGACCCAATGAGTGGAATTTGAATGAGGAAAAACACATTTTACAACTGTTACAACTGCGAATAACTAAATTGTTTTAGTTTTTTTTGTTTTTAGTGGGTAGCATTTCTAGTCTAGAAGTGGTTTATTTTAAGAGAACTTGTCAAGTAAAATGATCTTGCTGTATGGGCTGATAATTCACCACTTTAAAGTCATTTTCTGATCAATTTAAGTGTTTATATCTTACATTTTGGCCAAGCGTTTTGGCAGCGTACACACGGCATTATGATATTATATGAAATTAAATATTTATGGCATTGCTCCCAATTTTTCTTTCCATATATTTGATCAAAAAGTGTCTTGCCCCGGTCCAGATATAGTTTTATAAGCAGCTCTTGAGGTCAAAATGAGTTTAAAAAGCGCCATTTGTGTCTTAATTATGAAGTATTTTAGCTTCTAGTCATCAGGAAGTGTGCGTTAGCTTGACAAAACTCATCACGGGGAATAATTAGGACGCTCTGAATGCATAACGGGGCACTGCAAACGGTTTGGATCTGATTTTGGCATTTTTAAGACGGCAAAAATCCACTTCTGCGCCTTAAACAAATTGTACTTGTTTTTGTAATAAGGTTTCAGTGTTTGGGTTGGAAGCTCTGGTGACAGGAGAGATGGATTTTCTGCATAGCCTCTTTCCCCGCCACAAAATTCCCTTTGCATCGGCACAGGAAAAAGAAGAGAGCGAACGAGAGAAGCGGCGGTAGAGAGGGACCGTGCAGACCCATGCATGCTCCTGTCCTCTCCGAGCGATGAATAATTGAACATCCCGGCTCTCTCCCTCCCGCGGATCTGCGTCTAATGGCCAAACTCGCTGTAAACGTCCAAATAAATACTCTTTACAAGCCCATTCGCCGCCATTTAGAAGCGACACGGGCTCACGGTTCGACACAGCACTCCACGTCGGGAAAGCGGCGCGGAAAAAGTCTGAAATAAAAGCCGGCGGTTGGGGCTGCGAGCGTTCGGGAGAGACGGTCATTAGCGGTGCCACAGTCCCTCCAGGCTCCATCCGTCAGGCAGGGACCGACAGGGACTGACAGGGACTGAGCGAGGATAGACGCCTGTCACTAGAAAACTATAAGGGAAGAGCAGGTTTAATATTTAACTGCTTTTCTTCTGCTGTTGTGCCAATGGGCAGTGTATCATATGGACTTTATTCTGTTTCAAATGGGGCAGAATATATCGAGTTTTACTATAGAAAAAGAAAGAAAATTGAAAAATGACTTTGGGAAACTTGTTTTTTGAGCAGTTTTAGCTCGTTTTCAGTGTTATATTTCATTGTGTGTGTTAAATTATGTGTCGGTAAGCAGTTTGAATGAATTTCCTTAAACAGAATCTGAAAAAATATGATCATATGTTAAAAAAAATGAAATAAAATTAAACAAAATAACGTGAAACAGGTTCTGAACAGGTATAGTAGTAATGGTTGTAGTATTGTATTTTAAATCACTTCTTAAAACCCGATTTTTTTTTTATCCGTTTTCCTTCATTTAACTGGTTTTAGCTAGATTTTTTTCTTATTTCTTTTTTATTCTGTTTCAGATGGATCAAAATATATAGAGTTTTACTATATACAGTTAAAAAAAGGGATTATACAATGACTTTTGGAAACTTGTGCTATATTTCTGACCATTTTACTGCTTTTGTGTTTCCTCTTCCATGCAAAATTATGTGTCATTAAGCAGTTTTAACTCATTTCATTAAACAGAATCTGAAAAAATATTATCGTAACATTAAAATAAAGAAAAATAAAGTAAAACAAACTAACGTGAAACAAGTTCTGAACAAGTATATGTACAAAAATATCTTTTAAACCATTTATGCTGTTGATTTGTCCTAATTTTCATGATGCAAATTATATTTCATTTTTCTTTTCATCAAATTTCATGATGCATTTGAATAAAAGCTGAAAGTCTTTCCTTTTAAATGCAATTTATTTCATGTTTTTATGCGTTTTCATAAACAAAATCAAAGGACCTTTACCCTAGAATAGCACAGGTTTTTAAAGGTGTTTTTTGCAGGCGTTTTAAGCATAAATGGGTTAAATCACTTCTTAAAACCCATTTTTATCCATTGGGCTTCCTTTAACTGGATTTAGCTTGATTTGATTCCTTATTTCTCTTTATTCTATTTCTTTATTATTCATTTAATCTGTTTTTTATGCCTACTGTGTGCCATTTTTATGCTTTTTGTATTGCTCTTTAAAAGGAAGTGCTTTATAAACATAGATTTATTCATTTATTTTCCTAATTCCCATTCAAACATGGCACAAAACAAAATCTAGCCAAGTTAAAATGACTTGAATTAAGAAATGTTTACCATGATTTGAGTAAATTTCACTTGAAAAGTAAACATATCCGCCAGTGGAACAAGACTTTTTCTACTTAAAATATAAAAATACATCTTGCTAAAAAGGGGGACACAAAGAGAAGAAAAAGGAAAGAGAAAATGGGGGTTGAAAGAGGGAGAGGAGGAGGAGATGAAGAAACGGGAGGAAAGAAGGAAAGGGGGATAGACGCCGCAAGAGAAAAAAAACAGTGGGAGAAACAAGGAATAGAAAGGAGCAGATTGAGAAACGAATACAGGGGAGACGAGAGGAGGTAAGAAGGGATGGAGGAGGAAAAGTAGGATGGAAGGAGGAGAAAAGGGGAGATAGCGGAAGACGAGGAGCAGAGGAGGTAACTGAGAACGGCACAGAGAATGAAATAAGGCGGAAGGAGCGATAAGAGGAGAAAGAGGAAAGACGAGGCAGAGAAGAAAGGATGAGAGCGGAGGGGAGGGACCGGCTAATGTTTTTAAACGACAGAACGACGTCCTCACGGGGGAAATCAGGCCCGTTCAGGGCAGAGACACGTGTGAGTGAAGAGGCCGGGCCGCTCACTGCACCTGTGGCACATTAGAGCCTCCGGAGACACGGCATTATCCAGATGGGCACTCAACCCCGCTTTCGGCTTTTATTTGACCATGCCGTGACTCCCAAGATGCACTGGGGCTTCACCTTTTAGTGCCTCCTATACAATAAATCAGAGAAACATAATAAGCGGAGACTGAAGAGGTACGTTAGGCTTTTAACATGCTACTACTACTACTACTACTACTACTACTACTACTACTACTACTACTACTACTACTACTATTACTACTATTACTACTATTATTACTAATGGTACTACTACTATTACTACTACTACTACTACTATTACTACTACTACTACTACTACTACTACTACTACTACTACTACTACTACTACTACTATTACTACTACTACTACTACTACTACTACTACTATTACTACTATTATTACTAATGGTACTACTACTATTACTACTACTACTACTACTACTACTACTACTACTACTATTATTACTAATGGTACTACTACTACTACTACTACTACTACTACTATTACTAATGGTACTACTACTACTACTACTACTACTACTACTACTACTACTACTACTACTACTACTACTATTACTAATGGTACTACTACTATTACTACTACTACTACTACTACTACTACTACTACTACTACTACTACTATTACTACTACTACTACTATTACTAATGGTACTACTACTACTACTACTACTACTACTACTACTACTATTACTACTATTATTACTAATGGTACTGCAACTACTACTGCTTATACTACTACTATTACTACTACTACTACTGCTACTACAACTACTAATAATGCTTATGGTACTACTACTAGTATAGCTGCTACAACTACTATTGCTACTGCTACTACTACTATTGCTACTACTACTACTACTACTACTATTGCTACTACTACTATTGCTACTACTACTACTACTATTGCTACTACTACTACTACTACTACTACTACTACTACTACTACTATTGCTACTACAACTACTAATAATGCTTATGGTACTACTACTAGTATAGCTGCAACAACTACTATTGCTACTGCTACTACTACTACTACTACTATTATTACTACTACTACTACTACTACTATTACTAATGGTACTATTACTATTACTAATGGTACTACTACTATTACTACTACTACTACTACTACTACTACTACTACTATTACTAATGGTACTACTACTACTACTACTACTACTACTACTACTATTATTACTAATGGTACTGCAACTACTACTGCTTATACTACTACTATTACTACTACTACTACTGATTATGGTACTACTCTTATTATTACTACTACAATGACTATTATTAGTACTATTGCTTATAGTACTACAACTACTATTAATGCTACTACTACTACTACTTATGATACTACAACTAATATTACTGCGACAGCTACTACTACTACTGGTTATGGTACTACTACTACTACTACTACTACTACTACTACTACTACTATTGCTACTAATAATGCTTATGGTACTACTACTAGTATAGCTGTTACAACTACTATTGCTACTACAACTACTAATAATGCTTATGGTACTACTACTAGTATAGCTGCTACAACTACTATTGCTACTACTACTGCTGCTACTATTGCTAGTACTATTGCTACTGCTACTACTGCTACTACTACTACTACTACTACTACTACTACTACTACTACTACTACTACTACTACTACTATTGCTACTACTGCTGCTACTACTACTACTACTACTACTGCTACTACAACTACTAATAATGCTTATGGTACTACTACTAGTATAGCTGCTACAACTACTATTGCTACTGCTACTACTACTACTACTATTGCTACTACTACTATTGCTACTACTACTACTACTACTATTGCTAGTACTATTGCTACTGCTACTGCTGCTACTACTACTGCTATTGCTGCTACTACTACTATTACTACTACTATTGCTAGTACTATTGCTACTACTACTACTACTACTACTACAACTATGATGTCTCTTGTTTGTGCCACTTTAGCGATTCTACTCACTGAAAGTTGTAGGAAAAGTGAATTACTTCTGCGGTCTACAAGGAAAATAAGAAAATTTGGTTAAATGTTTAAAATGAAATGTGCAAATATTCAGTTCTGGCTACAATTTGTAAGAAAACAAACTCACATTTTCATTTTTAAATATGCACAGAGAATCATTTTCGTTATAATATCTTACAGTCTATCTGCATTTTGTTTTATTTTAAGTCATAGTTTAGATCAATGCCCCAAGAGACATTTGTTTGTGTTTTTTATTTGAGGCCTTTGTTTTAGTTTATTTCAGCACTCTGGCCAGTTCCTTAAAATGACCAAATCGCAGCCGTTTCTGTGTTTTCACCGCGCAGGAAAGAGTGAAGGAGCAGAGAAAAAGAGTGAAAGAGGAGAAAGCAGAGGTAGCACTTCTTCTTCTTCTGCTTTTTCTTCTACTTCTGCTTTTTCTTCTTCTTCTTCTTCTGCTGCTGCTGCTGCGCTAATGGGCCGTACATGGCGGTCCCAGTCAGCCCGTGGCAGATTTAAAGGATATCGACGAGGGACATAAAACTCTGGGCGTTTATTGGACGCAGAATTAGAATAGAACATGGTGTGTGTTTTCGGAGCAGATAATGAGAAAATACCTCCGCGCGCACTTTTCGGTTTTCAGACGGGACAGAGGAAAGACAAAGATGTGAGGATGTGAGGAAAGGCCGAGTTTAAGATGCAAACGCGACATTTTTAAAGTGTTTTTTCCACTCGTGACATAGTTTGGTCGGACTGGAGCTGTTGTAAATATTTGTCATAGTTAAAGGGCCCAAATTACACAATACACGACACATAAATCCTACATATTTGAGCTGAGTTGTTATATTCAACTGAAAACACTCTGTTCCACCTTGTGATGTCATGTGGTGATACAGGAAGTGCTCCACCCTATATAGTATATATCACTACAGAATTATTTGGATAATTTCAACTCTGCAAATGCAAATCTATGTGGAGCTAAAAGTACTAGTTACTATTAGTTACTACTACTGCTGCTTACTTAGTACAACTCCTACAAGTACTACTACTACTACTATAACTACTACTGCTCCTGCTTATGGTACTACTATAACTACTACTACTACTGCTCCTGCTAATGGTACTACTACAACTACTATAACTACTACTACTACTACTGCTCCTGCTAATGGTACTACTACAACTACTATAACTACTACTACTACTGCTCCTGCTTATGGTACTACTATAACTACTACTACTACTACTACTGCTCCTGCTTATGGTACTACTATAACTACTACTACTACTGCTCCTGCTAATGGTACTACTACAACTACTATAACTACTACTACTACTGCTCCTGCTTATGGTACTACTATAACTACTACTACTATAACTACTACTGCTCCTGCTTATGGTACTACTATAACTACTACTACTACTACTACTACTACTACTACTACTACTACTACTACTGCTCCTGCTTATGGTACTACTATAACTACTACTACTACTACTACTACTGCTCCTGCTAATGGTACTACTACAACTACTATAACTACTACTACTATTACTGCTACAACTACCACTACTACTACTACAGCAACAACTACTACTACTACTACTACTACTATTACTGCTACTATAAGTACTACTGCTGCTTATGGTACTACTATTACTATTATTGCCACAACTACTACTCCTACTCCTACTACTACTACGGCTTCTGCTGCTGCTTATGGTACTACTCTTAGCTACTACTACTACTACTACTACAACAACTTCTACTTCTACTACTACTGCTGCTGCTGCTGTTGCTTATGGCACTATTTTTACTGCTAGGTTTAAGGTTAGGGTTACATTTAGAGTTGGGACTAGGGTCTAGAATCGTCGTTGGGGTTTATGAATATTTGGTTTTATTAACGTTTGCAGGACGCAGCGTTTGTGGTACACACGAGGGCCGATCATTGCCGCTTGCTGATTTAATCCTGGTTAATCCTATACCACAATATGAACAACAGCAAATAATGTTATGTATATAATTTTTTTAGAGAATTGTGTGTGTTTTTAGGTAAATTAAACTCACATATACTTGTTAACAGCATTTTTGTCATCGAATCTAAAAATATGAACTCAGTACGTGAATAATAAACTTTAATATTTTTATTATATTTTCTGATATCAAACAACACCAGAAGGTTTGATAAGACTCGCCAAACTTCCATTTTGCAATTCTAAAACTGATACTTTTTTTTGTTGACCTTAAATTGTAAAAAAGCACATTTAAAATCTGTTAAATATTCAGATTAAAAAGTCGATTTCTCAGATTTCCAGCCCGGTTTTTAAACTTTAACCCTGCAATTCAATTTAGTCTTTAAGCGTCGTCTGAGGGAACCGGACCTGAGTTACGCTCGTGCGGCGTTTGGCAGCGAGTCCGAATCTGTCACACGTCACTAAAACCGCGGCGCTGCTGAGGCTGAAGTGCATCCTGGGTAATTTAAAGACAGTGGCCTGAAAACGTCGTCCAGGAGCTGATCTGAGCACAGAATCGGCTTCTCTCAGCACATCGTGCGCACACATCCACCGCTCCTCCTGCCAAACGCCACATCCAGCCAATTATTTACACATATTTATTTATTTAGCGTTTGCCCGTTGCCGTGGTTGCGTCTGTGCTTTGGCACTAAGGCACATGCGTCGCTGACTGGTCCGTGTGCCGTTCGTTCTGTTGGATTTCGATTAAGAACGAAAACAATAAAATAGGAAAACGGTTTATTTCATGATTCTGTTTTAGTGTCAAATAAAAAAAAAACACATTTCAGCCTCTGTTTCCAGTATTTAATTTAAAGTTTATTTCAGAAAACACAGCCATATTTTATTCTCTCTGGTTTATTTGCTCCAGAAGTTGTGCTGCTAGATGGATTAACCTGTCCAGAAAAACATGTGCTTTTCTTTTATAGCGACGTGTTTCCTTTTTCATCACTCCCTCTCCGGGTACAACGCTAATGCTAACCCGCCTTTTTCATCACTCCCTCTCCGAGTACAACGCTAATGCTAACCCGCCTTTTTCAGCACTCTCTCTCCGGGTACAACGCTAATGCTAACCCGCCTTTTTTATCACTCTCTCCGGGTACAACGCTAACCCGCCTTTTTCATCACTCCCTCTCCGGGTACAATGCTAATGCTAACCCGCCTTTTTCATCACTCCCTCTCCGGGTACAACGCTAACGCTAACCCGCCTTTTTCATCACTCTCTCTCCGGGTACAACGCTAACGCTAACCTGCCTTTTTCATCACTCCCTCTCTGGGTACAACGCTAACGCTAACCCGCCTTTTTCATCACTCCCTCTCTGGGTACAACGCTAACGCTAACCCGCCTTTTTCAACACTCCCTCTCTGGGTACAACGCTAATGCTAACCCGCCTTTTTCATCACTCTCTCTCCGGGTACAACGCTAACGCTAACCCACCTTTTTAACCCGTCTCATATATACACTGACAGACGCCATGTATGAGAAGTACACACCTCCTCCACCACTTTAACTATCCATCCTTCTCTCCTTTCTCTCCATCCCTCTCTCCTCTTCTCTGTAACTCATGTCATCCTGCTCTTTCTTCCACTTCATCCACAGTCATTCATCGAGGCAGCTCTGGGGTTTAGTATCTCCCCCTCTTCAAAATAGAACTTGTGGTTGCAGTGGCTCTTCCTCTCCTCCTTTCCTTCTCTCTTTGTCTCTCCATCTCTTCCTCTCTCAGGTGCAGATGTAATTTCTGCAGTGTTTATCTGCTTAATCCACTTTTTCGTTTCAATCGCGAGTCGTTATAGTCGTTCTTTCTCTCCCTCCGCCTCCTCTCTCTTCTTTTTCAGTATTCTGAGCCTTAGTCCGACACTAACACTATCGGGCGACAATAATTAACGAGAACAATCGTGAATCGTCGACTAAAAAAACTAAACCAAATCAGACTTTAATGTACGCGCATTTTGAGACCTCCAAGGATGAGATTATTGCGGGCGACTTAAACAAAAACCACTGGACTTTCGTTGTTTTTTGGATGTTTTCTGGTTGGGTTCTCTGGTTTCTTTTGGTGACTTCTCACAGTCACACAAGCTCTGATGAAACTGAATCTGGCTGGTGCTGAAACACTGGCTTCAAAACCTAAGTACGTCCTGTCGTTTTTGTTAAATTCGCTGATAACGGTGACATTTCGATGATCGTGACCAGGACTTTACAAACTCTAAATCACATCCGAACAGAACTTTTAGCATAAATACAGCGGTGTTATAACTCAGAATGTCCAAATAGAATCAAGAATTTCTGATTTACGTTAATCACACACTTTATTCACACACATCCTTCAGTCACTGATTATACCATGTTTTGTTTATTTTGGCTTTTTTTTTTACAGTTTGAAAAGAAAAATCTCTTCTAAATCTCTAAATACTTGTTGCATATCCATCACTTGCTTTTTCTCTTTCTCCCTCTCTCCGTCTCTCTACTTCCCCTCTCTTTCTCTCCCTCCTTTTCTCTTTCTCCCTCTCTTCCTTTCCTTCTCTCCCCCTCTCCCTCCCTTGCTTTTTCTTTCTTTCCCTCCCTCCAATTTTCACTTTCACCCTCTCTATCTTTCTTTCTTTCTCTTTCTTTCCCTCCCTTTCTCTCTTCCCCTCTCCATCTTTCTCTCCCTCTTTCTCTTCCTCTTTCTCTCTTTCTCTTTCTCCCTCTCTACTTTTCCCTCTCTTCGTCTCTCTCCCTTTCTCTTTCTTCCTCTCTCACTCTCTTCCTTTCCTTCTCTCACTCTCTCTCCCTCCCTTGCTTTTATCTTTCTCCCTCTCTCCATCTCTCTACTTTCCCCTCTCTTTGTCTCCCTGTCTTTTCTCCCTCTCTTTATCCCTTTCTCCGTCTCTCTCCCTCTCTACCTTCCACCTCTTTCTTTCCCTCCCTCCAATTTTCTCTTTCTCCCCCTCTCTATCTCTCTCCCTCTCTTCCTTTCTCTCTCTTTCTTCCTCTCTCCATCTTTCTCCCCCACTACCGTCTCCTCTTTTTCTCTTCCTTTCCTTCTCCCCCTCTCTACCTTCCCTATCTTTCTCTCCCTCCCTTGCCTTTTCTCTTTTCCTCAGTCTCTCTCCTTCTCTTTCTCTCTCTCCCTTTCTTTCTTCCTCTCTCACTCTCTTCCTTTCCTTCTTCCCCCCTCTCCCTTCCCAATCTTTCTCTCCCTCCCTTGCCTTTTCTCTTTCCCTCCGTCTCTCTCCCTCTCGTTCTCTCCCTCCCTTTCTCTTTCTCCCTCTCTGTCTCCCCCTCTTTCTCTCCCTCTGTCTTTCTCCATGTTTCTCCCTTTCCCTCGCTCTCCCTCCCTTGCTTTTTCTCTTTCTCCCTCTCTCCTCTCTTCCTTCCCCTCTCTTCACCTCTCTCCTTTCTCTTCCTCCCTCTCTCCATCTCTCTCCCTTCACCTTAACCCAGAGTTTTTGTTTTTTTTCCCCCTAAAAACTCCTTATTTTGGTCGTACTTCTCCTCTTTCTCCTCCTCCCTCTCTCCCTCTTTCCCCTCACATCCTCCTCCTCTTCTCATCCAGACGTTCACAGTCTCTTTCTCTCTTTAAAAACAGTAAAATGCGACGTGCGTCCGGTGGGATTTGTGCGCGTTTAGCTCGTGACAAATCCGCCCTGCGACAGCTCGGCTCAAACGCTTCATTTAGCCTCGGCAAACAAACAAACAAACGCCGGAGTGTAAAGGCTCCCGATTACGCCGCCGTTTCGTTCCTCGCTTTGTTCCCGCCGTCCAAATCAAACTTTCCCCGGTGACGTTCGGCCTCTGGGACTCGCGCAAATGTCCCGGAGAATGTCGCGTTTTGTCCGGGCCCGGGAATAAGGAGCCGGAATTAGCGCGAGGTTTGGAATTACGGAATGAACGGACGTATGGAGGGAGTTTAAAGCGCTCAGGTACAGACGGGATAAACGGACAAACAAACAAACAAACGCACAAGTGACTGGTTTAATATGTCAAGGCTTAGCCACACGGGAGCGGTGCGGAAGAAACCCTGTTACCATCGTAATAAACAACACAAAATTAAATAATACTATAACCGGAAAAGCGAAAAGTCCTTAAAATGTTGCTTTTACACAGAAATGACCAACTTAATTAAACTTTTTATTAAATTCTACTTTATTTGTTGCTATTTAGTCAACAGTAGATCTTGACCCAATGTTTTGCTTGTTATAATACTGTTTTCTTTATTTATTTATAGAGCGCTTTTTATTTATTGATTTATTTGACAGGGACAATGCAAACAAACATAGTTCTAAAGACAAAGTTTGCAACCGATGTGCAGCATTTTCATCCAAAAAAAAAAAAAAGCAACACGAACGCGCTCATCAGTTGAATGAGTTTAGTTTAATAAATCACAAACTGAGATCCGCAAAGACGATTTTACACTCATCAACCTTTACATATGCATTTTTTCTGATATTTTTTATTTATTTATTGAGGAAAAAAATGAAATAGATGGAAAAAAAACAAGCTTAAATAAAATCCATGTCTTTAGGAATGTGGAATGCTGCGTTCGTTTATCCATCTCGGATACGACATCAGGTCCGAGCTTCAACCGTTTTATTGTGTTTCGTGTGTCCGACTCGGAGAAAAAACACAGACGTTAACCGGAAAGTTGTTGTTGCTTTAGCGTTCGTCAAGTGCCAGACGCTCCAAAATATGTTTCAACTACACGATCGAGGAAGTATTCAGTATAAACAGTGTAATTCCGTTTATTAGTGAAGGGAAAGCGTTGGTGTCGCGCGATAGTTGATCATTTTGGCACGTTAGCGAACAGGAAATGGGCTAAAAACATGAGCGACACCGACTCCCAAACCCACAGACAGTAATACAGACGCGGTAAAGTGCTGCAGTAATACGATAAACTGTAATTTAATCCACCAACGCCTCCAAACACAATGAAAACACTTCATACTTCAAATTTGATCTTGGATTTTGTTTCGGAAACTTTGCTCGGTCTCCTTTCTGTCCGAGGAAAAGTCAGTGCGAGTGTCGGATGGATAAACGACCGTACGCACCATAAGATAAGACGGCAGCCGTTTGTTGCCATAGAAATTGTTTTCTTATATATATTTTGATAGTTGTGTGCACTAAAGTTCATCTAATTGTGGATAATATCTTGTCAAAATGAACATTTGCTCGCGAATAATCCCAGTGGTCTTGACTTTTCAATGGGGCAAGTCTTCACCAAGTCCTTCAAATCAGGAAGGAATAATTTACCCAAAACTCTATTCATTTTTGTGTAATATCTTCAGATTGTTTGTTAAATTTTCAGCTTATTGGTGGTTTTCAGACTCTAAAATATCCCTCTTGATGACGCTGTGTTTTGCAACGAACATCCAAAAGGTAAATCCACAAATGCTGAACCTGAACATGGATTTTTAGCTGCTCCCGTTTGTATTTAATAGTATTGTCCAGCTCCGGGGCCACATACGGACCTTTGGTTGACTCTGACCGGCGCATTTTGAATTACAAAACAAACATATTTCATAAATTTACCTCAAGCCTGGACTAAAGCTGCATTGTTTTTATGTTAGAGGTGTTTTTTTAATGACATTTTTGTAAGACAGCCTCACCTTTTCATTGCTTAGACTCTTCCCACCACGTCAAAACAATGCGATTTACTGCATTTTATGAAGAAATGCAATAATATTATGCAGAATTTACTTATTTCCTGTTTCTCACGTGGCCCCGCTGTCCTACAGAACATTGTGACGTAAAGAACTTTCGTCTTTTTCTGAACAGAGGTTGAGTCTTTCTTCCTCTTCCGGTCAAACCCGCTCCCACTCCTGCGTGTACATGTTTACTTGTTATCTCCTCTTCCCGATCAATAGCAGGAAGTCTGAAGCCGGCTGTCGCGTAAAAGAAGGGCCACACGTATCACGGGGCCGTAAACCGCGTGCCGGGGCCCGCCGGCATTAGTGTTATGGGGTATTGACCCATTTCGGTGGATTTACGAGGCTAATCGAGAGAACCGGAGCGAGTAAGAGCAGCGCTGACAGGACAGGGGCCCACGGACAAACTAAATTTATTCCCGGGAGTCCGTATAAGTCTTACGAGAGGGCGGGACGGTCCGGGCGCCGGAGAGGGGCCCCCGGACTCGCCCCGGGGCCCGGACACAGCGGGTAACATATGAGGGTTACAATGGCGAGGTTTGGCTGTTGTTAAATGTTGTAAGAGGTGAGCAGAGGAGTGAAAAGCAAGAGGGATAAAAACCAGAGCGGAAAATAGAAACGCTCCAAACATTTTTCTTAAAGGCGCTTCCTGAATTCTACCTGAATTTAAAAAACACGTTTGCGGTGGAACAAAGTTATTTCTCACTTATCTTATGCGCACCCCTAATTATTCAGGGTTTATAAACTTGTTTCACAGTTCTCGGAGAGCAGTGTAAAGCGACAACTAGCATGCTAACGGGCACTTCCTGGTTATCGGACAATATAACGCTTTTTTTGTTTTGCGGTATCATATATTAAAGAGGTGATATTAGACTTCTATGGGGTATTAACTGGTGGCACACAGCATTTATATCACCATGTTGCCTTTTATTGTTTTGAAAATAACATATTCACGGAAAACAACAGATTATTATTTTTTGTTTTATTTTATTTTTGTATTTATTTATCAGGTAAATACTTAAGTATTTAAACCAAGCAGTATACAGAAAAAAGTTTTTTTTTTTTTTTTAAATGACATTCATCAAAAACAATGGATTATTATTATCTTTATATATTTATCTATTTATGTTTATCTAGTTATGTTTATATGTGTGTGTTTAAATGAATTTTATTTTATTTATGTTTTTATTTATTGGATAAAGTTATTTCAACCGAGCAGTGTACATCACCTTCACCACCAACTCCCCCTTTATAACTTAACCCTTTCTCCTCTGTCCTTCTCCCCTCCATCCCTCTTTTTCTCTCCTCCTCCCTCTCGCTCTCCTCCTCTCTTCCTACTCCTCCTCCTCTATTTCTCCTCCCTCTTTCCTCCCCTCTCTCCTCCTCGTCTCTTCTTCCTCCTCCTCCTCTCCTCCTCTCCTCCTCCCTCTCTCCTCCTCTCCTCTCCTCCTCCCTCTCTCCTCTCCTCCTCCCTCTCTCCTCTCCTCCTCTCTGTGATCCGTGGGCACACTCTTGGTCAAGGCCTGGCTGCTTAAACTGGCAGTAGAAAGAGAAATATTCAGCAGTGTGTGAAGGGCTCTCCCATAAAGATGACTCGAGTCCCGCTGATAAATAATTCCCAGTGAACAGCGCCCCCTAATGTGACACGCTCGTCACTTTATCCCCAAATATAAATACAAATGTACACAGGTGGGGGGGGGGGTTCAGGGAACAGCCCTAGCCAGAGGAGGTGGAATAGCCAAAAACTGTACTATATAAAAGCAGTGTTACTTCAAAACAAGATTAGTCAAGTGGGAGTTAAAAAAAATTACAAAAAAAAAAAAAAAAAAACGAAATTAAAAAATGGATAATGAATTGTTTTTTTTGTTTTTGTTTTTTCAGTTTTTGATTTTGTGTTTAAATAAATAATGGAAAAAATGGTTCTAATATCCAGTGTGGAGTGTCTGTTTACAGAGGGTCACCAGGTCTAACCCAGGACTGAACCAGATCTGAACCAGGTCTAACCCAGGACTGGACCAGATCTGAACCAGGTCTAACCCAGGACTGAACCAGGACTAATCTTGGACTTGAGAGAGAACCTGAGTCCGCAGAGCAGGGTGTCCTGGTTCAGCCCTAGTTTAATCCTGGTTCAATCCTGGTGCAGTTATGGTTTAATGCTGGTTCAGTCCTGGTTCAGTCCTAGTTTAGTCCTGGTTCAACCCTGGTTTAGTCCTGGTTCAGTTATGGTTTCGACCTGGTTCAACCCTGGTTTAGTCCTGGTTCAGTTATGGTTTCGACCTGGTTCAGTCCTGGTTCAGTCCTGGTTCAGTCCTGGTCAGTTCAGTCCAGTCGTCCGCTAATGACAAAACAAATCATTATCAGTTTATTCATTTTGGTCATGAAGAAAAGAGTTTCTTTTTTTTATCGTTTTCTTATTTTTGGTTTTACTTTGAAAAACAAATGAACAAATGACACACGAATTATGTCGGTCTGTCCCGGGGCAGCTGTGGCGGGAAACTTTCCACAACCAAACGTGGAATAAATAAGTGACTCTCAAAACATTTCACATTTCACACCATGTAAACCAAACAGAACAGGACTATTCCGGGTCAGATCTCGGGCTAAACCAGGTCTAAAAGTTCCCTGCACCATTTTCCCCTGTAGTTTTATCTTTTTCTTATCATTACTTTTCCTGGTGGATATTTTGTTCACTTTCACTTCCGTGTAATTCCCGTATCCCGGCCCGTCGTGTGTGTACTGCCCCATCTGCCCAGCGCCTGTGGTGAAATGAGTCCTGCACCGTGCTGCTCTATTGAATCTAATGACCACCTCACTCCAGGGGGCGCCATACTTCCCCGGACCCCCTCCTCTCGGGATCCCTCTCACGCACTGCAAAATATAACACAACCGGCACAGATTTAAGCGGCTTTAATTCAGAATATTCAACTACGTGAGGGTAGATTTGAAAAGGGACATTTTTATGCTGATTTCAAAATGTTTTTTTCTTTTTGAATCTAATGCCAGTTTTAAAGGTGCAGCGTGTAACTTGTCTGGTGGAGGGTTTGTCACCTGCTTGTGCCACTGAGTGTGAAACTGAGAAAAATGACTTCAGAGTTTCTGTTTTGTCCTGACAAAAGTCTAATAGGCAGAGCTCCCAAAACTTGTAGTTGTTATAATGGAGAAATATTTGGATGTGAAAAATCTGGAGCTCAAAATGGACCTTTGGCCTTTATTTGGCAGGTCCTGTTCTCCGCCTTTGTATCATGTGGCAAAAATATAGAGTCGGGAGAACTGACAGTTTTAACTGCCAAACAAGGGCCAAAGGTCAATTTTGAGCTCAATATTTTTCACCATATTTATTCACATGATAAAGGAGGTTTCAGATATGCCCAAAATGACACTCGAGGCCTTTTCATTCTCCATGAGACAGAAGAACTGTTCTTGTTCTTCAGGTGATCAGAACAAGAACAAAGTTTGTTTGGGCTCTGCTGCTGAACTGCCCCGCCCCCTCGCTCTGCCCCGCCCCCTCGCTCTGCCAAGCCCCTCACTCTGCTGTTGCTATGCAGCAATAAAGCAGCAGAGCTTTGTAACATTATCGTGACAATGGCAGAAATTGTATTTTATGAACTATTGAAGGAGGAAGAGAAAATTATGTTTGAAGCTGAAGAAGATTCATATTTGTGGACATTTCCCTGTGTTTTATGAAGGAGTCCAGCTACTGTAGGGAGGTGTACAGCGACCAGTGTTTCCCAGTGTTTTGACAACTATTGCCCCCCGCCTTGACTACGTTCTTCTGAACCACAGGAATTCTAGCAAAACTACAGTCACCACGACCCAGTCTTCACATTCTGGCACCATATCTCAGGCACCCTTTGGCTCCAGCAGATAAATCACTCACACATAAAAAATAACCAATCAGCGCTGCTGAACTGCCGAACAAAGTTCTGCCCAGCTGAGGAGTCGAGAACAAGTCTCCAGAACTACAGAAGGAGCTGGCCGAACAAAATGATGTAATTTTGCTGGTTCTGGTTGCAAGAACAAACTCCTTATGTCTTATGGAGTGTGAATCAGCCTTCACAGTAAGAATTTATGTTTTTAAGATATTTTTGAGCCATAAATAACACCTGTATTTGAATAAATGCAAGACAGATTAGTTTAATGCCACTGTGGAGAGTTTAAACCCAAGTATTAACATTTCCATGGAGACAAACAGGAAAGTTGCACAGTGCACCTTTAAAGCTTTATGTTTTGTTCACCAGTAGATGGCAGATTTGTTACCCCCTCACCTGTCCTTTGTCCAGACTCACCTGTGCTTTCTGCTCTGGTCCAGAGCTGGAACATTGTCTGACAGCAGTAACACAGACGGCCTCTAGTGGTGACATGTGAGAATACACCAGGGACGGCTTTAAATAACTCAAACTCCTCAGGTCTCGTACTGCAGTATTTGGCAGCTCTTATTTAAATTCTGCAGGTTTTAGAAAACAGACGTGACTGTGGCTCTGCTGGAGTTTTACACTGAACAAAATTGAAGCGTGTTACATAATCCCGGGTTTAAGATGCATTAGCGCTTGTGTACTCGGATCACTGTTTGTGTTTAGACGGAAAACAGAGGGAAGAGAGGAACGAGTGGGAAAAAAGAGAGGAAAGAGAGATTAATGAAGAAATATGAGGACGCAAAATGATAAACCTGCAGAAGTTTTCATTCTGAAGCATTTTAACAGTAATTTTTTGTTTTGTCCAATAAAAATGTGACAGTGTTGGTGTTTATTTCCGCTTTGTCATTGAGACTATATATTCTAATTTCCCTTTTTGCTTCAGGAAACATGTTTTATCATTCTAAATTTGTGTGGTTACGTGCTGATTTTCGCTGTTTTTGCTTTTTGGCAGCAGTTTTACTCAAATATTTGAAGCAATTCTGTTTAAATGGTGGTTTTGTATCTGTTTATCCCAAGTTAGATGAATTGCAGACTGTATTCAAGACTTAAAGCTAGAGTTTGTAATGTTTTTTTAAATAATTTAAGCGTCATGTTCTTTATTTTTATTGTGCTGAAAATGATGCATCTTTACCGTAAGAAGATTTTCATAAAATCTGTCTCTGTTTACTGCAAATTTCTCTGATTTTAAAACCTCTATCAGGTTATTCATCTTGTTTTCAGCTTTATTATCGACTTACTAGTTCTGAAACAGCTTCATTCTAGTCTCGATGTCGTTTATTTTAAGATAACTTGTCAAGTAAAGTGATCTTGCTGCGTGGACAAATACTTTCACTTCTTTTAATTCATTTTCTAACAGATTTAAGTGTTTATTTTTAACATTTTGGCCAATCAGTCAGTCAAACTTTACTTATTGAGCACTTTTCGTACAAAAAATGCAACACAAAGCACCGTCAAACTGTTTTGCAATGTGGAGAATGTTGCAGAGTGTATCTTTAACTTTCTGTTTCCATGGAATTGCACAGGTGACGTTCCATCTCCAGAAAGTTACAAACACGTTTCTTTACAAAACATTGAACCAGTTTGCAGATGAATTCAAATAGTTGAGCTTAGATCATTTTGAAAACATTTTCCCGATTCCCATCTTCTGCCCTATTTCAACTTCCCGTTATATGCGACATTTAAAGACGTTTTCCCATTCAAAAGATCTAATATTTGGTTAATCGCTATGGCAACAGTAACCCATGAATTGTCAATATTTTAAAGACTCATGTTTCCTCGTCACAAACAGACCTGGAGTTGCGTTTTGCTTCATTCACACATGTTTCAACGCACAAACCCTGCATTTTTAGGGTTCTCCCAAACAGGAAACACTCTGTTCCACCTTGTGACATCATGTGGTGATACAGGAAGTGCTCCACTCTGTTCTTTTTTAAACTCCACGCACCTTAACTAGAATCATTTGGACGATTTACTGCTCTGGAATTGCCAATTTCGATTAAACCAAAGCTAAAAAGTTGATTTTTAACTTGAAAACTACCACTTTCATGACATCACAAGGTGGTACAGAGCGTTTTGAGCTTTGGAGATGCGGACAGACTAGTAATAGAGGGTTACTCAAATGTGAATGAAGCAAAACACAACTCCAGGTCTGTTTTTGAGGATTCTAACATGGTTTAAAGCTCTCAAGAGTCAGTTTTGCATCATATAGGACATTTAATCTTGTTATCCTCTCGCTGGATCCTCAATATCTTTGCTATTTCCTTGTAAAATGACATAAATAATGTGTTAATATCTCTTATTTACACTTTTTGTTGAGGTGGGGGCTCGAGCGACAGTCCCGCAAACTCCTCCGAAAACGCGAATAAACCCACACTGTGTTTGATGGACGACGCGCTGACACCGCCCAGTGTTTTTCCCGCCGTGACGAATATCTAAGCAAGGCCGAGCTCGCAGCGCCCTGACAGAACCCCGCGCCAGTATGATTTTTAATTAAAAAGAAAATTCAATAACCTTATCAGGACTTGCCATTTGAGTTGGAGACGTATCGATTGGCGCGCGCAGTTATGCAGATGCCGAGCTTTCATCTTCGGGGCAATTTTGCGTGGCGGCCCTTTGGTTACTGAAAAGATCTAATTTCAAAAAATCTATTTCATATATTATTCAGGTTATGTTGAGTCGGGCTTACGGGACAATATTCAAATGTGGTGTCATGTCAGCTGGAGGATCTCTTAATAGGAGCGGATGACAGATGGGGGCAGTGAAAGGAAAGGGAGGAACGCCTGGAAGTTTGGAGAGGGTTTATAAAGTGGGGCTGAACTGAACATAACTCCAGTGACACAATCACTTTTCATTTCAAACAGAGCGGTTCAACTGGGCAGTGCCTGAAGGGGGGAGCGAGGGGGGCAGGGTCTGGGGGTATAAAGGAACGGCGTGATTGGTCTAAAGCTACGTTCACACCGCAGCGTCCAAAAAAACGCCCTGGACGCCTCTGATTGGAGCCTTTGCATTTGAATTCTGTGGTCTGCGAGTGCCGTGTTTTCCTGGTCGAGCGTGACTTTAGCGTATTTATTACTAAAACGCTACGTGCTTTGGTTCTCAGCTCTTCTGTATCGTTCTGTGTAGCCGTCCCTGATTGGTTGACGTGGCGCGTAAAAGTTCAGCCTTTTCCGACGTCTGACGCCGACGCTCTTGGACGCCTCGACGTCAGATTCGCGCCGACGCCTCAAGACGCAGAACGCCCTCGTCGCGCATCCACGTAGACTTTTTTGCATGAAAACTGGACGCCCTGACACTGCAGTCTGAACGTACCGTAACGGGCATAAACACTTCAAACTCCGCTCCTGCAGACAGATATTTGTATCAGAAACACCAGGATGTAACCACAAACTGCAAATGTCCCTAGAAAGAAAAGAAAATGATGTGAATGACAAATGATAAAACAAAAAAAAACATAGAAAATGCTTTAAAACACGATACACACAGTTAGTGCTGAGTTCCACTTGAATTCACTGTTGGAAAATCTATACAACTGTAATAATGATAATACAGAAATCTTGAATATTTTGCAATAGTTTATGAAGTCTGGTCATCATTAAGTCTCCGTTTTGGGCGTGACTGACACATGGATTATCCAATCAGACACATGCATGTCCAGTTCATATCAAAACAAATATATGACTGTTTATGAGGAAAAAAATATATATATATGTATCACATGACTGGAAAACATTGTGTCTGCAGAATCACTGAGCAAAGCACTAAACTCTGAGAGGAATGAGACTGGAACTCACAGATGACAAATGAGGGAAGAGATTTGAACCACTGACACTCTTATTGTCTTATTGTCTAATGCATTACTAAATACTGATACTAAATACTAATAAAATACAACACTAAACACAGTCAATCATTTTTATACTGTCCCTCTTTAACTGTGGCTTTTAACTGGATGTTTTAATCGTTAACGCTTAACATTGTTGTAAGGCGACCTTGGGTGTCCAGAAAGACGCCTAATAAATAAAATGTATTATTATTATTATCATCTCCACAGATCTGACCCATAACCTGCCCTGGTCCCCTGTTGTCCTGGTGATAGACACTGTGCACGTCCGGTAAAAGTTGCCTTTACGTGCGGGATCCAGAGGCGAAAATCTTCGCAAAAGCAAAACGAACAGATCTGCACGCGCTCACCTGTGGACAAAGACAAACCCCACGCTGCGCCACGGGACATTACAGCCCACGTCGCTGCGGAAACGAGCAGGCTTGGACCCTCCGCGTCTCCACGTACAGTGTGGTGACATATTGTGACGAATGCCCCGTTGCGCGGCGGGACGACGTGTCAAATTAAAACGGGGGGGAAAACGAGACACGGAACAATAAGAGTTGCATCTAAAAACGCAATAACTTCCTGCTCGGGTTCGGCCGGAGACATTTGTCATAAACTTGTCCTTTATTGGTTCTGCAAACTTTCCCTTTAAGGCCCTTGTGTTTGTTCCTATACACCCTTATATGCAAATGCACAGCGCAGTGAATAATAATGTGCATATTGAGTATCTGCAGCCCGGATTTAAAGGGGCAGAGACGCGGCTGCATATGTTTGGCTTTATTAGCACATACGTAAGAATAATACATCTCTGTAACTTTAATATAGGAGCCTGAATATGAAACGGTTTGTCTAGAGTGTCCAGACTGAATAATGCCGCGCTCGGACCACTGCGCTCGCTGTATATTAACGCCACACTAGGCCGGGTTTACGCGGAAAAATATGCACGCAGTAATGTTTTCCCGAATCCCGAGAGAGTTCAAACTGAGCGGGAGGGAAAGGAAGGAGTTCTGTGGCGGAGTTTGCCATTTAAAGCGGGTTGTAATGGAAGTTTCTCGGCGCGTTAATGTCTCTGCAATCGAAAAAACAAAACGGATGCAAAGTCTGACGCCTTATAGACTCTTTTAGGGCAGAAGTGATAAGAAAAAAAAAGCTGCGCGCATTCATTCCGATTCATTCAGACTGAACATGGACAGACGAAGACGGAGATAAAAACTTTTCCAGCACCAAAACGTCTGGTTGTTGTTGTGTGTGTTTGTCAGAATCGATATTCTACCGGTGGATTAAAGTTTTTAAAGTTTTACTCACTAATCGCACGAGGATTTGGCAGTCGGACACCGTTTGTTGAGGATATATTCTCGATATTTTGACGATAATCCTTTCACAGAGCTCGACAAGATGCTGAATTCTGCCGTACTTCTGTTGTGCAACGGAGCCTACGTCATCACTAAAAGAGTCTATTTCTTTAGCGTAAATCAGGGCTGTCCAAACTTTTTCCATCAAGGGCCACATATTAAAACACAGACCAGCGTGAGGGCCGATCGAGTGGTCAAAACCGTGAGTAATTCTAATATTTATGCATTTATAACAGGTTTAAATGACCCACCAGGCCTTTGTTTGTGCTTAGACCCTCAAAAGGACACACTGAATTCGCTTTATCAAGGTAGATTTCGTATCGTCAAAGGTCTCACAATAATATCGTGGAGCATCACAATATATCGAAAAAGTCAATCAAAAGTCCTTAGTTCTGATGCAGAAATAGCTAAAATAACAGAGGGAACTACATAGACCATGATCCTTTGCTCCGTTTCAGTGCAGGCGACGATGAAGAAATAACTGTTCTAAGCACTTTGAAATCTTCATTCTTTGGCTTAAGTCTTGTGGAGGCATTTTTAGAGGAAAAAGGAGCAGATTCCTCCACAAAATATTGCAACACTGGAAAAAACAACATCTAGATAAGTTAAAATGACTTAATTAAAACATTTTACTTTATTTGAGTAGATTGAACTTGACAAGTGACATTATCTACCAGTGGAATAAGTGTTTTTCTCTTTATTCAAGCAACATTTTGATTTCGTTTCTTATTTTAAGTGCAAAAAGTTGTTGTTTTTCTTATTTTAAGTGTAGCAAAGATGTATTTTCATACATAAGTACATAAAGTCTTATTCCACTGGCAGATACTTGTACTTGTTAAGTGAAATTTACTCAAATCCTGATAAAATTTGTTAATTCAAGTCATCTTAACTTGACTAGATTTTGTTTTTTGCAGTGAATAAATCTGGTATGGTGAGATGTTTATGGTGAAAATATCGTACAGAGAGATTTGGATTTCGTTCCATCCCTAATGACAATAAATGTTGCACCAAATGACTGGACAAAGTCTTGTTATTATGTAGAATATCGTCATATCGTGAGCTTTCCCTCGATATCAAGGTGACAAAATTGCATAACGCACTCAGTCGGCCGATGTCCAAAAGCTTTTTTTATTCTTTAAAATTACGTTTTGCCAAAAAAGCCTTCTTCAGGTATTTTTTCTTGCTTTGGCCCACAGTGCACCCGAACCCTTTCCCGCGATATCGCAATAAATATCGTTCCGTGAGGTTCATACCGTGATGATATCGTATCGTGAGACTTGGATATCGTTACCACTTCTACTCCAAACCCTTTCAAATGAATTAAATCTGTTTTTTTTTTCCATTTTTAAGACAGTAAAAATCCCGTACATCTCCGTTAAACCCTCCGATTCCTCTCTGTCACATTACAACAGGCTCCTACCACGTTCTACCCCCATCCCTCGTTTCTCGCCGTCGTTTTTCCCCTTTATCTCCCCGTACTTTATCTGTTTGTGAAGGTGATTGCCTGTGGGGCTGGAAATGGACACGTTCTGTCCCTGATGAGGCTTCACAGCAGTGGGCTAATATCCCCGCGCCACCCCCTCCCCCTCCATCACGCCGTCCGCTAATGGAATTAAGAAACACGTTGCCACCGCAGTCTTCGCAATTTGGAAAATAACTCCATTAAGTTCATTAATTTAATAATAGGCAATAATAATGAAGGGAAAGTATAGCTCCATTAAAGCGGGCGTCTTGGGCTGGCTGTTCGGCGGTGGCGATGGCCCCGGTGTGCGCGGCGTAATGAGCTTATAATGGAAGCGATACGGCGCAGGTAGTGAATTAAAGCGTTACCAGAGAAGCCATTAGGAGCAAGAGCGCAATCCGCAAACACTTGTCATGGCGCAAATGGGCCGCCGTAGTTTCGGTGCGAGACGAGCGGAAGACTGGACCGCAGGGATGGAGGGAACGGGGAGGGAAGAGGAGAGCGAAGGAGGAGGAGGAGAGTAAAGAGCTTGTGGTCCGTAATGTTTTCCACTATCTCAAATGCGGCAGGAGGCAGTGTTTGGGTGGGAATTATACGGTATTTCATAAGGAGTAAACATAAGGAAACGCTCGACTTTTGAACTTAAATGCTACATACTCTTACGCAATGTGGATTTGTGTAGTGAAGAAGAATAAATTCCTCCTGCGGTCGCCCTGGGGCAGACTAAGAGAGGTGTGGGTGCCTCTTTGCAGTTATTCTTCACTGTTATTTTAATATTTTTTAATCATTTTGGTCCTATTTTCAGTAGAATTTGTTCATGCTTTATTACATCCTGGTTTAGTCCTGGTTCACTCTTTATCAGTCCAGTTTCAGGCCTGTTTTATGTGTGGTTTTGTCCTGGTTTAGCCCTGGTTTAGTCTTTATCAGTCCAGTTTTATGTGTGGTTTAGTCCTGGTTTAGTCCTGGTTTAGCCCTGGTTCTGTCCTTGTTAGACCAGTTTCATGCTTAAATCCTGCATTGTTCCAGTATAATAGCAGCTTGGTTTCAGGTCTGGTAAATCCGGGTTCATTCCTGGTTGATTTAGTCCGGTTTAGTCTTGGTTTTGTCATTTTCCCTGTATTATTGTTACTGTCTAATACCTGTCCTGGGCTTCCTTTATCAATACTGGTTTAGTCCTGCTTTAGCCCTGGTTTAGTCCTGTTTTAGCCCTGGCTTAGTCCCGTTTTAGCTCTGTTTTAGTCCTGATTTAGTTCTGTTTTAGCCCTGGCTTAGTCCCGTTTTAGCTCTGTTTTAGTCCTGATTTAGTTCTGGTTTAGCCCTGGTTTAGTCCTGCTTTAGCACTGGTTTAGTCCTGTTTTAGCCCTGGCTTAGTCCCGTTTTAGCTCTGTTTTAGTCCTGGTTTAGTCCTGGGTTAGCCCTGGTTTAGTCCTGTTTTAGTCCTGGTTTAGTACTGTTTTAGTCCTGTCTTAGCTCTGTTTTAGTCTTGTTTTAGCCCTGGTTTAGTCCTGGGTTAGCCCTGGTTTAGTCCTGTTTTAGTCCTGGTTTAGCCCTGTTTTTGTCTGTCCTGGTTTAGTCCTATTTTAGTCTTATTTTAATCCTATTTCATTCTTATATCCTGTATTATTTCTTCTTCTCTACTCCTCTACGCTTCATGTTTCACTCCAGTCCAAACCTACTGACTGCTTTAGTAAAAGCTCTGCAGACAGTCCCAGTTTAGTCCCAGTTTAGTCCCGGTTTACTCTGAGTTTAGTCCCGGTTTAGTCCTGGTTTAGTCCTGGTTTAGTCCTGGTTTCATCCTGCTTCAATCTTGATGTAGTCAAGTTGTAGTTTTAGTTCTTTTTAGTCTTCGTTTTGTCATATTTCCTATATTATTATATCTAGTACCTGTCCCCTGCCCCTCCCTTTATCAGTTCTGGGCTAGTCCTGGTATAGTCCTGGTTTAGTCCTGGTTTAGTCCTGGTTTAGTCCTGGTTTAGGCCTGGTTTAGTCCTGTTTTAGTCCTGGTTTAGTGTTGATTCAGTCTTGTTGTAGTCTAAATGTAGTTCTGGTTCATTCGTCCTGTTTCGTGTTTCAGTAAAGTCCAAATCTGTTGACCGCTTTAACTCTGCAGACAGTCCCAGTTTAGTCCTGGTTTAGTCTTAGTTTAGCTCTGGTTTAGCCCGGTTTTAGTCCTGTTTTAGTCCTGTTTTAGTCCTGCTTTAGTCCTGTTTTACTCCTGGTTTAGTCCTGGTTTAACCCTGTTTTAGTCCTGGTTTAGTCCTGGTTTAGTCCTGTTTTAGTCCTGGTTTAGTCCTGCTTTAGTCCTGTTTGAGTCTTGTTTTAGTCCTGGTTCGTTCTTGTATCTTCTCTCCTCCTCTCTGCTTCATGTTTCAGTCCTGTCCACTGCTGACTACTTTAGTTCAAACTCCGCAGACAGTCCCGGTTTAGTCCTGGTTCAGTCCTGATTGATTTTAGTCCTGTTTTAGTCCCAGTCCCAGTCTGCCCCTGTCCGCCCCTGTCCGCTTCATGTTTCAGCGCGTGTCCGTCGCTTCGCTCCAAACCTGCTGACTCCTTTAGTTAAAACTCCGCAGACAGCACATTCGTAGTAATCCAAAAAGGTCCGGATAAATTACAATGCTTATTTCAGGAAAAAAGACACGTAACCGGACCCTTGGCCGCTGTCGTTTTTCCATTTCTGACATCCTCTCTGAATCCGCCACGTCCCCGTTAAAGCTCCGATTTTACGCTATTTTCTGATCTGTGTTCTCGCAAACAGACCTGGAGTTGTGTTTTGTTTCATTTGTTTCGTTCACACATGTTTAATGCAAAAAACCTGCACATTTAGGCTGAGTTCTTCTATCAAACTGAAAACACAGGAGCTCCACTGTGTTTTTAAAGCTCCCACATTGTGCAAAATTGTCTCTTGTGAGTTTTAAGCCGTGTTAGAACGCTGTTAAAATCTCAAAAAACATCCCTGGAGTTGTGTTTTGTTTCATTAACATGTTCGAATAATCCTTTATTATTAGTTTGTCTGCATCTTCAAAGCTCAAAACTGCACTTTTCCACCTTGTGATGTCATGAAGTGGTATTTTGCATGTCTACAGCTCCTTTTCCAGGACTATCCAAATGTTTCTAGTGAAGAGGTTAAAGCAAAGCAAGGCAAGTTTATTTGTACAGCACAATTCATCTATTCAAAGTGCTTTACAGAATAAGAAATACATTAAAATCACAAAGCAAACAAATCAAAACATAAATAATTATCATAAAATTAAAAAAGAGAGAGAGAGACATTAAATCCGACCGAAGAGTGCGGAATGAGTAATGAAAACCTTTCAGTCATAAGCAGCTGAACAGAACCATTTTGAGTCTGGATTTACACAGAGTCAAAGAATCAGAAATCAGAATCAGAAAGGTTTTAGGAAATTGCTGCGGAACTTGGAGCGAAACATAAGACAAACACTACAAACTACACAATAAAGAAAAGAAAGTAGAAAACAATGAACTCTATAAAGTAACACAAACATTTACAAAATTACAAGGATATAACAAAACAGACAGGTCCAAAAGTACAGCCCAGGGTCATGTGACTGAAAGAGAGTCTATGCAGGACTCATGATATTCATCGAAGTAGAGTCTGTCTCAGAGGCTCAGACTGTTCCAGGTTTTAGCTGCATGAATCTACAGTGGAGCACTTCCCCAATGACCATGTGACATCACAAGGTGGAACCGCGTGTTTTCGGTTTGCAAGAAGAACTCATTCTAAATATGCAAAGTTTGTGTGTTGAACATGTGTGAATGAAACAAAACACAACTCTGTTTTTTGAGGAGGAAAGAACATTATTATTATTATTATTATTATTATTATTATTATTATTATTATTTTAGATTCAACCTTATTGTCATTACACATGTATAAATGCAGGGTAACCAAATGTGTTTTAGCGTCTAATGAAAAGTGCAAGGAGCAGCAAGTGCGATATATATACAGAATGTGGAGTATATACAATATAGACAATGTACAGTATATTACAGTGTAGATTGTAGTTTGTAGGACAAATACATAAATACGGCATGTGGGATATATAGCAGAAGTATTGTATACAATATATACAATATATTTACTACTATACTATTTATACACAATATATATGAACAAATATATAGGGTGTGCAATAGAAAATATAAATATGTATGACATATATAAATGAATGACATAACATAGTTTAAAGTGGTGGAGGGTGGAGGCTCCGCTACCTTCTTGTCTCCATGGAGATGTTATTGTTTTGGGTGGAATATTCCATGGTACGACATTAAAAACATCAGAAAATCTCCCGTTAATTCATTACGGGTGTTTCTGTTGCTCAAAAATACAAGAATTCCTTCTGTGAATAGGTGCGCCTCTCCACAGATCTGAACTGTAACTGTCTCCCTCGTGATAAATCGGTTAAATCTACACTGTGGAACATTCTAGACTAAGCAATAACATCCCCACGGAGACCAGGAGAAGGCAGAAGCGTCACACGGCGCGTCTTTAAAGCTCACGAGAGTCCATTTTGTGTAATCCGGCGACTTTAAGACCTGGAGCGATCTCCCGCGATTAAACCCAACGTTCCATCGGCGAATTACGACAATTTGCGGGCTTCTATATTCCTAATGGCTTTTCCCCCCTTTAAGGAGACACTTAGAGTAATGCGTTGGACGGCGATGTTGTTAAAATCAGAAATAGATTGCTTCATAATTCAGATATTCACTCCCTCCTTGTAAATCCACGTTTCAGCATTTTCAGGCCGCGCTCCGTCACGGCAAAATTCATTATTAGTGTCCGGTCTAATGTACTATATGTATAATGCATAATGCCCTATATGGGACGTATGTATGGGTCGATCAGCAGGCGTCGTGTTCGCGTTTTAGCCGAAGAATCAGCTCTTTTTAAGGCGAGCGCTGGCGTTTTTACATAAGATTTGATGAAAGGACTTTGATGTAGTTAGGCTATAGACAGTCAGAAGTCTCATTTGTCAAACGCAGCGCCGTATATTTTATTCATTACAGCAATGATTTGAAATGTAAAATTATGTTTCCATCAATTTAACTGAATATTATCCGCTGCGGGCGACTGATGAGGGAGTGGATGCTTAAAAACGGTGATGCGATCGAGATTTGGAGAAAAACGGCGACGACGAAGGCACAGAAAAGGGGTTTTTGTGCGTTTTGTCTTTAGGTGCGTCATGGGATTTTATTTTCTTTGAATAACGCGAAATCATGGAAATTATTCTGATTTTGGGGCCAAACCTATACAAAACAGAGGCTGTATTCCCACTAAACTGGGACTAAATCCAGACCTGAACTAAGACCAGACCAGGACTAAACCAGGACTAGAAACAAATCCAGACCAGACCAGGACCAAACCGGAGAAAATGTGAAAACACCCAACAATAGCTCTACGCAAACCATCGTTTCCTCGTCGATCAGGAGTGTTATTAATACATTATTAAGAAATAAATGTAATATATGAATAAAACTACATTTCTTTTGTAGTGTCACAGCGGTCTGTCGCTCTCAAAAAGGTCTTTGGTTCAGTTCCCAGGTTCATTTTCCTCATTCTGTCCAAGTTGTCTTGCGCTTTCTCTCATTGTCCGAGTCTGAGTCCAATTATCTTCTGGTAACACGAAACTTTTTGCGTCATTTCCCAAATTATTTCCCCAAATGATCATTTTTTTCACTGCAGACAGTCAAATCTAGGATAAAATGACTTGAATTAAGCATTGACTCTCTCTATTGACTTAGAAAAGTAAGTAAAATGATAATTTTACTTATAAATATCAAATCATTAATGGTCCACCCCACTCACCACATACAATCTGTTCAAAAAAACATCTAAAAAACTGGTTCATATCACATCAAACATTAAGCATTAGTAATAATAAATAATCCTAATTACCTCCTCCAACTGAACCCTGCTGCTACTTGTGCATCTTCTGTCTTAATCGAATGTTTAAATATTGTGAAATAACTGTGACTTTTTACATAATGCCTGTCTTAAGCTTATTTTATCTGCACACTTTTATCAACAGTAGCTGCTTTATCTATTTTACTGCTCTTCTATATTTGTATTATTCACGGTTTAATATTTTTACTTTGGTTTTTAGGGAGACAATTTTACCATCTGTCCAGGGACAACATGAAAAATCTCCTTTTGGCTAATTCTGGTGCATTTGCAGCGATGCTAATGTGCAAAATAAACCAGTAAATAAATAATGTGAACTCTTCCTAAGTTAAAACATTAGTCTTGTGTTGTTTTAAAGTGAATATGATCTTGTTTTCTTCGCATTATTTAAGATATGAAAACATTTTTTGTCATTTTCTGCAAATAAATGCTCTAAATGACAAGATTTTTAGTTAGAATTTGGGAGAAACGTTGTCAGTAGTTTATAAAATGAAACAAAAATGTTCATTTTACTCAAACACAAACCTATAAGTATAAATCTCCTTTTGGCTAATTTTGGTGCATTTGCAGCGATGCTATTGCTGTGCACTGCCCCTGTCAAATAAACCAGTAAATAAATAAAATAAATGTACTTAAAATCAAAACACACAGTTAAAATGAGATATTATTGTCTTATTTCAAGTCATTTCATTTTATATACATACATAAATTTAATTACAAATATTTTGCAGTATCACAAAAAGGTCTTTGGTTCAGTTCCCAGACCATTTCTGCAATTATTATTATTCTTTTTTTACTGCATATGGTAAAATCTGTGTTAAAATGACATGAATTTGCACATATCACGGACATAAAATAAAGTATGTACGGAACAAGTCTTTGTGAAGGACATATTCTCATGTTGCTCGCTATTCAAGACCATTTTACAAGTTAAAACGACTCAAATGAAGATATTATCGTCTTATTTCAAGTACTTTCCGCTCACATACATCGTACCTTTTGCAGTTTTGCCCCGAGGCGCTGCGCTGTGGTGTGGCCCAGGACGGCTGAACGCCAAAATTTCACTTTCAAATCTCAAATACATTTTTATAACATGCCAAAAGTCCGGCCTCTTCCTCCTCGCTCGGCTCTTCCTCGTGAACCTGCTGCAGCTGCCAGACGAGCTCCGAGTTTTCTGTCTTCTCCCGTTTCATTTTTGCTCTCGGGGACGACCGCATACCTCAATATTTGAAGTGTATTTCCTCATTCTGTCCAAGTTGTGTTGCGCTTTTTCGCATTGTAAACTTCAGCGTCTGAGTCCAATTGTCTTCTGGTAACGCGAAACTTTTCGGCGGCGTCTCTGTTGTGTTTTTCTAATGCAACATCTCACGTTAAACAAAAATCACCCGTCTCCACGACTAATACTACAACAACTACGACGACTACGGCTGCTTCTGCTGCTTGTGGGTTCAGGATTGCGTAAGAAACTCATAAAATATCCAACTATCCCCGTTTTAACTCGTTTTGACTTGCAAAAGCTGAAACTGCACAAAGAAAAAGTTACAATTTGTTGAAATTTGTGTAGTTTTGACACAAATACATGTATTTATTTGTTTTATTTTTTGTCTATAGTTTGCGATGCATCTTAAAACTTGCATTCATACTTTTTTAACGCTAAAAGAACCATTTACCATTTAAAGAGACGCAATGTAACTTTTATAGTGGTTGTGTTGGTCTCATGTCTCATTAAACTATCTAATCTACAGCTCTGGAAATAAAATAAGACCACTGCAAAATGATCAGTTTCTCTGATTTTGCTACTTATAGGTTTGTGTTTGAGTAAAATGAACATTTTCAGTTTCATTTTATAAACTACTGACAACATTTCTCCCAAATTCCAAACAAACATCTTGTCATTTGGAGAATTTATTTGCAGAAAATGACAAAAAATGTTTTCAGATCTCAAATAATGCGAAGAAAACAAGATCATATTCACTTTAAAACAACACAAGACTAATGTTTTAACTTAGGAAGAGTTCAGAAAACAATATATGGTGCAATAATAATAATAATGAACACAGAAGTGATTTTTCTCCTTTTCCTCCTTAAATAAGATTTGGTTCACCTCATCAGTGCCTCATGAAGCAGAATGACGTGTGTTTGTGTTGGAATTCAACAGACGCTGGAATAAAACGGTCGTCACACATGTAGAGACGCTGATTTCAGAAAATAAATAAATAAAATGCAGCCGTCTCTTATCTCTTTCTTTTTTTCCAGAGCTGTATCTTGCGATTACTCAGTTACAGGAGTTTCTTTTGCTTGAAAATACCTTGAGAAACATGTGTTCTTACTGTGCGTGGGCTCGCCTCTCCGTAGATCTGACTTGTAACTTGGCCTTTTCACGTCTCCTGCTTGTTCCCGTGGAGATTTTGTGATGGGATGTGGTAATACAAGTGCTGTTTTTAAACTTTATACACTTTAAGTAGAATAATTTGGATAATTTCAGCACAAATACTACTAAAAAATAAAGGAAAAAGGTGCTGTTAACTTCACAACTACCACTTCATGACATCACAAGGTGGAACAGACCACTTTAAGCTTTGGAGATGTAGAAAGATTAACAATATTAATATAATATAATATACCCCTATCACCCCTGGGGCCACCCCTATGAACTAACATCAAGGATCATGTTGTCCACCCTCCTGTGGGCTCACCACCTGCAGAGGGGTTCATAGGGGGGGTCAGGTGCTATGAGTATTGGGCAGCAAGCTGCCCCCGCGACCCAGCCGGATTAAGCGGGAGAAGATGGATGGATGGATGGATGGATATAATATAATACTAATATAGTATTAATAGTAATTTGATGACTCTTCTGCTCCATTTCATTCATTTCTTGTATGTTTTATATTATAGAGGACACTTTTAATGTCTTTTTATACTTTATGAATGAAATAAACAAATAAATAATGAAGAATAAAATAGTAATAACAATAAAGTCTGAAACCAAACACAACTCGGGGCATGTTTTTGAGGAGGTAACTGTATTTTGACATGGCTTAAAGCTCACAAGAGTCAATTTTGGGTAATATAGGACCTTAAAACTCGACAAAAAAACGCTGACGTGCTGAACAAATATAAATATAGACTTTTCCAAACTACAAAGAGGAGATTTAGACAAGCGTTTAGAAACCCGGTCTTTCTCCAGTGCAGCGCAGCTTGTGTGGGGTTTGCATTGAGGCTATAGACGACAAAGCGGCGGATCTGTCACCCTCGGCTCACAGAAACAGAAAAACTGACACAAAAAAATAAAAAATAGACACGAAATCAGAGCGATATGATTTCCTGCCAAAGCGAAACGCCAAAACGCACATCCCTCCCTCAGCGCCAGAGGAGTTTGAGCTGCTACAAAACGGCAAATCCGAACGTAGTTGTGAGTCGCGCCGGTGCTGCCGTTTTCTCTTCCATACGGGGAGGATGTCTGGATATGTTAATTAATATTTAAGCCACCTTCAGCGTTGCCCGCGAAAAGAAGCAAAGGGGATTGTGTCTGCGCCGAGCTGCTAATCCTTCGAATTAGACGTTTAATAACAAGAAGCCATTTTGTAGATTAGCAAGATCAAGCCTGGCCACGCGCCGCCGTACAATCTGCTTAAGCGCTTTGAGTTTTTCCACTATACATTCGCGGTTAACGGCGTCTTGGCATGCTGGATTTGAGAAGTTTGTCAAGTTTTTTTACGTCGTGCTTCATAGCTGTGGAAAGGTGCCGTTGGAAACTGTCTTTAAAACAGTTTCCATTGATAAAAAGTGAGTTTCCGCTTCTCGGTGCCAGTTAAGTTTCCGAGGATATAGGTATAGGCGTGCGTCGCTTGGGTTGTTTTGCAGAAAATATGCTTCTGATCTTGCGTTTTGATCAGGAAATGCGTCTTTATCATTGATGATAAGTTTGCATCAATAATAAAACCTACGCAGATCACTTGGCATAACCTGAAACAACATTTCAGGATGTACAGTGAAGCGTTCATGAACCAGAAACTAGAAAAGTATGGAACAAACAAGAGTAGGGACGTAAAAATAACTGAAATCTGGTGATATCGTGTCGTCAAAGGTCTCACAGTAACATCGTGGACCATCACAATATATTGAATCCCAAGTGTCTTTGCTGAAATGAACAGTTCTGATGCAGAAATAGCTAAAAAAAAGGGAACTACATAGACCATGATCCTTTGCTCCGTTTCAGTGCAGACGACATGAAGAAATAACTGTTCTAAGCACTTTGAAATCTTCATTCTTTGGATTAAGTCTTGTGAAGCATTTTTAGAGGAAAAAGTAGCAGATTCACCACAAAATATTGCAATAAATATCTTACGGTGAGATGTTTATGGTGAAAATATCGTACAGAGAGATTTGGATTTCGTTCCATCCCTAATGACAATAAGTGTTGTACCAAATGACTGGTCAAAACATTTTAGAATGGAAAAAAACAATCTAGGTAAGTAAAAATGACTTAAATTAAGAATAATTTACTTTATTTTAGTGAATTCATCTTGACAAGTAAAATTATCTGCCAGTGGAATGTTTTTTTTTTCTTATTTCAAGCAACATTTGATTTCATTTCTTATTTTAAGTGCAAAAAGTTGTTGTTTTTCTTATTTTAAGTGTAGCAAAGATGTGTTTTCTTATTTTAAGTCCAAAAACCTTATTGCAGTGGCAGAGAATTTTACTTGTCAAGTGAAATTTACTCAAATCATGGTGAAACTTTCTTAATCCAAGTCATTTTAGCTTGACTAGATTTTGTTTTTTGCAGTGACAGATTTAAGAATGTGTTGAAAATAAAACGTTGGAGAGAGTTGGAAACCGTGTTGAAGATGCTCTGCTATTTTGTGCAAACATTTGTACTTTTGTTTTTAAGGAAACAAGATTAAGCAATATCTAAAAGTCTGTAGGTCATTGTCTGATTATTATTTTATTATTGTTTGTTTTTCAATACAAAAAGTCTGTTTGATTTAAGCCTGTCTCTGGTGTCTGTGCTTCTGTCCACCATCGCCGCCATAAAAACGTCTGGAAAATGTCTCGGATCAATTTTATGCCTTTGGACTTTTCATTTGAATCATTTAGTGTTTTTATGTATATGTAAGTGTATTATACGACAAACTCCCCTCGTGATTGTCGCCTCGTGTTATGGGACGATGTGTTTATTGTCGGAGGTTTGTTCTATTGTATTTGGCGAGCGTACGTTTGAGTGAATGACGTGAGTGCAGTTTGAACATCTGCAGCATTTATTACACGAGGGATTACGGGAAGGAAACTCTGCTCTTTGCGCTTCTTTTCGAGGCAAAATTTGAATTTCTTGCTGAAAGTGCTGAAACATTCCTGGAAGTTGCAGAAAAGGAAAGTAGTTTGGGTGATAACTTTGCCCAAAAGACAGATAGTTTTACTCTACAGTGTATATAGATTCTTATTTTTGAAACTTTTTATGGAAATCTTCTGTGTATTTCCTTTACTTGTAGCTTAAAATACTTTTGATAGTTGTTTTTTAAAGATTCATTATGCAACTTCTCTGCTGGGGGTCGTCTCTTTGGAGGTTATTGCTATTTCCTACTTTTTCTGAATGGTTTCTATCATGGTCAAGCAGCAAACACGGTCAAAAAATGTTTAAAATCAACTGAAAACCCAATAAAAAAAACACTAAATGGATTAAACAACACTTTTTTTTAGGAGCCTGCTATTAGTACAAGCAAGTGTTTGATTTGGGTCTTTCTTAGAGATGTAAAAATAACGAAAAATAATGAAATATGGTGATATCGTGTCGTTAATGGTCTCACAGTAACATCGTGGACCATCACAATAAATTGAATCCCAAGTCTCTTTGCTTAAATGAATAGTTCTGATACAGAAATAGCTAAAAATCAGAGGGAACTACATAGACCATGATCCTTTGCTCCGTTTCCGTGAAGAAATAACTGTTCTAAGCACTTTGAAATCTTCATTCTTTGGATTAAGTCTTGTGAAGGCGTTTTTACAGGAAAAAGTAGCAGATTCCTCCACAAAATATCACAATAAATCTGGTACGGTGAGATGTTTATGGTGAAAATATCGTACAGAAAGATTTGGATATAGTTCCATCCCTAATGACAATAAATATTGTTCCAAATGACCGGTCAAATTCTTGTTATTGTGTAGAATATCGTAATATCGTGAGCTTACCCACGATATTGCAATAAATATCGTACCGTGAGACTTGGATATCGTTATGCCCCTAGACGAGAGTGAATATTCGGCACAGTAAATATGAAAACAGTAGAAAGACGCTGAGGTTGGTGTTGCTCTGAAGCAGGAGCCCTCGAGGAAAACTGAATAACAGATTTAAGAATGTATTGAAAAGAAAACGTTGGTGAAACACTGCTTTTTGCGTATACATTTGTACTTTCGCTTTTAAGGAAACAAAATGAAACCATATCAAAATAGACCATAAGCTGATTAGAAACTTTCCCACGATATCGCAATAAATATCGTACCGTGAGGTTCATACCGTGATGAATTTGTATCGTAAGTAGGGCTGTCAATGTTAACACATGCGATTAATCACAAAAAATAAATCGCACTAATGTTTTTTAACGCAGATTAATCACAGTTTATTTTGAACGCTCCTCTATGGAAAGTGCGGATGGTCCTGAAAGGTGGGGCAGGTTATTAGGTCAGTGATCAGGTCTGTCCATATGCGGGTGTGAAGATGAGACTGTGACTGGAGCTCAGCGGCAAATTTCTCTGCAAAAAACTGCCCGACGGGATTTTAGATCAAACTAAGGCCATATACACACGTAGCCGGGTATTTTTTAAAACCGAACATTTCCCCCCCCTCCGTTTATAAAAAATTGTTTTATCCACACCACCTCGTCTTCGAAAAAAATACCTTCCACACATAACCGAACATCTGCGTTTTCAACCACATTCATACACATTCCAGACCTGTAGATGGCGTTATTTCCATTGAGCCCTCACTTCGCCGTCACTTCCGCCTAAACTTAAACAACAGAAAACATGGCGCCAAGCTCAGAATTGCTCCTAAGCACAGTTTTGGAGTATAAACTTCAAAAGAAACGACTCCGATCCATAGTCTGCTTTGGCTTTGGCTTTGGCTATTGCAGTCGCCTAAACAAATGTCGCACATTTGACGTCAGGGCAGATTCATATTTTTTGGCGCAGACAGTGAGGTTTTAAAATGCAAAAGCCCAGTTATCTCTGTCCACACAAACGGGCATAAACTGAGTTTTCAAAAATCTTCACTTTGGCTGGAGTTTTCCCTGAATACTCGTTTTTGATGCGTGTTCGTGTGGATGACAGGTCAAAACGCAGCAAAACATCTTCGGTTTCTCAGATTCCCGGCTACGTGTGGACAAGGCCTAAGGTAGTTTGCAAGTTTAAAATACCGTCTTAAAGCAAAACACGGGTTTGATTCAGCAGCAGCAATGATGCTACTTGTACCAACAACAACAAGCCGAGCACGACAAACAGGGGCAATGATGTCAACAAAATTACCAGCGATAGATAAATATCAATAATATAACTTTTTGAGAATAAATTGCATTTTTGTCAAAATATTTTGGTCTTTTTTTGAAGAATAATTATCTGCGATTAATTGTGATTAATCAGAATTCTAAAGTGTGATTTAATCTGCTTAAAAAAAATGAATCGTTTGACAGCACTAATTGTGAATATATGATACAGTAAATATGAAAATGGGTAGAAAGAAGCTGAGGCTGGTGTTCCTCTGAAACAGATTTAAGAATGTTTTGAAAAGAAAACGTTAATCAGACACTTGGAACCCGTGTTGAAGATGCTCAGCTTTTTGCGTATACATTTGTACTTTTGTTTTTAAGGAAACAAAATGAAACCATATCCAAAAAACATCATAAGCTGATTATATTTCCCACGATATCGCAGTAAACATCGCGCCGTGAGGTTCATACCGTGACGATATCGTATCCTGAGACTTGGATATCGTTACGCCCTTCGTCTTTCTGGTCAGATTACGTCAAAACAAACTCAAATTAAACTCTTAACTTGGCCAACCAAGCTTCGGTGTTCGGTTAGCATCTCATCCTGAGGGAATGTGGATGACGTCGGCCGCACAGAGTCTCTTATCTTCCCCGATGCTGTGCGTAACTGTGAATCCATGTATCTCATGAAGCGGCTTATTTTTACCGCCCAGATCTCCGAGAGCGTATTAGCGGAGTCTGGCGCGTGGGGCCTGCTTTAAACATGCATGGTGACCTGCATAAAATGTTGATGTTGAATAATCAGAACCATCACAGGGCCAAAAATAGGTCGCTTTTTGTACAGATGAATAGAAAGGCGTCTCTTTTTTCTGCTTTTCTTTTCTTTTTTTCCAACGATATTCCCTGATATTTTAGTTTGGGGGCAGAAATGAAGACCTCAGCAGCCTGCGTTTGGTGCAGAGTACACAGAGGTGGCCCTGGTTCAGTTTGGGGCTCCGTGTTGCTCGCACTCGCCACACGTGTTAAATAATTCACACTCTACTTGAGAATTCTCCAACGGACTGCACTGCTGCCATTAGACACCGGGGCTGCTAGGATTTCTGCTTTTTTTCCCCCCTCTTTTCATGGCTTGTTTTTCTGCTTTCAAGATCTCAACCACTCCTTCGAAATAAGCTCTAGAAAAATTCGCAAAATGTAAATTTGATTTGAAATATTTGAAGATTTGACTGTTCAAAATTGGAATTTTGATACTAACGGCAATAATGATCAACGCAAGGATTCAGAATTTAACTTTATCTACGTCATTTGTTGTTATTACGCTATTTCTGATACAGTTTTTTTTGTTTTAAATGTAGAAAATTCAAATTAATACGTAAATTTGAGTCTGAAAATCTTAATAAATCGAAACTCTTTTTTAAAAATTACTCAAAACAGGAATGTAAAGTGATGAATTTTCACCAAATCCTAATGTAAACCTAATCTAAATCTAATCCAAATGTTATTTTTGCTATTTTTTGTTAGATTTGGTAGTTTTCTCATTTCAATGTGAGTTCAGAGGCAAAAACAAGTCAGTTTACATTACGTTTTATCATTTTGTTTCGTTTTTTTCTCTTTAAAACAAGAAAAACACTGAAAATGTGACGTCTAACAGTGCAAAAGCTCAGTTTACATTACGTTTTGTCATTTTCTCTTTTAAACAAGCAAAAACACTGAAAATGTGACGTGTAACAGTGCAAAACCTGGACCTAATAAGTCTAAACTTGTTCAAACTTAACTCAAAAATGAGCTGAAGTAATTTGGATTCATGCCGATGTTGTTCTTTGCCGTGCAGGATTTTGATATTTCGGTTTGGTGTCAGTTCACGGCCAATCCAATACATAAAAGCTAAAATAAGAAAGAATAACATGATACTTAACAGTGCAAAAACTGGAGCTGCCAAGTTAAACCTACTCAAAAATGTGAACAGAAGTAATTTGGATGAAAGCAGAAGTGATTTTTTGCAAAGTTAGATTTTCAATTTGATATGAGTTCACGACCAACCGGATACATAAAATCTAAAATAAGAAAAATATGAAAACATGATACCGAACAATGCAAAAAGTGGGGTTGCTAAATTAAAACTACTCAGGAATCTGAATGGAAGTAATTTGGATTAATGTAGATGTTACTTTTTGCAATGTATGATTATGATTTATGCAATGTATGTTTGATCAGAGTTTATGGACAATCCAGCACTTAAAAGATAAAATAAGAATATATATGCACACAGTATCTGAATTAACAATGTAAAAATTTGAGATATTAAGTTGAAACTGCTCAATAGTGTGAACGAGTGTAATTTGACTTAATGTAAATGTTGTTTTTCACAGTGTAAGATATAGATATTTCAATTTGAGCTGAGTATATATCCAATTTGATGCAGAAAAACTTAAAAAAAAAAAATAAATAACATACTGAACTGTCTGACAATGCAAAAGGTAGAGATAGTATTAGCTCTAGTAGCTCTACTTAGCTTTACTATTGGCTACTATTAAGTCAAAATTACTCAATAATATGAAGTGTAATTTGACTTAATGTACATGTTATTTTTTGCCATGTTAGATTTTCAATTTGATGAGTTCATGATCAAAACAAGAAAATATTGAAAAAATCAAAAAAAGGCAACAGTTCATGGCCAATTCAACACATAAAAGATAAAATTAGAATACACATGGACAGTGTCTTAGTTAACAATGCAAAAACTAGAGAGATTAAGTTAAAACTACTCAAGAATGTGAGCTGAAGTCATTTGGCTTAATGCAGATTGTAGATATCTCAGTACGATATACATTCCTGACCAATCCAATATATAAAAGATGAAATAAGAATACATATGGACACCGTAACAATGCAAAAAACTAGAAATATTAAGTTGAAACTACTCAAAAATGTGAACAAGTGTAATTTGATTGAATCTAAATGTTGTTTTTCGCAGTGTAAGATGGTGAGATTTCATTTTTATCTGAGTTCATGGACAATCCAGCACTTAAAAGATAAAATAAGAATACATATGGACACCGTAACAATGCAAAAAACTAAAAATATTAAGTTGAAACTACTCAAAAATGTGAACAAGTGCAATTTGATTGAATGTAGATGTTGTTTTTCGCAGTGTAAGATACAGATATTTCATTTTGATCTGAGTTTGTTTCCAATTTGATGCACAGAAGCTGAAATAAAACCAAAATATATTGAAAACGCGGCGTCTAACACTGCAAAAGCTGGAGTTGCTAAGTCAAAACGACTCTTAAATGTGACCCGGTGTAATTTGACTGAATATAGATGTTGTTTTTTGCGGCGTAAGATTCAGATATTTCAGTTCGATGTGAGTTCACGGCCAGACCGACACATGAAAGCGGTTTACATGCAAAAGGCCGCGGCGTTTTCACACACTTCAGCAGAATCCGTCCGAGTCTGCCTACACCTCTGGATTTTTTTATTTATTTTCTTCCCCCTCCGCGAGACGCCTCTTTGACAATGTCTGCCTCATCCAAAATGCATGAGCGCGTGTGGATCGATACCTCCCCTTTAATCTCGGCGCACAGACAGCTCCCGCACCGCTGCCACTGCTGCAGACCACATCAGAGCTGAGAGGGGCCCACCGGAGTCCAGCTCGGGCGCACACGGAGACGCCAAAACACACGGCCCTCCTGAGTGTGCACTGCAAAAAACAAGTGAGCGCTGATGCCCGAAATAGACCGGCATGCACTGTAAAATAAAAAAAAAAACACCAAAACATGCACCAAAATCATCAAAACGTGACCGTCTGCACCGTGAAAAACAGATCGGAGCTGAGAGGGGCCCACCGGGGTCCAAAAATCGGTGACGCCAAAACACACGGCCCTGCACTGCAAAAAACAAGTGAGCGCTGATGCCAGAAACAGACCAGCATGCACTGTAAAATAAGAAAAAAACACCAAGACATGCACCAAAATCACCAAAACATGGCTGTCTGCACTGTGAAAAACACATTGGAGCTAAGAGGGGTCCAAAAAAGGTGACGCCAAAACACACGGTGCTCATGAGTGTGCACTGCAAAAAACAAGTGAGCGCTGATGCCAGAAACAGACCGCCATGCACTGTAAAATAAAAAGAAAACACCAAAACATGCACCAAAACGTGACCGTCTGCACCGTGAAAAACACATCGGAGCTGAGAGGGGACCACCGGGGTCCATAAAAGGTAACGCCAAAACACACGGCCCTCCTGAGTGTGCACTGCAAAAAACAAGTGAGCGCTGATGCCAGAAACAGACCGGCATACACTGTAAAATTTTAAAAAACACCAAAACATGCACCAAAACGTGACCGTCTGCACCGTGAAAAACACATCGGAGCTGAGAGGGGCCCACCGGGGTCCAAAAAAGGTGATGCCAAAACATACGGCCCTCCTGAGTGGATACACTATTAAAAAAAAAAAGTGTACGGAAGCACCAAAATATGTAAAAAAAACAAACAAAAAAACAAAACTGATTCAGAACCAAGCTTCTTGCTTCTGCCTACTTTTTTTGGGCATCGGATTTGCTCTTTATTTTCTGTGGATGCCTCAGTTGTTGTTATTGATATTGTTCCTTGCCGTCTGCTGACCACTATGATACTTAAATGCTCAAATAAAAAAGAGAGAATCGAGAAAAAAAAAAGGTTATGGAGCGGTCTGTGTGAAATGTTTAAAACGACTGGTCTAACTGGACTTTTTTTAACAGGCAAAATAGTGAAGAATAAAAACAGCAGTGTCATGTCGTGTGGGCTAAAACCACAGAGCGAATATATGAGTGGACTGAGTGAGTGTGACGTCTCCACAGCTTCAGCGTCGCTCAAATGAAACTCCAGATGCCACAGTTACAGGAGCGAATCTGGAGCCAAGTTGCATATTTGGAAATCCGGCCGCGAGTATCATAGCAACCACAAGAGCCAATCAGGTTTGAGGTCGTTAAATGTGCCGCCCTCCTCAGAGCGGAAATACTCTGCAGCTGCACAGACCGCTGTATTTCGGTGATTCTTGAGAATAATAATGTAACTTTTAGCTTTTATCATCAAACTTTAAATAGTAAGTTTAAGTCATTGATTTATGTTATATGTTCTGTTATGTACGAACAACAATAGAGTCGCAATTTAATCGATTGGTCCGTTATTTAAGATAAGACATCCTTTATTTGTCCCACAATGGGGAAATTTCAATGTTGCAACGCACAGTTAAGAGAACAGCAAGAAAACAGTAGCAGCAATAGAAGTACAGACTTACTTAAAAACAGACAAACACTATAAAGATAAGGATTATAAAACTATACATAATATAAATTGCTATCTTAATGCTATATATACAATAAATTGCAATCTTAAAACTATATATACAATAAATTGCTATCTTAAATTTCACAGTATTGCACATGGTCCCCGTATTGCACAGGCAGCAGAGTTAGCAGTGTTCATTGTAAAGCCTATTTATGTTCATATCTTGATTTAGGAACAAGATAATGAAATGAAAACTTCAGGATCATGTAGAGAAGGTTTGTGCAAACATTTTAAGACCAAAATGATGAGGCCACAGCAGCAGTTACAGAGAGAGGGGCGACGATATTCCAGTTTAAGTCAATGGGAGCCAGGGTCAAAAGGAGCCGGAAGAGCTGCATGCGAGCTTCCTATTGGGAACACAGCAATGTTTTTAGAAATCTGTCTCCATTTTGTCACTTATCGAGACCGAGATAAGACCGAGTCCAAGCCCGGTCGAGTCCGAACGAGACCAGGACCGCAAAAAAAAAAAAAGGTCTCGAGATCCAGACTGGCCTCGAATACTACGACACAACCATTTGCCATGACATCAGTCGTCTTTCCATCGTCATTCCCAACCTTGGGTCAGGGCTAATATCTGGATTCCCGGGGTTCGGATGCACTGGTCAACACTATAAAATACGCTATGCCTGGAGCAGTGTTAAGTTAGCAACAAAAGTGCAAAATATCAAGTCTGTAAGTAAACTAAAAATGTCTTTATTGCCTCAAAACAAAAAAAGTGCAATCAAACATGACTTTCCTGGTTCCAGTCATGGAAAAAGCTCCTGTCAGGTCCAGGGCCAGAGCCACAGCACTTCCTGCATTTCCATGGTGTTTATTACATTTGGATTTGTGCATTTGGACTGAAATAAACCTTTCAAATAATAACAGAAACGGATGCGCAATTACACACAACAAGATGCGTAATTTTAAACAAACAAAATCCAGGCGCTCCAAAACAAGTACAAATTGCACGAAGTATAGTTAAAAGGCCTTTTTGTTTTAAAATGGTCAAAGCCGACATGTTTTGACCATGACTGGACTTCATTAGGGAATCACAATGTTAAAAAAAAAAACAGTCTCGAGATCCAGACCGGTCTCGAATACTACGACACAACCATTTGCCGTGACATCAGTCGTCTTTCCATCGTCATTCCCAACCTCGGGTCAGGACTAAAATCTGGATTCCCGGGGTTCGGATGCACTGGTCAACACTATAAAAGACACTTTGCCTGGAATGTCCCTTAGTGCGGCATTGAAAGCACTCGTGACAGGTTAGAGTACTAATTTCACTAACAGTACTTCAGTCGGTTGAGCGTTTCTCGACAGATCAGAAGGTCGGCGGTGCGATTCCAGCTCCCACGGATGAACGCTGTCGTTTTGTCTTTGGGCAAGACACGTAACGTACACCGGTGTGTGGGTGGTTCCTTGTTGTAAAGCGCTTTGAGTCCGTTGAAGGTGGAAAAGCAGCATAAATTCGTTCATTTTTGTGTAGCCCAAAATCACAACAGCAGTCGCCTTGCATGGTTTAACAAAATTTTGATTTATCCAACAGTGAGTTTCAAATTCAAACTGATGAAAAAAATAATAATTCCTGTTATTTCTGGAGGCTTTTTCTTAATTTGTACGTTTTGGGTTTGTGAGTTCAGTTCACCCAGGCTCACACATCACAATATAATATAATAACAAAGAGTAAAAACATAAATATAATAAGAAATTCTAAAAAATAAGTCGCAAAATCTAAAAGAATCACATCTTAAAACAAGTGAAACAGCAGCATTTCCATTCAAGCTCATGCAGATCCTTTCTACAGTGCGGCGTCGCTGGAGTCGAGGCGTAAAAAGTCCCGGAAAGAGCTTGTTTTTAGCGCGCTGAGAGTGGAGGATTATTAGTCATGCTGGTACCTTTGTTGCCAGAGTCCACTGCACCACCCTGTCTGCCGCTACTGCTACTACGGCTGCTGCTGCTGCCGCCACATACATAAAACATCCTCCGGAGGGACAGCTCTGCACCCGGGAACCCGAAAACTGCTCCCAATCTGCTCCCAGCACCCGAACGCTCCCATCACAAAGAATCATACGCCGCACGGTCTCAGATCAAGACGTAACAGAACCCAGTGTGAAGCTGTGGGGAGATTAAAGAAAGGATTTTGTGTTCACTTTTCCGGACTTTTTAAACACTCGCTTCGTGGTTTTGTTCAAAGCCGCGTTTCGTTTACTGCTTTTCGTGTAGTAGAGTGTGTGGAGGTGCTGTCTCTTGCAATTTTGTCTCACGTACAGTCTACAAAAGTACAAAATGACTTGAATCCATTATTTTTCTTGCTTTCTAGTTTAAACTTAACATGTTCAGTTCATTATTTGAATATATTTCTGATTATTGTTAACTCCTTTATCAAGTGTGACCATGAAATAAGTGAAATACAAATTGTAGCTTCAATTTGTATGAGCTGTTTATTCAGAAATGATTGAAACTAGTTGATTTTTACTAGTTTCCTTCAAGACATAAGAGCATTTTTAGTACATTTGTCCTCGCCTGGATTTTTTTTCTTCATTTTGCTGTTAAAACTCCCCCTTTTACCCTCTAATGAAGTGTTCTACATCCTTTTTTTTCAGTCCAACCTGTTATTTCACAATCTGCTGCTGTAGTTGTGTCATATGGATGTAATAAAAGCTATAGGACCAGAAATACAAGTGAAAAAATGAAAAAAAGGAAAATAAAATTCACACTTTTTCATTCAAAACATGCAGCAAACATGTATAAACAACTTTCTGGGCATAAAAATGTAAAATTGTAAAAATGTTTAATTTAGGGCCTTAGATTCGAGAGTCAAGTATTTATTGTCATTTTCACAAAAGAACAACAAATAATAGAGTGCAAAGTTGGTAAAGTGCAAACCCAAGTGAACTAAATACCCCCTAAATAACCCCGGTGTAAACATTTAGCACAGCGTGACGTCAGTACAGCAGCAGTCTTGGCAGCAGCATCAGGACATGACGTTCATAAAGTGCAGGGACGTTCAGACAGATACGTGAGAATAGTGACAGAGCAGCAATGCAAAAACCAGTTCAGTGCTAATGAATTGGTGGGTGTGGTTATTGCCCATGGGAGGGGGGTAGAAACAGGGATGGGCAGTGTTAAGTTAGCTACAGAAGTCTGTAAGTAAATTAAAAGTATCCTTATTGCTGCAAAACAAAAAAAGTGCAATGGCCCCATGAATTTCCTGGTCCAGTCATGGAAACAGCTCCTGTCAGGTCCAGGGCCAGAGCCACAGGACTTCTGCATTTCCAGTGTTTATTACATTTGGATTTGGACATTTGGACTGAAATAAACCTTTCAAATAAAAATAACAAGGGAAATGTGCATTTAAACACAAACAAAATCCAGGCACTCCAAAAAAAGGAAAACTTGCACGAGGAAAAGTATAGTCAAAAGGCCAATTATTTAAAATGTTTCGACCCTGACTGGTCTTCATCAGGGCTTATGATGCATAATTTACCATTTATTTGAGAAAAAACTGCACTTAGAGCGGCTTTTTCAATTATATCGAACACAGACGCTCAGAGTATCGACCATCTTGACTCACTACACTCTTTGGCAAAGTTTAGGCCAATGAAAATGGACGGAGCTTGTGCTTTTGACGGAAAACAAAGTTCCTATTGGGCACTTGTTTTTACGACATTTTCGACGGGAAAAAAGTACGTTTCTATCTTTCATGGTTGGAAAGTTATGCGCAGTTATATGGAATATATGCAAATACGCAAACCAAGATGCGTAATTTGCCATTTATTTGAGAAAAAACTGCACTTAGAGCGGCTTTTTCAATTGTTGTGAACACAAACGCCCAGAGTATCGACCTTCTTGACTCACTACACTCTTTGTTAAGCGATGAAAATGGACGAAGCGCATGCGTTTGGTGGAAAATAAAGTTCCTATTGAACACTCGTTTTCCGCACATCATCACGCAGCGTACGTGTGACGTAGGATAATGCTGGAAATATGCACGGAAAGCTGAAAGTCTGATCTTTTCAATGGAAAAGTAAGTTTCTATCTTTTATGGTTGAAAAGTTATGCGCAGTTATATAAAACATATTCTCCATAGGTCTGGAAGGGTTAAAACAGATTGCAATGGTCCAAAGTTAATCCTCTTTTACCTTATGCTTTCCACCACGATGAGTTTAGAAGCACTTTCCACAACTTTCAGAGCCGACTTTTGCCGTCACAGTAACACTAACAACTAGCATGCAAACTTTTGATAATTTCCTCATTACCGGACGTAAAACGCTGTATAATTACATGCAGATGGCACACGGCGGACACATTTTGCGCAAATACGTGGAAAAAATTGGTCACCGGGCGCGTAATAAGGAATACCGTCGTCGTATGAATCACGTTTTCATAATTCATAAACCTACATGCGCATAATCGGAACAACGCGCCATGATCGGTCAGTTACTATCACACATAAAACCCCACAAACTATACAAATTGCGGTTTTAGCCCGACGAAACGCGGCTACGCTGAAGCTTAAGACAACAATACCATGCATTATTCATGAGCGTTGCAATTTGCGCACACGGACCTGAACTAAGCAGTCATTTCATACGCAGAAGGGGACCGTTTCTTTGAGCTATAAGAGCAATGAGGCTAATTACCTAAAGCTTATTTTATGTATGTTTAGCGGCCATCATTTGGGTTTTAATGCGCTTTCGTCCCTTGTATACTCGCCGTTTATGACCCCTGGATCTCTTGGCATGTTTTTCTTATAGAGCCCCATTGTTGTTGTCCACAAACTATTAAAAATACATGAACGGAGCTGTGGTGCACTGCGTCACGCCCTCGTCTTAACACATGCGTCGCGGTCGGTATTCGGTCAAAAGAACGGAGGCAACAGATGCGGGGGGCTTTTGAGAGACCCCCCGTGCCCCATCGCGCTCCTGTTTATCCCCAAAACGAAGGGATTGGCGTGGACTTTTACCGAGTTTGACACCTGCCCAGGAGCGGAGAGCGCGAGAGGAGCGTTAAACATTTATAGATGGGAGACAGGAAGTGGAGGGGAGTACAGAGATGCGGGGCTTCCACGGGGCTGCTTGTCAATAGTGGAGGAGGAAGAGGAGGGAGGGAGAGGAAAGACTGGGGAGCGTCAACAAAAATCGGACTATTCTGGACAGTTTGTTGCCTGGTGAAAAGGATGGAGCGTGAGGGTTTGGACGTGTGCAGAGGAGGAGAGTGGAAGGAAACAGCGAGGAAGACCAGAAGGAATGAGTTAGGAGCGAGTAGAGAGTAGGGATGTAACGACAACCGAAATATGGTGATGTCGTATCGTCAAAGGTCTCACAATAATATCGTGGACCATCACAATATATCGACTCACAAGTCTCTTTGCTTAAATGAATAGTTCTGATGCAGAAACAGCTCAAAAAACAGAGGGAACTACATAGACCATGATCCTTTGCTCCGTTTCAGTGCAGACAACATGAAGAAATAACTGTTCTAAGCACTTTAACATCTTCATTCTTTTGATTAAGTCTTGTGAAGGCATTTTTAGAGGAAAAAGCAAACACACATAAAAAAAAAGCCTCCACAAATATTGAAATAAATCTGGTACGGTGAGATGTTTATGGTGAAAATATCGTACAGAGAGATTTGGATATCGTCACATCCCTAATGACAATAAATGTTGTGCCAAATGACTGGTCAAAGCAGTTATTACGTAGAATATCGTAATATCGTGAGCTTTGCCACGATAACGCAATAAATATCGTACCGTGAGGTTCATACCGTGACGATATCGTATTGTGAGACTTGGATATCGTTACACCCCTAGTAGATAGCAAATACTGAAATACAGGAAAATGATTAATTATCATGCAAAAATCTTGATACATACATTTTCCCCACAAAAATGCATTTGAAAAAAATTGGCGGCCTTTTTTTGGCTTTTTTTTTATCTGTTGTTTGTATTATAGTTTATTTGTGCACATATTTTGGTTTTAGATCAGTTCAGGCTTGGGTGAATATGCCAAAGTATCGGTATATTTGGGCAGAATTGCGATACTTTCCATAGTATTACTTGGCATCGGATCGAAACGTACTGTACATGTCTGGTATCGAATAGCCCCTTTAAAACCAATCGTCAACACAATGTTCAAAATTTAATAAAAGTGGAGGCAATGTGAAGCAAACCTAATATTTTTTCAATGATTAACTGATGTGCCGATCTAAATGCTGATGGTTTTACAACATTATAACAAAAAATAAACAGCAATTTTGAATTTCCAAGTTACAAACATTAGTTAATTTGCTTCTCTGTTAAAAAGAATGGGGAAAAAATGCAGTTTTCTAACCTCAAAATCGTATTTGAGCTTCACAGAAAGTATAATAATGATGAAATGTGTCGTTAATCTGTAGATTAAGTGATAAACTATTGTAGACTCAACTTTTCTCCAAGGATTTGTCGAGTAAAACCTCAAAATCTGCATCTTTCCTTTGTCAGAAATGCTTCGTCTTTATCATAATCTCTTTTTAAATGAACCAATAACGTAAAACACGAGTGTAAATGTTTTTAAACTGAGCTCTGCTATCACTCACATGGATCTAAGTGGTTTTCATTTGCCAAATTTCCCTTGATTTTAATAATTTGTGATATTCTGAAGTTAATCCCAGTTTTCCCATTGAAATCCCATTATATTCCGCTTCACTTTTGCCTCCAGCCGCCTCCATTCCAATATTTAGATTTAGATTTTAGTTTTTGTTTACATTTTTTGAAAGGGTTTACACAAGGACGTGTAAAGATAGTAAAACATTATCGTATTTGTTCACAATATCCAATCAAAAAACCTTGGCCGTGGTGTTGTGTAAGTGTGAATGTGGAGCGTGGGCGTGTGATGGGCGCTCGAGTCTTTGCCATTTTGCCCCAGGGCAGTTGTGGCAAAAGCGAGGAGTTAGGAGTATCTCAGCCACCTCCAAAGCTTTGTTACTATCGCTGCGTAAAAGAGGTCAATGCCTATGTCAATAAAAGTACCAAAAAGCCCACGTGAAAAGGATAAATCCAAACATTTCACTCCCCTTCTGCGTATGAAATGACGGGTTAGTTCAGGTTCGTGTACGCAAATTGCAACGCTCATGAATAATTTAGCTTCTTTCACGCTTGTTTTGTTACTCCGTGAATCCAAAATCATAGTCTAAAAAGTACTCCGTTTGAAATTTGCCCATATTGTTGCGTCACAGGTAAAATTCCAGGCTTCTCCTATGCATTTTTTAACCCCATCTTGCGATCAAATTACCCGACAAATCCACGGGAGCTCCGACGCCTAAATAACTCATTGGAAACAGAGAATTACTTTATAAATTCTTCTTTTTTCTATAGATGTGCCATTTTTTCTGCTTAGAATGTCCCAGAATATGACATTAAACAGCTCAAACTTACATTTATCCAATTACAAATGTTTTTTTTTAGCTCAAAAATACCTTTTTCTGACTGATGTGAATCCAAAATCATCTTCTACAAACTCTAAAAAGTGCCCCATTTGAATTTTGCCCAGATTGTTGCGTCATAGGTAAAACTCTAGTAATATAATATAAATAAAAAAATGTATTTTTTTGGTGCCAAATAATCCTTAAAATACACTGTAAGCATCACATACAAAAAAAAATATAAATTAAATAAACAAAAATGAATCAATACATTTAAATTCAAATTCTATATGACTAAAATAAATATAATAATAATAAAATAAATTAAGTAGTTCAATAATAATAATAATAATAATAATAATAATAATAATAATAATAATAATAATAATAATAATAATAATAATAATAATAAAATAGATACAAAATAAAAAGTGTAAAAAATTGAGGAGAAAAAATAAATTAATGAATAAAAAAAAACAATCACACAATGGGGTATACGCATACAAAAAAGTACAGAGTTTAACATCAATTGACAAACATATGCCATTGTTCTGCTTAGAATGTTCCACAATATGACATTAAACTGCTCTATTTTTTTTTACATTTATTCAATTACAAATGGTTTTATAGCTCCAAAGTACCTTAATAAAGCAAAAATTCTGCCTGTGACGATCCAGACAAAGTGATAAAATCACCTTTACGTTGGAAAATAATAAAAATACTTATCCCGGGGTAACCAGAAACCCCCAAAAACGCGCTGTACGTGTGCTTTAAGAGAGAAAAAACGTGCCCAAAATGAAAGAACTCCTTTAGGCGTTTGATTTGTGAAGCGGTGGCATTTACAATACAGACTCACGCAGCTCTTTCTCCTCACAAACGCATTCACCTGTTTTATTTAGTCTCAAATTGGACTTGATGAAATACCCGTCTCTGTCAAAGCAACTTTTAATTTTATAGCGCCATTAACTCCCCAGTCATTTCCTCTTTTTACAAACGAGCCGCGGCGATGATTGAATTATTTATACCAGGCGTTCGGTCCAAAACTATTAAATCCATCTGCATTTAATTGTACTTTTTCTTACTTATGCGGAATAATTAGCTGCTATTAGTTAATTACTTTGAGCCTCCAGCGATGGCCGTGATTCATTTGTAATAAACAAGGGAATATATGTTGGGGGGAAAGTTGATTTGCGGCACCTGAAGAAGACAGTGTGTGAATATTTTAGCGGCGCCGTTTGCCTCTAGGGGGAACTAAAGCTTTCGGTGGTGTCGGGATGAACGCGGCGAAATAAAACATGGGGAAGTTACAGAAACCTGCTTTGGTTTGGCTTTTTATTTGGGTTTTTTTGAGAGATTTTAGGGACTGTGAGGAACATTTTCAACTGAATTTAAAAGGGGGAGAACTTCACCTGTAGCTGCTTTAGCGATTGAAGTAGGTAATAGTAGTGGTATTTGTTGAAGAAGTAGTAGTAGTTGTAGGTATTGCAGTAGTAGTAGTTATTGTAGCAGTAGTAATAGTTATAGTAGTAGTAATAGTTATTGTAGCAGTAGTAATAGTTATTGTAGTAGTAGTAGTTATTGTAGTAGTAGTAGTAGTAGTAGTAGGTGGTATTGTAGTAGTAGTAGTAGTAGGTATTGTCGTAGTAGTAGTAGGTATAGGAGAAGTTATTATAATAGTAGTAGTATTTGTTGAAATAGTAGTAGTTACTATAGTAGTTATAGTAGTAGTAGTAGTTATTGTAGTAGTAATAGTAGTTATAGTAGTAGTATTTGTTGAAGTAGCAGTAGTTATAGTAGTAGTAGTAGTAGTAGTTATTGTAGTAGTAGTAGTAGCAGTAGTAGTAGGTGTTGTAGTAGTAGTATGTGTTGAAGTAGTAGTATTTGTAGTAGTAGTAGTAGTTATTTTTTATTTTGAGTTGTGTGTTTTTCATAATTTCAAGAACATTTTTCAAGTAAATTTAAAAGTGGAATAAGTAGTAGTAGTATTTGCTGAAGTAGTTGTAGTTGTAGTAGTAGTAGTAGTCGTAGTAATAGTAGTAGTATTGTAGTTGTAGTTTTTTTTGTGTTTCAAGAACATATTAACTGGAGATGACTTCAGTTCAACTTTTTTTTTTAAACAAATTTATACAAGTTTTTCTACAAGTTTTATTATTATCTTTTTTTTCTTATTTTAAGGAAAACAAATCTACTTGTATAATTTCTGTTCTCAGTGGTGGTAAATACATTAAGTTTTTATAACGCCATAAATGCAATTTTATTTTTCAACTGTCAAATTATTTCATTCGAAGCAATTAATTCAAAGCCATGAAACACATTTTTAACGTGTCTAGAATAATAATAGCAAACTCAAAACAAGTTAAACATTTTTTCATTGCATTTTTTGTGTTTTTTGTTTTTCTTTTGAGCTCTAGTGTTTTAATCCAACATTTTTTTGGCTTTTCACCAATCAAAAGTTGTTTTAAATTGTCAGTTGCCATGGTAACAGCCCTTAATTGGCTAAAAATAGTGCATTTATCGTACATTATGGAGCGCTGCCCTTGTAAACGTCACCGCTTTTCCGTCCAAACCTGTTGTCGGCGGCTACAGTCGGCTGCGTCTCCCGCTGCGTCACCCGCACACGCCTCAACACATTTCACATTTCCGTGCGCAGACAAAAGCAGATTTCCAGCGCTCTTTTATCCGCTCTTTTGTTTACTCCGGATGTGCCAAACGCGGGATTTAGTGTCACGTCCCTCTCCTCCGAGCTCACCCACATTATCAGACATTTGGAAGCCAGTCGTTGGGTTTATTTGCGCGGAGTTTTCACGGGAAAGTGCGTCGAGGTGGCTTTGATCACTTCGGTACAAACAGATTTAGGGAAACAAAGGAGCTGCGTGTAAATATTAAATGAGGAAACAGGTTTTAAACAAAAGCAGAGCTTAAGGAGAAGAATGATGCTCTCCTGAATGCATCCAAAGTGTTGACACGGACTTTTGATCAAGAGGGAAGTCGAGACAATGGAGCTGTGTGCGTTTTGGGGCCGTGTTTAAGACTCGGTTTAGTGCAACATTAAAACATATGTTGGTTTTGTAAAGCTCTAGTCTCTGGGTCCTTTTACTTTACGATTGGACTTAAAGATCTCCTTTCGTCAGCTCCAAAACATCTGGAAAAACACATTTCTGGCTTCAAATTAAATAGTGTCATCAAAAACAGGCCTGAAGTGGTTTTCTGAATCATTTGTGTGTGTTTGAGTGATTTTGCGGTGTCTCCCAGGCCTTATTCAAACCTTCATTACGATTATGAGTACAAGACCACGCCCCTTGTGTCCAAGGCTCCGCCCACAAGCCGATATAAACAGGAATATCTCTGCTGTGCTCAGGCCTTTCAATCACAGAACAGCGAGCAGCAGAGAAACGGCGTCAAAAACGAAACTGAAACCAAATAAACCTTTTAATACGTTGTTTTTATGGTGATCTAAATATGTTCTGCGTGTCTTTAAAGCTGCGTCTAACTTCGTGCGACTTCATGACTATAGTTTGGGTCCACTCTGAGCTTGTTCCACAGTTTGGGATTGAATTTGTGTGTTGCATTTAATCCATTATCGCTGTTTGTATTCCTTAAAAATATATAGAAAAACATACGTTCTTACTGAGATCAGGGTCGCCTCTCCACAGATCTGACTTGGAGCTTGGCCTGCTGGCGTCACTTGCAAGTTTTTATTAAGACAAGTCCAAAAATCAGGGTTTCTACAGTGTCTTAAAAAGTCTTAAAAGCATTGAATTGATGAATTTGGAAATAATACCTTAAAAAAGTCTTGAATTTTTATATCTTTTTGTGCAGTACGTAACTTATCCGTATCTCATTTCTCCTCAAAAGTTTAATTTGTCAACCACTGTTATTCGGTTACATAACGTCGCCTAAATGAAGCGCGGCGGAACCGATAATTGAGAACGAAACGCAGCCCCGGGTCAGAATCTTCTGAACACGTCACTGAAGATCACACACTTCAGCATCACAAGCAACAAGCCCAACAGAAGAGTGAAATCAATCTCAGCAGAACACAAAGTTTGACTAAAGCCGTTGTCATTTTTTAACGTTGTTTTACGTCACCGAGCGACACATTTCACGCTGAGGTTATGGGGAAGAGTCCCTTTACTCCCCCAGATTCATTCATATTGAAGTAGTAGTTTCGTACTATGCAAATTTATACTATTTTTATTTCATTTATTTGTTTATTTGGAGCAGATTACACAAGAAGTATGCATGTTTTCATGGTTTAGAGACGTGTTTTTGGCGCTAAATGACGACATGTTGGTGAGTTACGTTTACTCTTGGTGAAATTGAACCAATAGTTCCATACCATTTTAATTTATACTGTTTTTATTGCATTTATTTGTTTATTTTGAACAGATTACACAAAAGTATACACATTTTCATGGTTTAGAGACGTATTTTTGGTGTTAAATGGTGATACATTGGTGAGTTACATTTACTAAGGTACAGTGAGTAAAGTCTCTTGGTAAAATTGAAGTAATAGTTTCATAAAATAGTCATTTATACTATGTTTATTTCATTTATTTGTTCATTTTGAGAAGTAAAGAAGGGTACATGTTGTTTGAGAAATGAACACAAATTCAGGAATTTTGGTTAGGGTTAGGTTTAGGGTAACTGTCTTTGCCAGTAGGTCTATGAAATAAACTGTGAAATAATTAAGTTTTTATATAAATGGTCTTAAAAAGGTCTTAAAGAGACTTGAATTGAACTTGAAGAAACCTGTAGGAGCCCTGAACTTTTCTTTTTCTTCTTCTGTTATATTATGTCATGTTTGTATGTTATGTTAATGCTACTGACACTTGCTCTGAGCCAAATCTCTCCATGAAGAGAAATAAATGAAACCTGAACCTGGAGTTTAACGCCATATTATGGAAAATATAACATTTACATGGCGACAGGCAGGTAGTTATTGCTCCCCTGCAAATTCTATGTCAATATCTGGGCATAAACACGAGATAACTGTTGATTTGTTCACTCATTTTTTAAATTTGACCCAGTTTTATTCAACAAATGTCCATATTTTTACCAATTTGTTCCCTGCCAACAGTAAAAAGAGGCATAAACTGTCATTTGTTTAGGTAAGATACAGAAAAGCTGCTTTAAAATGACCAAAACGCAAAGAAAATGTGACTATACTGACTCACATGTTCGTCGTAAATGGTTTTTGCAGAACAGTTTTCCTTAATTCCGCACTGATTTCACAATTTTATTATTACCAACCACCAAAACCAGGATATGTCAGTGTTTTATTTTGAAAATCTGGTCACTCGAGCTTAGAGTGTAGCTGCAAGACGCAAAAAATACTCCTTATATTTGCGTTGTTGCCAAAAAAAAAAACACATTCACAGCCTGCAATCCGGGAGTTCTCCACCTCATCTTCCCGCCGCCTCCCCCATGATGCAGCGCGGCTTTTGTTCACTCATTCTTTTAACCGTTTGCTGCTGCGAGGTGTCACCGCGGGACAAATTAAGGAAGCAGCGGGTAATAGGGTGGTGTCAAGTAGACGGAGGTGTCTGGAGCGGGGATGAAAGGTTAGGGTTCGCGGGGGTTTGTAATGAGCGGCGTTCACGGGAGCGCTCCGTCTGACAGATCGCGTTTGGAGCCGGCCCAGGGATCGGCATTAGCCAAAGAGCCGCGTCGCAGGGAGTAATAGTGGAGGGTTAGCGTTAGCGTTAGCGTGAGCGATCGCCGCAGACGCGCATGGACGACGGTGCGGGCGCTACACGCTCGCAGTTGCAGCAGCTTTACGGGCCGCAGTCGTCACGCAAAGTACGGTTTTATTGTCGTGGGTTTGAGCGATGGGTTTTCGGGGTTAAACGACGACACGCTGGTGAGTTACATTTACTCGGGAACATTGAGTAAATTTCCCTGGTGAAATTGAAGTAGCAGTTTCACACCATACTAATTTATACTATTTTTATTTCTTTTATTTGTTTATTTTGAGCACATTAATGAACAGAAGGAAGAATTCAGGTAGATTCGGTAAATTTCCTTAGCGAAATTGAAGTATTAGTTTCGTACCATGCAAATTTATACTATTTTTATTTCTTTTATTTGTTTATTTTGAGCACATTACTGAAAGAAAGAAGTATACATGTTGTCGTGGTTAGAAAGAGACTTGTTTTTTCGATGTTAAATGACGACACGCTGGTGAGTTGCGTTTACTCCGGTACATGGAGTAAATTTCCCTGGTGTAATTGAACCAATAGTTTCATACCATTTTAATTTATACAATTTTTATTTCATTTATTTGTTTATTTCGAACAGATTACTCCTGACGTATACATGTTTTCATGGTTTAGAGACGTGTTTTCGGTGTTAAACAACAACACGCTGGTGAGTTACATTTACTCAGGTACATTGAGTAAATTTCCTTGGGTATTTTGAAGTAGTAGTTTTGTACCATGCAAATTTATACTATTTTTATTTCATTTATTTGTTTATTTGGAGCAGATTACACAAGAAGTATGCATGTTTTCATGGTTTAGAGACGTGTTTTCGGCGCTAAATGACGACATGTTGGTGAGTTACGTTTACTCTTGGTGAAATTGAACCAATAGTTCCATACCATTTTAATTTATACTGTTTTTAATTTCATTTATTTGTTTATTTTGAACAGATTACACAAAAAGTATACATATTTTCATGGTTTAGCGACATATTTTCGGTGTTAAATGATATACATTGGTGAGTTACATTTACTCAGATACATTAAGTAAAGTTTCTTGGTAAAATTGAAGTAATAGTTTCACAAAATAGTCATTTATACTATGTTTATTTCATTTATTTGTTCATTTTGAGAAGTAAAGAAGGGTACATGCTGTCGTGGTTTAAAAAGACGGGTTTTCGGTGTTGAATAATGACACGCTGGTGAGTTACATTTACTCAGGTACATTGAGTACATTTCCTTGGCGAAATTGAAGTAGTAGTTTCACACCATACTAATCTGTACTATTTTTATTTCATGTATTCGTCTCTTTTGACTATATTAATGAACACAAGAATTAAGTATACATGTATAGTAAACAGTGGCAGCTCTAGATATTTTGAGTTCACTATAACAATTGATGAACTGATAATCAAATAAATTATGCAAAACTTTCAAATAGTGTTATAGCATTTTAGACCCAAGCCCCATTGTATTGTGTTTGATTTTGTATGTTTACACCATAGAGTGTATATATGAGTGGACTAATATGAGTGTGACAGCATCGCACAAATGAGTGCCATATTTGGAAATCCGACCGCGAGTATCATAGCAACCACAAGAGCCAATCATGATTGAGGTCGTTAAATGTCCCGCCCAACTCATGGCAGAGCGGCGATGTGATACTCTGCACCATTCTGCACGGACCGCTTTATTTCGGCGATTCTTGAGAATAATAAGGAAACTTTTAGCTTTTATCATCAAACTTTAAATAGTAAGTTTAAGTCATTGATTTATGTTCTATCTTCTGTTATGTGCCAACAACAACGAGCTGTCAGTCAAACCTGTTGCTAACGCTCGGCGGCAGCGACCTCGGGGAATGAAGGCGTCTGATTGGTCCGTTATTTATGTTCATATCTTGATTTAGGAACAAGATAGAGAAATGAAAAATTCAGGATTCATGTGTCGCGGGTTCATACGAACATTTTAAGACCAAAATGAGGAGGCCACAGCAGCAGGTACGGAGAGATAAGATAAGATCTCAATGTGAGTCAATGGGGAAAAGGGAGAGAAGGAACCGGAAGAGCCTCCTGGAGCACTTCCTGTTTGGCACGCGGTGGCTAACGGGTTAGCTTTGTCCACTCATATGTACGGTCTACGGTTAAACTTACTTGTCCAGCCACATCCTGAGCTAGGATCTTGATCTGGACATAGCTGGATTATTGGTCGTGATGAGGGACTCGACATCGAAGTCTCAATATATCGATACAGACTGCAAATATTGGTATCGGTTGGTATGTTGGAGCCATTTCTTCGTTGTTTTGTGTCAAAAACTCTCTACCAGCACCATTTTGACAGATCCCTTTGAATTATGTATTATGTTTGATACTTTTTGATTCATTTTGTACACATATATTTCTTGAAAGGCCTTCACTCATAAAGTTAAACGAGTACCGAGTATCAGTATTGATAAAAAGTAGAAATCCCCTCAAAGAACTTGGTTTCGTATTGATCAAAAATTGGCGCCCGTACGCAGCCATTAGTCCACTTTGTAAATTGCTATACAGTAAATGATATGGGATCTATACTCACATATATACTGTACATCATAGTCGCATAATTGAAGCTTTTCTTGGCACCACTACAGAAAACGCCTCAGCCCTTCTCGTCCCAGTGTGTGTCGCATCCCCGTGTTCGTGTTTGTGTTTGTGTGTGCGCGTCGACATCTCCCCGGCCGTAAACCCGGCCGTGTCGACCACAGAGCGCCCCGAGCCCTCGCGCCTTCTGCGTTACCTAACATCCAGCCGTGCCCCGTGCCCCCGCTCTCGTTCCTCCGCCGTCCAAACCCTCCTACGGGGGACACGAGCTTCCCTCCCCACCCCCCTTCCCTCTTCTTCCGCCATCGCTCTTTCTCCCTCTTCCTCGATTTGCCACGGACACACGCCCCGAGAATGATGGGAGCTCCCGGCGTAAAAAAATAAATAAATAAATAAAAAAAACGTGATCGGCCTTTATGAAATCTCGGCCTGGAGGTGGTGGAAGAAATGTGGTGGTAATATGGTTGAGCAGAAGTCATGAATGTGATATGACGGGGGGGGAAAGCAGTGGAAAGAACCAAAACGACGCAATATTTTAGACGATTCTTGGTACGGGGAGAGGTATCATCGGTTGCGTCGGTGGAGATTGTGGTTCTGAAGTGGAGACAGAGATTACGCGCATACATACGGGTGTCAAAGTGGACGCTTAAAGGTACGAGGGAGGCCTATTCAGATCCAGATTGCGCTAATACCTCACTATAACATCCTATAACCTTTGTGTTTAAATAAATACTGAATTAATTTGTAACTTTGGTCAAACTCCACATAGACTGACCTTTTGGGAAATGTTTCTTCTATTAAAAACTAAAAAAACCTTTATAATTTTTAGTATAATTAAAATTTTTCTCAACTTTAAGCATTTTAAAATATTTTTTTAATGTAGTATTTCAGCATAAGGATTAAAAGTCTTTTGCTAAAAATACGCATTTATTGAATTAGGTGTTTAAATTGCAAAAGATAATCGAACCACTCCTGTAATTTGAATGTTTTTATTTTTATTTTATTGTTAAATGTGCAGTAACCAATGCAAATATTTTTTTCAGCAGTAAAAAATATCTATATTTATCCAAAAATGTTAAAAAAAAAAAAATCTATTTCTTATTTTCTCTTTTTTATACAGTAAAGGAAGCAGATTGTATTACTTTCGCTTTGTGTTTTTATTTTTTATTTAATTTTATTTATTTAATTTTATTTTATAATTTAATTGTATTGTATTGTATTTTATTGTTTGTTTTTATTTTATTTTATTGCATTTCTTCTCAAATTCCTGACTGAAAATCCTCAAACACGATGGGACAGTTTTGGGACTCTCCGCTCGGACTTTAGATTCCAGTAAATAAGATAAGAAAAAGTCCTGCTGTAGTCCAGGCTTAGTCCGAGTTAAGTCCAAGTGTAGTCCTGACCAAGACCGACTAAAGACTGGGACTAAAACAGGACTAAACGAGGTCTCAGCCAGGGCCTAGACCAGGACTCAACCAGGGACTCAACCAATGACTTTCTATTTGTTATTTGCAAAATTTGTAGAACTTTTCCCCATTCCAAAGATATAATATTGTGTTTTGAATTGTTTATCACTATGGCAACAGCTCTAATTTTTAAACACAGCATGTAAACATTGTGAAACCTGCATCAGACGACTTAACAGTTGATCAATGTCCTTCTTCCTGTATCTACATTTTTATTCATAAAGCTCTTTAAAAAAAGGTTTACAAAGTGTACAGAGAGCGAAGAACAACACAAAACCCCTAAAAATTGCATACAGAAAGCTTCCAATAACAGACCATGAGGTAAACAGTCAAAATTCGGTTACTTATAATAAATAAATTAATAAAAACAGAATAAATTAGGAATCAAATCAGGCTAAAGCCAGTTAAAGGAAGGCCAATTGATAAAAATTAGCTTGAAGAATCTTTTCCTATTCAAATAAACAATAAATAAATATATTTCGTTCGATTTCCGAGGGCGCAAACAGCCTAATATTGCTAATTCTTGTACGCGGTTGCCTTAGTGACTGTATTTTCCAAGGCCTTTTCCAGGTTTCCTGGGTTTTTCCAGGACTCGTGGGATCCCCGATGAACCCCGAGCTAAAAGCAAAGTGGGAAACACAGCAACACATCAACTTAATGTAACTCTGTAACTTTTTAGCTGCTTGTTTCTGTGGATACATCATCGGTCTGCCTGGAATGTCCCACAGTATGACATTAAACAGCTCTTTACTTTACATTTATTCGATTACAGGCGGTTTTAGAGCTCAAAAATACCAAGAAAAACAGGCAGATCTGACCTGTAACTTGGTCTGGTTTGGTCTCCATGGAGATAGAAAAGTTTATTGTCATACTGTGAAACATTCCAGACACCTTTAACACCTGTTGTATCAGTTCCTAGTCAAATAAACAATAAATAAAAACATTTCTTTCGATTTCTGAGGACGCAAACAACCTAATATTACTAATTCTTGGCCTTCTCCAGGTTTCACAGGTTTTTCCAGGACTTGTTTCTATGGATACGTCATTGCTCTGCCTAGAATGTTCCACAGTATGACATTAAACAGCTCTTTACTTTACATTTATTCAATTACAGGTGGTTTTAGAGCTCAAAAATACCAAGAAAAACAGGCAGATCTGACCTGTAACTTGTTCTGGTTTGGTCTCCATGAAGATAGGAAGGTTTAATGCCATACTGAGGAACATTTCAGACACCTTTAACCCATGTTGCGTCTGTTTCTAGTCAAATAAACAGTAAATAAATACATTTCTCATCATTTTGAAAGCCATGGAACGGCCTAATATTGCGAATTCCAGATTTTCCAAGACCTTCGGTTTCTCGGGTTTTTCTAGCACTCATGGGATCTTTGACAAACCCCGAGCCAAAAGCAAAGCGCGGGAAACACACCGACTTAAATTTAGCGACAAGCTCTTTCCCAAACCGATTCAAAAGTCCCGTGTGCGGCGCCTCAAATCCGCCACGTTACATAAACACTTTTCCAGAGACGACGGTTGTGCCAAAGGAGCCCCGCAAGGAACAGCTCCCGATTATTTATGTCATTATTTTTGACAGAATGGGCCACGAGGTGATTCCGGGGCAGAGGACGATCACTTTTTAAATCTGAAATAATGTGTCACGACTACACCCACTTTCTGAGGCGCGCGGAGGTAAAGAAACGTATATTTGGGTTTTAGATCGTCACTTTAGACCGTGCTTGGGTAAAAAGTAAAAGTGTGTACGTCGCTCTTTAGTGGAGGCAGATCAGGAGTGGAGGGAGGTATATATGGCTTTCTATAGGGTTTGCTTTTAAAAGGCCCCATTAGCTTTCACAATAATGCAGTTTTCTTTTTTTTCCTAACCAATATTGACGCGGGCAGCTACTGTTTTAACCTCATTTAAGCTGCTTACTGGAATTAGAGTTAAATTACTTTGACTTCTTTTCTGGTCACAAAGAAATGCACAATCCAAGCGGACCAAAACTTTTCTGACATGAGAGAATTATTTTTTTAAAGAGTAAATACAGGGCACCGTGGAGATTTGCAATTCACTTTCTTTTTTCACTTTCTTTTTTTATTTGTGGCAAAACTTATCCACAGCACTGGTAAATCCTGTGTGTATCAAAAAGAAATGAAGAATAAAGCAATCAGGGTACATGGGGGGTAGGTGAAAACAGGAGATTCTCAAATCCAGTTCAATATATGACTCCATTATGCTCGAATTACTCAAAATACAACTTATGGAGTGAGTTTAAAGAAAAAAAGAAGACGATTGAAGTAGAGCAGTGGGCGTGGATGGGGGGTAAGTGAAAACAGCACTTTTCAGAGCAGTGGTGCCTCAAATTCAGAACAATAAATGACTCCAGCTTAGATGAATCACTCAAAATACAACTTATAGAGTGAGTTTTTTTATTAAAGAAATAAAAAAAGAATGAAGTAGAGCAGTGAGCATGGATAGGGGGTAGGTGAAAACAGGGATTTTGAGTGCAATGGCTCCTCAAATGCATGACAATAATTGATTCCAACATGTATGAATCACTCAGAATACAATTTCAAGAGTTTTTAAATGAAAAAATGAAGAAGAGCAGTGAGCGTGGACAGGGGGTAGGTGAAAACAGCACTTTTCAGTGCGGTCGTGCCTCAAATGCAGGACAATATATGACTATTATGCTTAAAATACAAGTTAAAGTGAGTTTGTAAAATAAATAATGAAGAGAGAGAAATGGTGCTTCAAATCCAGGACAATAACTGACTCCAACTTGTACAAATCATCCAAAATACAACTTCAAGAGTGAAAAAAATGAAGAAGAATGAAGTAGAGACATGGGTGTGTATGGGAGGTAGGTGAAAACACAAATTTTCAGAGTGATGATGCCTCATATGCATGACTATATATGCGTCTATTGTACTTGAATCACTCAAAATACAACTTATAGAGTGAGTTTTTAAAGAAATAAAAGGGAAGAATGAAGTAAACCAGAGGGGATGTACAAGGGGTCGGTGAAAACACAAATTTTCAGAGCGATGATGCCTCAAATTCAGGACAATAACTGACTCCAACTTGCATGAATCACTCAAAATACAACTTTGAGTTTGAGTTTTTAAATGGAAAAAATGAAAAATAAAGTAGAAAAACGGGCGTGTGTCAGTGCAAACAGCGATGGTTCTTCAAATCCAGGACAAAAATATACTTGAATCACTCAAAAAAAGAGGTTTGAGTGAGTTTTTAAATGGAAAAAATGAAAAATAAAGTCGAGAAATGGGCGTGTGTCAGTGCAAACAGCGATGGTGCCTCAAATGCACGACAATAACAAACTCCAACTTGACTCCAGCACCTCTGAGTTTTCGAGTTAAAATACCCGGCCTCGCGGATACAGACACTTTAGCGGGTTTAGGGCGCCCGCTGGAAGGTGTGGGTAAATAAATAACTGGTCTAAAAAGCGCGCTTCTTTCCCTGTGGTCTTGCAAACTCACTGAGTGCTTTCGGTCGGCCATAAAAAAACGCCGGGCGACGGTGGGATGTTTACGGCGTGTTTACGAGCTGTCAGATCTGGCTTTTGTTCACACGTTATGGCTGTTCTTTTACATTATCACGCGCTTTTAGACAGTCTCCCGCCGATGCTAACGGCCGCTCCGAGCAGCCGAGAGGGAGGCCGGCGCTAAACGGAGACGCTGCGGAAATACAATACGTCTGACGGCCGATACAAGTCGTTCTGGAAGATGCCGGGCGGCCACTAGACGCCAGGCACGGAAGATAATGCGTTCACTTTGAATTTTTGTACTCGTCGTGGTCAAACTGCACATATATTGACCTTTTTGGAAATGTTTTGTCTATTAAAACACTAAGAAACTTTTATATTTTTTAGAATAATTCGAATTCATCTCAACTTTAAGCATATTTCATTTCATTTTTTTAATAGTATTTCAACATAAGGGTTTAAAGTCAATGTTTTTTGCTGATAACACGTTTGTTGAATTGGGTATTTCATTTGCACATAAATAAATAAATGAAGCACCCCTGTAATTTTAATATTTTTAGTTTATTTTATTGTTAAATGAGCAGTAATCCATTTTTTCCACTTTCAGAAGTAAGAAATGTCTGTAATGACGGAAAATTGTTTGAAATGGCCTTGAATTTCTCACTTGAATTTTATTTTTTTAAATAGTATTTCAACATAAGGATTTAAAATCTGTGTTTTTTGCTGATAACATGTGTTTCTTGAATTTATTTTATTGTTAAATGAGCAGTAACCAATTTTTTTCCACTTTCAGCAGTAAGAAATGTCTGTAATAACGGTAAATAATTTGAAATGGCGTTGAATTTCTCACTTTTACTTTGGAAAAACAGGTTTGAATTAGTTTTATTCTGGATTTTAGTTGCTGAGATTTGACGTGTACATTTGCAAAGTGTTTCAAATTCTGTATAAAAACAAAAATTACCAGCGCAGATTTTTTCAAGCCCTCAAATTCAACAGATAAAATTGTAAAGAGTGTAAAATTCACAGTGATCGGCATCTTGGATCTTTCCGCACTCCAAACTAGGGGTGGGACGAAAACCAATTTCCATTATCAAGACGAAATGAGATACGAGATTGAAACAAGACGAGATTTTAACATAATTAGACTTAGACAAACTTTATTGATCCACAAGGGAAATGATTTGGACACAGCAGCTCACACATCACAATATAATATCCTAACAAAGAGTAAGAAACATAAATGGTGATAATAAATTCTAAATAAGTAGAAAAAAAGATTTGGGTCAATGACATGACGCTGTCCTGTTGCAATTTCCTCTGTTAAAAAGGTTCAAATTTCATAATAATTCACCACATTTCTGTAGCACCTCTGACCTCCATGGAAACAAATCATTTTTTTTCCAGAAATCATGAGTTATTCTGCATGTTTTTTGTACTTAAAGTGTTAAATGTCATGTGGTGTGACCGTGCATCATGTGGTGCGACTAATAACAGCAGGAATTCTATGTATAAATGTGGTTCTTTAGGCATTTTTCTTCATTTGATGCGTTTTACAGGGCAGTAGTTTGTTCATTAAACACAAGCAGGTGACTGTCATATTGGAGCAAAAGAAAATATCAATATGCATTAAAAATCTAAAGAAATGCAACAGTTTGTTTCTCTACACTTCATATTAGTCTCAACTTAGATTAATATCCCAACCATGTTTTAGAAAATAAAACAATTTTAAGGTTATTCTCGGTCGCACCACATGATATTTTACACTAAAAACGCTTCATATAAACGTTAAACTTAGATTTATGCACCTGACACTGGAAATATTTGAAAAAGTTCAATAGAAACTAATATTATTTAAATTTTTCAGTTGAAAATCCTTATACATCCTACACCCTGGTGTCAAATAAAGCATAATTATATCAATGTATATGTAAAAGCCAAAATAAAATAGAAAAATAAGTAATAAAAAATCTCTTAATATCTAAATTTCTCGATTCAATTCGCATTTTTTTTAAATTTATTTGATTACATATTTTTGTTTACATCCTAGTACTGCTTTTTCACCAAAATGTGACCCGTTTTTGTCCAATCCAAATCCTAATGTCTAATTTTGTGAACGATCTTGCGTAAATTTTCTCTCTTGTACCATCAAAACCTTGTCCTACTTGATGATGTCATTAGGTGGTAACGCAGACATTATAGTTGCGTTTATTTGCACTCTGCTCTTCCTCAGTTATAATCTATGTGCATATATGTTGGATATTTAAAGCACATTCTAGTCTATTATTGACTCAAAGTTTATATATATTGTACAAGGTTATCGCAAAAGGCGCTAATTTCCACCTGTGGTCCTTGGAGAAGAGACGGATGGATTCTTCATTCATAATTGTGTAATTTGACATGCAAAATCAAGGCTGAAATATGTTAAACATTCTCAACATCTGCATATATTTCGAGGGAGTTTTACCGCGTTCCCTTTAATACAAATATTATTCCGGTCTGTATCCTAGATTTACACAGACTGTCGTTTTTCCCCAGTCATTTCTCCAACTATTTGCATGTCCCCGCACCTCCTTTCCTCCTCTCTCGTTCCTTCTCTTCATCTTTTCGTTTGTATTTGCGCATTTAAAACCCGCGTTCGCTTCGCCCTCCGGTATCGACGCGCCATTCCTCACCTGCGCCGCTAAATATGACAGCGCGCTCGCCTCCCGGCCGACCTCCGACCCCCGCGCACTCGCCGCTCCCTTCACAGCTCCCCCGTGGACTTTCAGAGTAATGCGGGCGAAGGAGGAACATTACCGGCCGCGACCAATCTGCTCCCGAATGGAAAACACTTTATGTCACCGCTCCAATCTATGTAATTGACTTCTCTTTGAGTCCGAGCCATTATGGTTAAGGTTTCGCCCTCTCTCTCCCTCTTTTTTTAAACAGCGCGTCAATGAAATGCATAGTCGATTTTACTTTAGAGAGATTGCCTTGGAAAGATTCGAAATTGGGGGGAGATTTGAACTATTAAAGCCACGGTACCTGATTTTTACCGCCTTAAAAACGGGGAAAACGGAGGGAGTTTGCAAGTTGTTCCTCACGCCAATGAGTTTATGAGGTAATAAGACTAAGGATGTAACAATAACCGAAATCTGGTGATATTGTATCGTCAAAGGTCTCACAATAATATCGTGGACCATCACAATATATCGAATCACAAGTCTCTTTGCTTAAATGAATAGTTCTGATGCAGAAATGATCCTTTGCTGTGTTTCAGTGCTGATACATGAAGAAATAACTGTTCTAAGCACTTTTAACACTTCATTCTTTGGATTAAGTCTTGTTAAGGCATTTTTAGATGAAAAAAGAGCAGATTCCTGGACAAAATATTGCACTAAATCTGATACAGTGAGATGTTTATGGTGAAAATATCGTACAGCGAGATTTGGATATCGTTCCATCCCTAATGACAATAAATGTTGCACCAAATGACTGGTTAAAGCATTTTATACTCCGTCTTGTTATTATGTAGAATATCGTAATATCGACAGCTTTCCCACGATATCACAATAAATATTGTACCGTGATGATATCGTATCGTGAGACTTGGATATCGTTACACGTCTAAATACGACCCTACTCAAGCTCAAGTTCAATAGGCGTAGCTAACAACAGAAACTGTAAACAAGTAGGTGTGTTAGTTTCAGAGTAGTTTCAGTGTAGTTTGTGTTAGTTAAGGAAGTGTCCTCCAGTGTTTCACCGGAACTGAAGAAGTATTCGACCAAAATAAACTTTTCTCCAGTAGACAAATTGATTTTCTCCTTTTGCAACTAGCATCCTAACCACACGTTTAGTGATTCTGAGAAAGCTTTTTTTTTTTTAAACTCACATAGTTCAAAGGGTCCATCCAATTTGCCTCTATAGTTATTCCAATACTACAAATGGTCCAAAATAAGACATTAAACTTACCTATATTACATTAATTAAATATTAAGTGTTTTAGTGCTCAAAAGTACCTTGATAAACCTGCATTCTTACTGTAAACGGGGTCGCCATTCCACAGATCTAACCTGGTGGCATCATTTTCTTGTTTTCCTGAGGTGCAGCGTTCCCGTCAGCAGTTTTTGGGACATTTTTTGAGTTCCACAAGGTTAGAACCGAAGCGTTTCTTTGACGACGACCAATTTTGTGCTATTGCTGCTGCTGCTCCATCCACTGCTCGCCTTTATGGTGATTACTTTGCTCAGAATGTTCCACAGTATGGCATTAAACTGATCTATACTGCATTCGTTCAACTGCAGGTGTCAGAAATATCTTGATAAACAATGTTGCAATGTTTTTTAATTGGTTTTAATTGGTTTTCAATTCAGAAATGCATAATTATACCGCAAATGGTTGACTGTATATATAGCAAACGCATGCATATAAACATACAATATTAAGAAATAATATGATTTAAAACAATAATAATAAAAAGATGTCCAAAAAAATAATTTTAAAAAGTAATAAAAAATAAAAATAAAGAAGAATAATAACTGAATTGTCTCTCTCACAACTATAGTTTCCTGAAAAAGTCCATTCAGGGCCTCCAGACTTCTTCAAATTCTTGTGCTTTACCTCTAATGATACAAGTACATAGATCTAACGTCATTTTCTTGTTTTCTCAAGGCCCGTGCGCCGTTTTTTGGAACATTTTTTTGGAGTTCCACAACATTAGAACCGGCTCGTTTCTTTGGCGGCGGCTAATTTGGAGCCGTGCAGCTGTTTTGTGGTTTTGTGAGTCGCGGCGGCATCTGATTGAAATTGAACTGAGCACTGCCATGGTCATAGCCGCGCTTGATTGGGTTATTGGTTTTCTTGCCTCTTTCGCTAATTTAAAGTCTGCCCCATACTACATTAAACATGCAAGGCTACACTTTTCAATACATTTCCTATAGCGGAATCGTGGCTCGCCTCTCGCTGATTAAACAACTGATATTTCTACTAAACCTCGGACTTTTACAGCCTCTGCAAAGGTAAAAGAGTTTAACTTGGTGACCGACGTTTCAACTGCAAAGTAAAGCTGCACAATGTGACTTTTCCAGCTGCTTGTATCCATGGAAATACACGATCGAGACTTTGTTATTGCATTAAACTTGCTTTTTTTTTAATTATCGGTGTTTCAAATCTGCAAATCTGACCTCTAAATCGCCTCGGTGGTCGTCTACTATGAAAATAAATAAATTTAATCTCATATTTTGACAAATTTCTAGGCAAAACAACATCTCCATGGTGGCAGATCCTCCATCTGGAAAGTTACACAGTGCGTCTTTAAGTATTGAAGGCAAATCTTTACTAGGGTGACCAGATTTTCAAAATATAAACTGGGACATCCATGTTTTTTGGTGGTAAAAATATAATAAAATTTTGAAATAAGTGCATAATTAAGGAAAATTGTGATGCACAGACCATTCCTGACTAACCTGTGAGTCAGTATAGTCACGTTTCTTTGTGTTTGTCGTTTTTAAGCAGCTTTTCTGTATTTTACCTAAACAAATGACAGTTTATGCCTTTCTTTACTGTTGGGAGGGATCAGATTGGTCAAAAATAGAGACACGTGGAACATTTTTTGTATAAAACTGGGACAAATGACTGGTTTTGGATAAATCTGCTGGGACAGTCATAATCTAAAGGACTGTTGTTGCATTTTTTGTTTGTCTCATGGTCATTTTCAAGCATGGTTTCTATTCTTTCGTCAATTCCACAACCTAAACTGAAGAGCTTTGATTACACAGAACAACCAATCAGAACCTAGAACAAAAAAAACAAAAAAAACATGCGAAATTGTATTTTTAAAAAAAGGCCGCGAAAGATGAACCGTGTTATAGTGAGGCACGACTGTAAGACACGTTTTGCTCAAATACGTCAGTCAGGTTCAGGAAAGGAACTCGTTTTTCTACGTCCGCACCATAGACTGTGTTTATATATGGAAATATCTAACCCAACACCAAACTGGAAGTGTTCATGAGGGTCCATTGAGCTGGAAGCACGTCATTTTGGTAGTGTGATCAGATTTTCAAAGTTCTAAACTGGGATACGCCCGGGTTGGGATGGTTGGTATGAATAAAATTGTGAAAAGAGCGTAAAATTGCGGATTCTCGTGTGTAAGTGAATGCATGTTTTTGCTTTATGGTCATTCGCAAACACGGATTTCTATATTTTGGATGAAAAAATGACAATTTATGCTCCTTTTTTACTGTCGGCAGGGATCAGATTAGTAAAAAATTGTGATTGTCTTGTTTTAGTTCTGGTTTAGAGTTGATTTAGTCCTGGTTTAGTTTTAGTTTAGATCAGATTGGTCAAACATAGGGACATTTCTTGTATAAAACCGGGACAAATCACTGGTTTTGATAAATTTGCAGGGCTCAAAACTGGGACTGTCCCGGGTAAATAGGGACGTCTGGTCCTATTTCTAATAAAAATCTGCTCCAAATTCTCTCCTTTACCCACCAACTTCGTGAGCTTTTTTTACTAGAGCCAAACGTAATTAAATACAATCAAATCAATTAAAATACTGTCTAATATATCACTATAATAAAATACAATGCTAAATACTAAATACAATCAATCAATTAACTGCTGTCCCACTTTAACTGTTGGCTTTTAACTGTGTGTTTTAATCGTATTTAATTTGTTTATGTTGTTGTGAGGTGACCACAAGTGTCCAGAAAGGCGCCTAATAAATAAAATGTATTATTATTGTTATGGGTGACGTCATATTCCCTTATTCCACGTCTTTATACAGTCTGTGGTCCTCATTGGTGATCGCTAAACTACTATTTAGAAACATATTCATTCAGAAAACTTATATTTGCTCGTGTTTAAAGGCATCTTCTCAACGCCTACTCATTTGGGGTAAACAGCACGTGTCTGGCCTGGTCAATGCCGCGTTAATAGGCCTATTGGCGATCGCATTAACGGCTCGTTTGGCCCCTTCAGACGACTCCGGGCCTTTGTCACAAACCAATCAGGTGTCACGGGCAGGAAGACGGGCGGACGTTTCATCTGCGACGCACCGATGGGGTCAAATCCGCACAATCGGGTTTACGACGGCCAGAGCAGCGAGGGGTCGACCGCTCGGACGAGAACAGTGACATGGAGGGCGGGGCAGAAGGTCGACGGGGAAATTAGGGTTTTGATTGGAAAAAATCAAATGCGTGGACCTGGTTTATGGTTAATATCTACAATAAACAAAAACAGGAGCTAATTTAATCCTCCCTGTCAATAAAACGAACATATTATGGTCTTTTTTTATAATATATACTGGCACAAGAAAGGTGATATTATTGTGGAACCCATTTTAATTTTAGTTTAAGGATTTTTATTATTCTTTACGTAAAAAAAGAAAAAAACAAAAAAAGTGAGTCACCCAAGGATGTGTTTTGTCCCCTTTTCTCTTCTGAGATTATGATTATCATTCATTCTAGCACAAAAACATTCGTCAAACAATCAAAATGTGGCTTTTTGGCTGTTTTTTCAAACTGTGGCGCCACTTTTGGGTTACATGTGGATTCCTACACGAGGATGGAGTCCTGGAGATAATAATAATCATAATCATAATCATAATACATAAAACTTGTACAGCGCTTTTCAAGATGCTCAAAAACCGTTTACATCGAGAGACATATTTCTTTTTTTTATTTTGGAATATACAATACACAAAAAACAATTTAATAAACAAACAAACAAAACAAAAAAAATAAAAAGAAAAGGGGAAAAGTAGGATGCTTCCCACAGTAGTTACCATAGTTCAAACTTAGGATGGGCATTTGATTACATTTTCGATTGTCTGAAGAATCAACAATCTATTTTCACTTAATCATTAATGTTTTTTATATTATTATTATTATTATTATTACTATTATTATTATTATAATTATTATTATTATTACATGTGCGACCTGCACTCGTATGATCTCTGAAAACTTGAACCATCTTCAACCCGACATACGCACAGAACAGACTCATCATCAGCAGAACACCCTCTGTCACAGAGAGAACACTCATATTCCACTGAGTCGTGTCCTTTAGAAGAAGCTGAACACATCAGAGCACAAGGAAAGAGCTTTTTTCAGTGTTTACAGTTTATGCAAATGAGCCATGTGGTTTTAAGTTTAGCTTCTGTAAAACGTAAACAAATGTTTAAAGCTGCATTAAACACATTCTGATCTCACACTGATGTGGCTCTGTAGTGGTGATGGTTTATATGTTGTAGAGTTGAGTTTATTTATGCAGATTAGTAAAAGTAATAATAATGATGATGATTTTAATATAAAAACGAACGAAAAATGAAAGAAAATGTAATCAAAACCCCATCCCTACTGTGTACCATATGAAATGCTTCCAGTTTATTCGGTGGAGAAGAGAGGTTTTCACAACACAGTGAAAGTTTTAGATGCTCGCTATACGATTGAATCAAATTGTGAATCATGAATCGAGTTGTTTATTTAAAAATCGAACATTTTTTGGGGAGGGGGAAATCGCCTGCACAATGCTGTAGCGGCTTCTCGAGCTCCTGGTGATCCTAGTAGATGTAGGTCACGCATTTCGTTCGGTCATGTTTTTTTCGCTTGAATGACAAATGAAGAACCTTGAAGAACCTTGACCCTATACAAATCTTTCATCTGGTGTCATTTCTTAACCATGATTTATTTATTTCACATCAATAACCATCTCCCGGCATCAATATTGGTGCGTTCGTCATGATATGATCTGAAACCCTGCGATTGCTTTATGGTCATTCGCAAACACGGATTTCTGTATTTTGGATAAACAAATTATGATTTATGCTCCTTTTTACTGTCGGCAAAAATCAGATTAGTCAAAAATTGCAATATTCCTGTTTTAGTCCTGGTTTAGAGTTGATCTAGTTCTGGTTTAGTCTTCGTTTGGACCTGGTTTAGATCTGATTGCTCCAAAATAGGGACATTTCTTGTATAAAATTGGGACAAATCAGTGGTTTTGGATAAATCTGCAGGGCTCAAAACTGGGACTGTCCCGGGTAAATAGGAACATCCGGTCACCCTAGATTTTGACTTTAAAATGTTCGTATTAACCCGCACAATTTTATCCAAACATAATTTCTCATATTTCTAATAAGAATCTGCTCCAAATTCGCTCCTGTATCCACCAACCTCATGAGCTTTTTTGACGCAATTAAATACAATCAATCAATTCAAATACTGACTAACACATCACGAAATACTAAACAATAAATACGGTATCAATTTTGGCGCGTACAACGTCGTGATACGATCTGAAACTCGCCGATAACGCGTAAAAACGAGGAATCCCCCGGTTTTCTGCAGCAGCGGCGTGAATATATCGTCTTTAGGCAACAGAGCCCATAAACAGTGTCAGTGCGCTGTTCGCAAACTCGCCTTCTACACCCGATTGTTGTCATTTGTTTGCAGCCCCGAGCTAAACTACACGATCATTTCACATTAGCCTACAGTGCTCACCCTCTCTCTCCCCCTCCGTCTCCTCCCCTCGCTCCCGTTCTCTCCCTCTTTCGCCTCATCCGTCGCTTTCCCCGGGCCCGAGCGGGGGAAACCAAAGCAGAGCCCGGGCTGGAATTTTTCATCATTGATCTGATGTGATTTCCATGCTTGGCCGTTCCTCTGCCCCGTCAGCTCTCCGCCGCTCTTTCCCTCCTTCTCCTCCTCCGTCTCCTTCCCTCGCTCTCTGTCCATCCCTCCGTCGCTGCCTCCTCTTCTTCTTCTCTTCTCTTTCTTTCTCCATGTCTTTTCGATACCGGGTTAACTGTCTGTGAACCTGCTTCCTTGTGTTTTTACCTATTTATCTCTTTATTTCATCCCTTTTTTCTTCTCTCCCTCCCTCTCTTTCTCCATCTCTCCTTCCACCCTTCTTCTCCCTCACTCTGTTTCTCCTTCCTCCATCCTTCCTCCGCATTCCTCTACAGGGTTAACGCTCCATACGTCCGCACCCATGTGTGGTTTCGTTGCTGCTCCCTCCCTCCTCATTCCTCCTTCTTTCTCTCCCTTTTTTACTCAATCCATCCCTCTTTCTTTTTCTCTCTCCCTCCTTCTCTTTTTCCCTCACCCTTCCGCTCTCATCCGTCGTTCCCATAGATGGTTAACGGTCCGTACGAGCCCGTGTGTTTTTGCTTCTTCCTCCCTCTGTCCTCCGTTCCTGTGCACAGTATGGATCTCTCCATTTCTTCCCTCCGTCTCTCGACTCTCCTCCTCGCTCATCCCTCGTTTCTATAGTGGGTTAACAGTCTGCACGTCCAATGTCTTCTTACCTCTCTTCCCCCTCTCCCCTCCTCTGTATCCCTCGTTCCTACACCTTCTTACCACTCTTTTCTGTCTTTCCCTCCCTCTTGCTACCTCTCGTCTCTCATCCCTCGTTCCTGTAGCGGGTTAACAGTCTGTAAACCCTTGTGTTCTTACCTCTCTTTTCCCTCTTTCTCCCTCCTCTACATCCCTCGTTCCTATAGCGGGTTAACACTCCATAAGCCCTTCTCTTCTTACCTCTCTTTCCCCTCCCTCTCTCCTCCTCTCCTCCCCTACATCCCTCGTTCCTATAGCAGGTTAACAGTCTGCAAACCCTCGTGTTCTTACCTCTCTCTTTCCCCTCTCTTTCTTCCTCTTTCTTCCTCTCTCATCCTTTGTTCCTATAGCACGTTAACAGTCCGTGAGCCCATGTCTTCTTGCCTCTCTCTCCCCCTCTGTCTTTCCTCTCTCCTCCTCTACATCCCTCGTTCCTATAGTGGTTAACGGTCCATAAAGCCCATGTGTTCTTATCTCTCTCTCCACCTCTGTCTTCCTTCTCTCTCCCTTCTCTCCTCCCCATATCCCTCATTCCTATAGCAAGTTAACAGTCTGCAAACCCATGTGTTTTTGCATCTCTCTTTCCTCATCCCTCCTTCTCTACATCCCTCGTTCCTATAGCGGGTTAACTGTCTGCAAGCCCGTGTCTTCTTACCTCTCTTTCCCCTCTCATCCCTCGTTCCTATAGCGGATTTACAGTCCATAATCCCATGTGTTGTTGCCTCTCTTTTCCCCCTCTTTCTTTCCCTCTCTCCTCCTCTATATCCCTCATTCCTATAGCAGGTTAACTGTTCGCAAGCCCGTCCTCCTCTCTCATCCTTCCTTCCCCTGTCTTCTTACCTCTCTCTTTCCCCTCTCCCCCTCCTCTCCACTCCTCTATACATCCCTCGTTCCTATAGCGGGTTAACAGTCTGCAAGCCCATGTCTTTTTATCTCTCTTTCTCCCTCCTCTCTTCTCCTCTCATCCCTTGTTCCTATAGTGGGTTAACACTCCATGAGCCCATGTCTTCTTACCTCTCTCTTTCCCCTCTCTCTCCCTCCTCTCTACATCCCTCGTTCGTATAGCGGGTTAACAGTCTGCAAACCCATGTGTTTTTCCCTCTCTCTCCGTCTCTCCTCCTCTATATCTCTCGTTCCTATAGCGGGTTGACAGTCCACAACCCCATGTATTCTTTTACCTCTCTCTTTCCCCTCTCCCTCCTCCTCTCATCCCTTGTTCCTATAACAGGTTAACAGTCTGCAAGCCCATGTCTTCTTACCTCTCTTTCCCCTCTCCCTCCTCCTCTCATCCCTCTTTCCTATAGCGGGTTAACAGTCTGCAAGCCCATGTCTTCTTACCTCTCTTTCCCCTCTCTCCCCTCTCTCCCCCTCTCTCCCTCCTCTCATCCTTCATTCCTATAACAGGTTAACAGTCTGCAAACCCATGTCTTCTTACCTCTCTCTTTCCCCTCTCCCTCCTTCTCTCATCCCTCCATCCTATAGCGGGTTAACAGTCTGCAAGCCCATGTCTTCTTACCTCTCTCTTTCCCCTCTCCCTCCTTCTCTCATCCCTCCATCCTATAGCGGGTTAACAGTCTGCAAGCCCATGTCTTTTTATCTCTCTTTCTCCCTCCTCTCTTCTCCTCTCATCCCTCCTTCCTATAGTGGGTTAACAGTCTGCAAGCCCATGTCTTCTTCCCTCTCTTTCCCCTCTCATCCCTCCTTCCTATAGCGGGTTAACAGTCCATAAGCCCATGTGTTCTTTTACCTCTCTCTTTCCCCTCTCTCCTCCTCTCCCTCCTCTCATCCCTCGTTCCTATAGCGGGTTAACAGTCCATAAGCCCGCGTGTTGTTGCCTACATAAAAACCCTCCTCCAGCATCACATAAAAGTGGGACCGGTTCAGACTGGTCTTTACATCTGCCAGTCGATTTGTGCGTTTTCATTTGGCGTGTGCTATGCTAAAGGATCCGTACGAGCATCTCCACAGCCCCTGCCAGCGCTCGCATCACAACGTTTGATAGCCATCTTAGGTTTCATTGAGATGGAGGCGAGAAAAAAACGCTTATAATGTTGTGATTTTCTAGCGTCGCTGAAGAAATGTGTTGTAATAATCCCACGACGAAAGGAATCTCCGTTTATAAGGTCGTTTCCTCACCGCAAACAAACCCGGAGTTGTGTTTTGTTTCGTTCGCACGTGTTTAACGCACAAATCCTGCGCTTCTCTCAAAGCGAAAACGCTCTGTTCCACTTTGTGATGTCATCTGGATGTGGAATTATTTGCTTTTTAGTTTTTAAAGACAATAATTCCACTTACAGAAATGCAAATATTGGTTAAGGCACGATCATTTTCTAAAACGTCATCTTCACAATAAAATACAGGTTTTTACTTTTATGTTGGAACGAAAAGAAAAAAGAAAAACTCAATTTGGTAGCGAACAGAACATTGGGGAAATGGGGACTCAAATAAAATCTTAAAAAACATATAATTTTAACAAAATTCAGCCAACGCTTCCATATCTTCTGGATGGTTTTCTGTAGCGCATTTCATAAACAAAACTGTTCCCAAAAACATATCCAAGAAAAATACAAAATAAAGCTCTGTTTAACTGCACTAGTCCTCATTCAGACAATAAAACAAGTGCAATCAAATAAGAGCAAGAAAACCACTAAATTATAAAAAAGTAAAACAAAAAAAAAGGCATAAATAAAAGATAAAAGGAGCTGTTCATTTTGAAAACTGACGCTTCGTGACATCACAAGGTGGAACACAGCGTTTTGAGCTTCGGAGATGTAGACAAATGAATAAAAAAGGGTGCGAATAATATGTTAATGAGACAAAACACAACTCCAGGTCTGTTTTTGAGGAGGAAACTACTTTATAACATCGCGTAAAGCTCAAAAGAGTCGATTTTCTTTGCTTAACCCTCATAGACCAACAGTTTCCATGCTCGACTTCTCATTACCGTATCTCCGGAACGACGTGCGCTATCGAAAAAATTCCAACAGTTCCTGAAAGCAGAGAAGTTGCGCTTTCTCCCCATACAGGGTTATTACGGTAAATTTCTGCAGCAGCCGACACGGAGCCTGTAGAGTGGTGAGATTTGGAGAGAACAGCTTAATTATGTAAACACCACATATCTACGGCATAAATGACTCTTTATTTGGACTAGTTAAGGATTTTTAGTGCCTAATTCTCATTTTTCAAAGCTATTTTTGGCCTATTTTATTCCTGTTTAGACTTCGACAAACTTTATTGATCCACAAGATAAATTATTTGGACACAGGAGCTCACACATCACAATATAATATAATAAGTAAGAGTAAAAATATATATAAATGGTAATAATACATTCTAAACAAGTAGCAAAAAAAGCAAGAGACAGCAAGTCAAAATAAAATAGAAAAATAAGTAATAAAAGAAAATATACTATATATAAAATATTATATTTAAAATTGTATATATGATTTATTTATTCAGTGCACTTTTTTAAAACTGGGAAAAACAACTATCTTGAATAAACTGGCATCATTTTACTCAAATTATGCTCTTAATTTTGAGCAGGTTTTGTCTTATATCTCAAGGCAAGGCACGCAAAGTAATTCAAAGTGCTTTACAGAATAAGAGAAGTTGCGCTTTCTCCCCATGTAGATTCTTTTAGGGTGGAAGTTATTTCAAAAAAGTAAAAAAACAAACAAAAAACATGCACATTTTGGAAACAGAAGTGTCATTGTTTCCCATTTATTCTGATTCATTCAGACTGAACATGGACAGAAAAAGACGGAAATAAAAAAACTTCCAACACCAAAACGTCTGGTTGTTCTGTGTGTGGTTGTCAGAATCGATATTCTACCGTTAGACTAAAGTTTTAAAGCTTTACTCACTGTTCGCAGTCGGACACCGTTTGTCAAAGTCATATTGTTGAGGAAATATTCTTGATCTTTTGAGAATAATCCTTTCGCAGAGCTTGACAAGCCGCTGATTTCTGCCGTACTTCTGTTGCCAAAATGCGCAACCGAGCCTTTAGGGTTATTACGGTAAATTTCAGCAGCACCCGCCGTGGACCCTGTAGTATCGAGTGAGATTTGGAGAAAGCGGCGATAGTTTACAAGTGGTTTTTTGGTTCTTTTTCATTTTTGTTGTGTGTGTTTTTGTGTTTTTCGTCTCTTTCTTCTGTTATTACACATTAATACACGTACAGTAACTGCCCGATATTGAAAGCTGAACTCATCCTGGTAAAACGGGGCAAAAGCACTTACTCCTGGGACATTTTCTGACATATTTTAAGTCACAGGAACACAAAAAAATCCAGGCAGGATTTTGATGCATGGAAATAATCGGGATAAAAGGGTTAAGGATGTGTTCTGTAAAAAAAATGTAAGTGTAATCACGATATATTTTGATAATAATGTTTAAGTCTTGCCTTAAAACCTACTTTTTCTCTCTGGCTTTTGTGTGGTCCTTTATTTATTTTACTTATTTCAGTGCTATTTTGTGATTTTTATGGTGTTGCTTTAATTCGATTTGACTAATTTTATTGTTTTAGGACGGATATGACCAAATTTTAGCATTTTATTTTCATTGTTGCATTCTTTTTGCTTTATCTCTGTTTGTAAAATGTGCTACATAAATAAAGTGGATTTGGATAATAATAATACTTAAATAATACTGATTTTTTACATATATTTGAGCAAAGTTTGACGCTTTCCTTGCTTCAGTACAGATATATTGTGTATAAGCAGCTCTCGAGGTCAAAATAAGTCAGATTTGTACTGTCTGAAGGCATTTTACTGTCTGATAATCAGTAATTGTGTGTTAACATTCTAGTTTTTCTTGTCAAACCTCCGTTCTGGCCACTGGGAGCTGTGAAAACACTTATAAACTCTGAATATTTAGGATGTTTCTATTCACTTTGACGTCCGTTGTTGAAGCCGGTTCGTGTTTCTGTTGCGTTTCTGTCGTTAGTTTGTTGGTTTATTTGTTTATTTGTCAGGGACGGTGTTGAAACGCATTTATCATAACAGAAAATCGGATCTGCAGAAGGTTTAGCTCCGTCTCCGGGGAGCTGCACTTTACACATTACAGCTGCTCTCCTGCACTAACTCCGATACGTCTCTGCGTTTGCTCCGTAAACAGTGACGCGTCGCCTGGTTTTATGTACGAACGTGTGTGAAGCAGAGTCCGACCCTCCGCTCCTGTCTGCTCCTGTCTGCCCCTGTCTGCCCCTGTCTGCTCCTGTCTGCCCCTGTCTGCCCCTGCCCATGTCTATTGCTCCTGTCTAATCGTGTTGCTCCTGCAGTTCTTGTCCACTTCTATAAAGTAAATCGTTCCCGTTGCTGTTACCGTGACTTTGTGCTCCTGTCTACGTCTACTCCTGTCTGCCCCTGTCGCTCCTGCCACTCCTGCCTCCTTAAGTCTGCTCCTGTTGCACCTGCCCACTCCTATTGCTCCTGTCGTCTCCGTGGCACTCCTGCCGACTTCTATCGCTCCTGTCATTCCTGTCTGCTCCTGTCACTCCTATCTGCGTGCTCCTGCCGTTCCTTTTACTCCTGTCTGCACCTTCCTCTCCTTTTGCTCCTGCCTGTCCCTGCCTCTCCTTTTATTCCTGTCTGCTCCTGTCTACTCCTGCCTTTCCTTTTGCTCCTGCCTCTCTCTTTACTCCTGTCTGCTCCTGTCCCTCCTTTTACTCCTGTCTCTCCTTTTACTCCTGTCTGCTCCTGCCGCTCTGTTTGCTCCTATTGCTCCTGCCACTCCTTTTACTCCTGTCTGCTCCTGCCACTTCTTTTACTCCTGTCTGCTCCTGTCCCTCCTTTTACTCCTGTCTCTCCTTTTACTCCTGTCTGCTCCTGCCACTCCTTTTGCCCCTGTCTACTCCTGGCTCTTTTTTTACTCCTGTCTACTCCTGTCTCTCCTTTTACTCATGTCTGCACCTGCCTTTCTTTTTACTCCTGTCTGCTCCTTTTGCTCTTGCCACTCCTTGTACTCCTTCTTACTCCTGTCGCACCTGCCAACGCCTATAGTTTCTTCCTGCTCCAGCCTCTCATTTTTCACCTGTCTGCTCCTGTCACTCATTTTGCACCTGCCTGTCCCTGCCACTTCTGTTCACTTCTATCGCTCTTTCCTGCTCCTGCCTCCTCCAGCTGCTCCTCTCCTCTCCACTTCAAATCTATCGCTCCTGTCTGCTCCTGCCTCTCCTTTTACTCCCGTCTGCTCCTGCCCACTCCTCTCTGCCCCTGCCACTTTTGCCGCTTTCTCCTGCTCACTCCCGCCTCCTTGCGCCCACTCCTCCACCTCCTTCCTGTTCTTGCCTCTCCTTTTACTCCTGCCCGCCCCCGTCGCCCCTGCCTGCCCCTGCCGCCCGGCCTGATTGGGATATTCCAGCCTGAGGGGGTGCGACGTGTCCGCGCAGCGTGTTTGAGCGATGGCCGGGGCAGAGCTGCTGATCCTAGCAGAGGGTGCATTAGTTTGCCATAAAGAAGCCGTGATGGTGGCGCGCGGCGGCCGAAAACATATGAGGATGAATGACACCGTGTGAAAAGCCAACGCTCCTTCAAAAACCATTAGAGAAGAATGCGTTCACTTCTGCCCAGCGCAGCACAATCCACCAGAAACCTCCCGCACACTGGAAACACCACATATCCGCAGCGGAAACCACTCTTGATTGGACTAGTTAAGGATTTTTAGTGCATAATTCTCATTTTTCAAGCTATTTTTGGCCTTTTTTTATCCTGTTTAGACTTTATTGATCCACATGAGAAATTATTTGGACACAGTAGCTCACACATCACAATATAATATAATAACAAAGGGAAAAAAATATATAAATGGTCATAATCAATTCTAAATAAGTATCAGAAACAGGTGTCAAATAAGACATAGGTCAAAATAAAACAGAAAAATCTGTAATAAAATATAAAATTAATTATGTAAACACCACATATCTACGCCGTAAACCACTCTTGATTGGACTAGTTAAGGATTTTTAGTGCATAATTCTCATTTTTCAAGCTATTTTTGGCCTTTTTTTTTTAATCCTGTTTCGATTTTGACAAACTTTATTGATCCACAAGAGAAATTATTTGGAGACAGGAGCAAAGAAAAAAAAACACACCACATATCGACTGCGTTAATGACTCTTGCTTTGACTAGTTAAGGATTTTTAATGCCAGTTCTAATTTTTAAAGGTATTTTTGGACTTTTTTTTTAAAATCCTGTTTCGACTTTTTCTAAATCTTAAAAAGAAAAATGTAAACACATCATATCTATGGTGTAAATGACTCTTGATTTGACTATTTAAGGATTTTTAGTGCATAGTTCTAATTTTTTAAGGTGTTTTTGATGTTTTTTTTATCCTGTTTAGACTTCGACAAACTTTATTGATCCACAAGGGAAATTATTTGGACACAGGAGCTCACACATCACAATATAATATAATGACAAAGAAAAAAATATATAAATGGTAAATAATAAATTCAAAAAGCAAGAGAGTAAGTCAAAATAAAATAGAAAAATAAGTAATAAAATACTCCAAAAAAACCCTTAATTATCTGTCTGCGGTGTAAAACTTTTTTTTTCTCTCACAAATGTATTTAAAATTTTATATATGATTTATTTATTAAGTGCACTTTTTAAACTGAGAAAAACAATGAATAAATTAACATCACTTTACTCAAATTAGTTTCTTAATTTTTAGCAGATTTTGTCTTATGTCTCAAGGGAAAACACACAAAGTAACTCAAAGCGCTTTACAGAATAAGAAATGCATTAAAAATCACAATACAAACAAATCAAAACAGAAATAATCATCATAAACGAGGATATATCTTAATAAAAATGATAAATAATAAATAATATTTCTACATTATTCAAACATTCTTAAATGTAGACACACACTCTACACTTTAAGATTATCTCAACTTTTTTTTTTTTTTTTAATTACACTTTTTGACTAAGTATATAAATCCAAACTAGGTCAAAACTACTCATGATTTTTTCGCTGTCTATGGTCCTTATTTCTTCCCAAAGTTAAAACTAAATCCAAACTAGTTGAAACTACTCGACAATATTAATGATCCTAAATGGGGCCATTCGTCACGCAGATATCTGAACAGTCATGGCCGATGTTGCTTCATTTTAAATCACTTTTGCTGGGATTTTTTTCGTTGCATTGTCCAAGTTTTTATACCTTCACAACGTTAACTAAATCCAAACTCGTCAGAATTACTCAGCATTATTAATAATCCCAAAAGTGTCCGTTGTATCGTGAACACAGACATGGATTACAGATCACTTTTAATTTCACATAATCCTACTTTTTTTTTTATCTTGATGTGTACTATGAAGTGATTTTTAGGGACAAAATGATCTGAAAATGATCTTTTTCTTCATATTTTTACATTTACATTGGATAAAAAAGGCAGTTCACTTTGCAGAGTAAGTCCTTTTGAGAAGCTGTAATCCCAAAAAGCGGCGCTACAATGAAAGTAAAACCATAAAAAGAAATAAACTGGAAACTGTGAAGCCAAAATTCTCAGTCAAAACCTTGTCTTGTCTCGTTCTCGTGTGCAGAATCTTGTGTCTTGTAAAAATTGTGTCTCGTCCCATCCCCAGTTATTTCTTTTTCTTTACAAAGTGAACTGGATCCAAACTTGTCAGAGCCACTAAGCATTATTAATAATCCTAAAAGTGTCCATTGTTCATTGTTAAGATTATAATGTTGATGTGTACTATGAGGTGATTCCTAGGGACGGGACAAGACCTCGTGCCACAAAGGATCTGAAAATGAGAAGTTACTTCATATTTTTTTTACATTTGCTTTGGATAAAAAGGAGGTAAACTTTGCAGAGTAAGTCCTTTTGAGAAGCTGTATTTCCAAAAAACAATGCAAAAACTATAAACTGCAAAACTATAAAGAGAAATAAACCAGAAACTGTGAAGCCAAAAAATCTCGTCTTGTCCTTGTGAGCCGAACCTTGTGCGTAGTGATTTCTTTTTTTTTACAAAGTGAACTAGATCCAATCTAGTCCGAACTACTCAGCATTATTAATAATCCTAAAAGTGTCTTTTGTTTATTGTTAACATTATAATCTTGATGTGTACAATGCAGTGATTTCTAGGGACGGGACAAGATCTCGTGTCAGACAAAACTGCCACAAATTATCGAAAATTGATCTTTTTCTTCATATTTTTACATTTGCCTTTAGTAAACTTTGCAGATTAAGTCCTTTTAAGAAGCTTTAATGCCAAAAAAATGGCACTACAATGACAGCAAAACTATAAAATGAAATAAATCGGAAACTGTGAGGCCAAAATTGCAAATCAAAATCTTGTCTTCTTATGAGCTGAACCTTGTGTCTTGTAGAAATTGTGGCTCGTCCCATCCGCAGTGATTTCTTTTTCTTTACAAACTGAACTAAATCCAAACTAGTCAGAACTACTCAGCGTTATTAATAATCCTTAATGGGTCCATTGGTCATACGGGTGTTTTGCAGTGCGCAGAACCATGGATTGGCGATGACTGTGGCGTTTTCTGTCTGTTTAATCACATTTGAGTCGATGCATTAGCACATGACAGGTCTGAACGCTCGCGACGCATTATTCACACAGCACCGTATCGACAACGGCGCAGCCACAGATAAATAAATGGGACCTTTCTCAGATACGTTCAACTTTACACTTCTGCCCGTCAGTTTGAGCAGTTTGCATGGCTTTTTTGTGTTTCTTAATGATTTGTTATCGCTTTTCTGGCCTGTTAAATGCTTTTCTCCATGGAAATGTCGCTGATTTGTCTGGAATGTTTCACAGTATGGCGTAAAGGCACAAAAACAGCTAGAAAAATGAACAAATCATCTAAATTGGAGGAAATATTTGCGATCTTTTGACGATAATCCTTTCTCCGAGCCTACGTCATCACTGTTTACTAACGCTAAAAGTGTCTTTAAGGTTTCTGGGTAATTGAAGGCGTGGTTGGGATAAACTGTGGTTGGCTGGAGAGGAGGTTGAGGCGTGGTCCTGCTCCTTAATCTCTGTTAATCATATTAAATTCATATTTTGATGACATGGAAAAGGCTTGATGTTCAGTATTAATTTCTATACCACTAAACGTACTTCTCTTTGACAATGCAATATTGGAATACAACATAAAATACCAGTAGTTTAAGTAGTATTAAGTGTAAAACTGTTCAGGAAAAGTCAAATTTTCTGATTTCTTTTTAGTAATGATACTTAATCAAATGAGGCTAGTTTTGATATTAGTTTTATTATACGTTTTTCACTAGCAAGAACCATGCCAACAACACGTGCAAAGAGAAAAGAGTTTTTTATATGGAGACGAGGCAGGTCGCTTGGGTTGAGACTCAGGGTGGGGGTTCAGTCTCAATCTTCACATCCCCCCTCGTAGGCGTCTTATGTCTGAAAGCAAACAGATCGGGGTCGGGTGACTGGGGTCGAGTTATTCGCGATGAACTGGGTTGCCGAGATAGGCTGCTACAAATAGGCTTCTGGGAAATTGAGGTGTGGCAGAAGTGAGCTGCGATTCGCCGGAGGGCAGGCGAGGGTGGTTGAGGCGTGGTCCTGCTCCTGAACCTAAGTTAAGGAAGGCTGAGAAGCTGAAAAAATAAAAGAAAACCAAGAGTGAGACCGTGTGTGAGAGTCTTCTTCAAAACACTTTCAGCTAAGTGCCTCTTGTCGTCACAGAAATGAGCTTTTTCACAGTGGTACACACACTTCAGAAAAGATTGGCCAAAATTTAAGATATAAACACTTAAATCTATCCGAAAATGACTTAAAAGCAGTGAAATTATCCGTCCGTGCAGCAGGATCATTTTACTTGACAAGTTCTTTTAAAATAAATGACCTCTTGACTAGAATGAAGCCGTCTCTGGTCTAGTAATTCGATAATAAATCTGAAAACAAGACGAATAACCTGATATAAACTTTAAAATCTGAGAAATTTGCAGTGTAGACTATGTTTGCTAGGTTTCCCTTGGAGGAAATGATCACATTGCTTGAATCATTACTCCAAATTGTCGAAAATTGAGGTGAAAGACTTAATATAACCCACTTTGAACTCTGATTTTAGCTCGTTCTTGTCTGCATTACTTGGAATTTTCTGCTTATATTTAGTTTACAGTGTGAGTCCTCAGCAGGGCTCCGGCAGACTTCTCATTCACATTAGAATACAGTCAATAAAACATGTTTAATTCAGCCGCAGCCCAAATGCAAAGCATCTTATATAAAAGCGTTCTATAGCCCCGTACACTGTGAACCAAATCTGACGAATAATGAATCGCCCTGTAAAGTGGGTTAGGCTGTTGTACTGACGCTGTGCTCTTCTTTGAGACTGTGGCCCCGCGGCGCTGCCTCCTAATTACTCAGATCTGCTCAAAGTGAAGAAATAATGAACAGGACTTTTAATTATGCCTCGAGACTAAAGATCACATGCACGGCTCCTCCGGCTCGGCTCTGGTAGGATCACAGCTTGGGGCTCGGGGAGGGTCAGGGCTCCTCTCCTCCGGTCAGCAGAGAGAAGAAGGGGCCTTTGCACATTATTAAACCAGGACTTAAAGTAGGACTAGAACCTAAACTTCTCCCGCAAACACATTTCGAATAAACCTGTTGAACTGGGAAATACTTGGAGGACTAAAGGGAGGATCTGGGGTGTAAGAAACGGTGTGATGGGTCTGTCCACACTTCAAACTCCAGGTGTTTATCCTGGACCTGGATGCACTGCAAATTTCTCTGATCTGGCCAAGATTTTAAAACTTATATCAGGTTATTCATCTTGTTTTCAGGTTTATTATCTACTTACTAGTTCTGAATTGGTTGTCCATCCATCCATCTTCTCCCGCTTAATCCGGCTTGCTGCCCAATCCTCATAGCACCTGACCCCACCTATGAACCCCTCTGCAGGTGGTAAGCCCACAGGAGGGTGGACGTCATGGTCCTTGATGTTAGTTCATAGGGGTCCTGCACGGATACCTGATGGGTGAACCACAAATTTTAATGAAACGGGTGAAAAACGTTGTGCTGTGTTGGATGCGTGTATTGTATTATTGGCTGTATTTTAGTGAAATGCAAAAATGACATTGTTTTTACAACATGATTAAAAGTAAAATCCATATGTTTTTACCTGCGCATGCGGATTCCTACAAACCTCTGCCACGTTCATTTTCAAACCTCATATGTGACGTCCTGCAGTTCAAAATGACTCCCAACGAGCTGAAAAGAAAATTAGCGAGTGGAGAGTACAAAGTTGGAGCACCATTTGGCTTCAGGACTGATTTTTATTCGGGTCTGGTTCGGGTGTCGGTTTGTATTTATAGCGGGTTGGATCAGGGGCAGAATTTTATTGTAGTACTCAGAAAATATTAAATTTAGACAATAACTGTTGAAAAAGAAGCTACAATCCATTGACCATTGTTTGCCGACAGCACTGAAGAACTTGAACGACGCTTGTTGCAAGTCAGTTAAAGGAGTACAGTCTCAGGCCGTGTTCGGAAAAATGCAAGTTGTTTCAATTGTCTGTCTGGTGCCTTGGACATGTCGTCTCCGAGCAGGAAGTTGAGACTAATCCAGAAAAAATCAGTGGCCAGTCTCCAAAACATTAAAAGAATTAAAATCATTCCTTGGCTTTTTTATTTTTTATTTTTTTTTTGGTGCTTTGTGGGGTTTTTTTTTTTTTTTTTTTTTTTGGTGCATTGTGGCTTTTTTTGGTGCTTTGTGGCTCATTTTTTTCATGTTTTGTGGCTTTTTTTTTGGTGCGTTGTGGCTTTTTTGGTGCATTGTGGCTCTTTTTTGGTGCGTTGTGGCTTTTTTTGGTGTGTTGTGGCTTTTTTTATGCGTTGTGGCTTTTTTGATGCATTGTGTCTTTTTTGGTGCGTTGTGCCTTTTTTGATGCGTTGTGGCTCATTTTTTGGTGCGTTGTGGCTTTTTTTGATGCATTGTGGCTTTTTTGGTGCGTTGTGCCTTTTTTGATGCGTTGTGGCTCATTTTTTGGTGCGTTGTGGCTTTTTTTGATGCGTTGTGGCTTTTTTGATGCGTTGTGGTTTTTTTGGTGTGTTATGGCTTTTTTGGTGCGTTTTGGCTTTGTTTTTCGTGTGTTCTGGCTTTTTTGTTGTGTTGTGGCCTTTTTTGGTGCATTGTGCCTTTTTTGGTGTGTTGTGGCTTTTTCTTGGTGTGTTATGGCTTTTTTGGTGCGTTGTGGCTTTTTTGTTGCGTTGTGGCTTTTTTTTGGTGCGTTAGGGCTTTTTTTGGTGCATTGTGGCTATTTTTTTGGTGTGTTATGGCTTTTTTGTTGTGTTGTGGCTTACTAATGACTAATCCTTGACACTATGTTATTACGTTGGGATAATACAAGAGCAAAAAGTTGCCTTCATTATATTTATTCAACCACACCGTCAAACTGGCAGCGATTTTGCTTACACCCAATCTTAATTCAGAGCTACATGACAAATGGCTTGGCAAGACCTGAAACTTCCGTATTATAAAATTAGAAGCAGCAGGCACGGAGTAAAGTGAATATAGAACAATCTGGAACATCAAACCCTTTTCCGAAGCTTCTCTTTCCGCAGCGGCGTGTATCCCATTCTTTCTCCTTGTGTAATATCTGACACAACCTTTAATTAGCGCGGATCCCTGAAGCTTCGGGTTATAATCATGTGAACTTTTAGCGGGACCACCAGCCTGCCCTCGCTCTCCGGGGGTGTGCGGACCGGCCCGATCCCGGCGCCCCCCTTCCCCCTGCCCCCCGTGAGCCGGGGCGGGGTGGCACTCGGAGACGCCCGGTAATGAGAGAGCCGGAGACACGGGGGCACCGCGGAGGGCGACACCGGGAAGACCTCACTACGTCTTCGACAAAACACGTGGAAGACGAGATGGAGGGAACGCTTTGTCGGCGGGTCTTCTGGGAGGAGGGGGATGGGAAGGGCCAGAGGAGGAGGAGGAGGAGGGACCCGAATCAAACTTTAATTACGCCGAAGAGCAAAGGAGGTTTTCTGGTTAATTTTAGCTCATATTCAAAAAATCGTGTCTAATTTTGACATAAATAACAGTTGTACAGTTATTAACAAATGTATTAGACCAACACCCAGTACAAGGTGTTTGTTTTAACAGTATTTCTGTTTACCAAAATATGTTTTTATGTTTTTATAATGGTTAATCTGCCAGTAAATGCACATTTTTTTTATCAAAACCAGATCTTAGAGGTGTAGAGGTGTATATTTTGATAACTAACCATCGGTTCCAAATAAACGCCGAGTCTAAAACAAATCAAGGAAGAAGAAGTGAGCACTGACGCCGCACGTTTTTATTCTTCGCCTGTTTTGCTTTGTTTTTACGTCGCCTATCGCACTTTCTTTCAGTCCATCTTTAACCACATTGTTGATCGCCATGGCCCCGGTGCAAAAAAATAAACAATACGACTTAAAATTTAAACTTTCTGTGGTGAAATGGCAGAGGAAAACTCGGGAAAATATTAATTCAGTTTGGCAATCCAGAGGAAGCAGTAATGTGATCGTAGCTGTTGTGGTGTAAGAGGAAAATTGTGGCAAAGGGGCAAGAAACTCCGAGGTGTGCTGTAAAAACTGTACATTTTCGTCATATGCTGCAATGTCAACGGAGATCCCTGTGCTTTTAAAAGGGTTAATGCTAAAATATAACTATTGGTGCTATCCATACATTTTCAAGTTTAATGTTTTCCAAAAAATGACACCAAAGTCTCATCCAAAGCATCTGGGAAGAACTGAAACTATTTGCAACTCAATAACAAAAGAGACTTTGCAAAACGACAAAAACAACACAGCAAGAATGCAACTGTTACACAAAATATTCACATTTTTGGTTATTATTTATCAACAAGGACTATTTCGTTATTCTATTTGGTCATTTTCTTAGTGATTAACAGCAAAATTGTTCCTCTGAAACAAGTTTTGGATAAACTATGAAGTGATTTATGTTGTGTGTTATGTATTTGTTAAGCACTGTAGTTGTAAAGTTCTACATATTTTTCTTAATTTTTTACTTATAATATTTATTCTGTGCAGTCAAAACGGGAAAGAACTGTTACAAGTTCAAAACTAGAATTTATTTAATATCCCTGTTAAAATTAAAGGGCCTGTATCAGATTTTTGAGCAAAATTTGTCTTTATTGTTAGTATTTGTATTGTATACGCATCTAATTATATGTTTTATTATCACAGGAAGTGCACTGTTAGTTTTTCCTAGTGTAGCAAGTCTTTGTTAGCATGCTAGTTGTTGGCAGCATTAGTGTTTGTACATGTAAAGTCATTGTGGTGAATAATTAGGATGTTGTGAAAGTGAGAAATAACTTTGTACCACTGCAAATGGTTTTAAAATGAAGTTTTCACGTTATTAAGATGATAAGAATCAGGTACGGCACTTTAATATTTCAAAACTAGATTTTTTATTTATTTTTTTACTTTTTGACAGATTTCCCTGTTCACGCTCACACAGACTTTAATATTGTCATTTTAACAACTTAAAAATATCAGTTTAATGAGACACAATGCACTATAGAAGGCATTTTTTTGTGCAAATATGCAAATTCCATCTTTGTATTTGTCCAAAAATTGTAAATGTTTAAATCCCAAATCTGTATAAATTAAGGCCAAAAACATCACCATTTTTGTGCAATCCCACTTCGATCATTGCTTTATAATCAGGCACCGCGCGAGCAAACGTACGAGCATTTCACGATCTTTAATTCCAACGTGCACCTCGGAAATCCAACTTTACCGCTATCAATACGAGGTCTTTGTGCCTCCCGTCGTCTTCTGTCTTCATGAATGACACACAGAGCCTGATAAATATCGCGCTGAGGCATCTTGGGAACAGATCGCACGACTAAACTGCCATAAATACGCTCTTATGTGTGCACACTTTTCATCAGGAAACATCTGGCCCACGCGCATTACATGACACATTATTGGATTAAGCTCCTGCTAATTATAATATATCACTATTTTCAAATTGTTTAACAAGATCGGTCTTCCATTCACTGCTATAGCTTTTGGTTTTTCCTCTGGTAACTCGTGTTTTTCATAAATTACTGCTTATTTACTATGTTTTTAGTCATCGCAATTACTCTCTGTGGGTTTAAGTTGCACAGTTGTGGTTAAATGGGGTCGATTTAGAGTTTAAAGGTCCGATATTACACAAAATTTACTCTTGGAAGCTTTTAACAACGTTATAATGCTGTTACCTCGCCTAAAACATGGCTGGAGTTGCGTTTTGTTTCATTCACGTGCTTGAGTAACGCTTATTATCAGTCTGTTTACGTCTCCAAAGCTCAAAATGCTCCTAATTCATTCATAAAAATATCCAAATGAGTCTCATGAAGGTGTGTGGAGTTTCAAAACACACGGAGAAAGTTCCAAAGTGTGGTTTTCACTTTCTGTTTCCGTGGAGTCGTGCAGATAATATGCGCTTATGAGCTCGTCATGGTGAAGAATTAGGACAACTGAAATAGATAAGTTAAGTGACGAATAACTTTAATATGAACTGCAGTTTTTCGTGTTTTGTTTTTTTGTTTGTTTATTTAAGGTACAGTGCCTTTAACGCCAACATTATCCATGTGTTAGTCCTTCTTTGGCGTTTTGAGTTTCCTTCCCTCCTGTAGTTTTTTACTCAAACTGGGCTCGTGACGGGCCCTGCGTTCGCTCAAAGTGATGAGAGTTACACTTTTAACCAGAACTCACTCATTTTTTTTTGCGTTTTTTGGTTTTGTTTGTTTCAGGTTCAGCTCCTTTAACGCCAACATTATCCATGTGTTAGTCCTTCTTTGGCGTTTGAGTTCGCTTTCCTCCTGTAGTGCTTTATTTATTCGTGATAGCCTGTGCGTTCGCTCAAAGTGGTGGGAGTTACTCTCAGTTTTTTGCGTTTTTGTTTATTGGTTTAAGGTACTGTGCCTTTAATACTGACATTATCCAAGCATCAGTCCTTCTTTGGCGTTTGAGTTTCTTTCCTTTTGTAGTTTTTTACTTAAGTGAGGCTTGCTCAAAGTGATAAGGAGGTAAGATTTTAACGTGAACTAGCGCTGTTGTTTTACACTTTTCTTTGTTTAAGGTACAGCTCCTTTAATGCCAACATTATGCTTGCATCAGTCCTTCTTTGGCGTTTGAGTTTCTTTCCTACTGTAGTTTTTAATTTAAACCGGGTTCGTGACGGCCCGTGTTCGGTCAAAGTGATGAGAGTTAAGCTTTTAACATGAACTCGCTCTGTTTTTTGCACTTTTTTGTTAAAGATACAGCTCCTTTAACGCCGACACATCCATCCATCAGTCCTTCCTTCTTTTGCGTGTTGAGTTTCTTTCCTACTATAGTTTTTTACTTAAACTGGGCTCGTGATGACCCGTGTGTTTGCTCAAAGTGATGGGAGTTAAGCTTTTAACATGAACTCGCTCAGATTTTTGTAGTTTTTTTGTTTTGTTTTGTTTGTTTGTTTAAGGTACAGCTCCTTTAACGCCAACATTATCCTTGCATCAGTCCTTCTTTAGTGTTTGAGTTTCTTTCCTCTTGTAATTTTTTATTTAAACCGGACTTGTGATGGCCCCTGCGTTCGCTCAAACTTTAAGGGATGGGAGTTACACTTTTAGTATAAACTCACTCTGTTTTTTGCTCTTTTTTATTAAAGCTACAGCTCCTTTAACGCCGTCCATCCATCCGTCCTTCCTTCTCTGGCGTTTTGAGTTTCCTTCCCTCCCGTAGTGTTTTACTTAAGCCGGGCTCATGACGGCCGCTGCGTTCGGTCAAAGTGATGGGAGTTAAGGGAAATAAAGCGTCTTCTCTCGTGGTGATTAGTGCGAGTGCGGCGGATCGATCGCGCCCATACGATAAACAGGAGGAAAGCTCCGCGCGGCGCCGATCGGTGGGGCCCATTAGCGGAGCGCGCCATTGGCTTTGATTTGTGCTGACCGAGGCTCGGCGCCGCACGTGATGACTCTTTACTGAACAAAACCGAGCTGAATGCGAGCGGAGAGGAGCGCGGCCGGTGTCACGCTCTCGGGTGAACGATGAAGAAGGATGTGGCGGAGATGTTTGCAAAATGGGGCGCTTGGAAATAGACTGGAAAAGCACAACGTCGGAAAAACGCAAGAGGTTCTGTGCAGTTTTCAGTCATGTTAATTATCTCATTTTGACAACAATCTATCCTGAGTCGACAAACAACTAAGAAATCCATTGATCTTCAGTCACGTATTTAACTCAAGGCCCATTTAAGCTCATTTGGAACGTATTTTATAGGGATGTAACCGAAATATGGTGATATCGTATCGTCAAAGGTCTCACAATAATATCGTGGACCATCACAATATATCGAATCACAATTGTCTTCGCTTAAATGAATAGTTCTGAGGCAGAAATAGCTAAAAAAAAACAGAGGGAACTACATAGACCATGATCCTTTGCTCCGTTTCAGTGCAGACGACATGAAGAAATAACTGTTCTAAGCACTTTTACATCTTCATTCTTTGGATTAAGTCTTGTGAAGGCATTTTTAGAGGAAAAAGGAGCAGATTCACACAAAATATTGCAAGTAGCGGTAGTAGTATCAGTAGTAGTAGTAGTAGTAGTTGTAGTAGTAGTAGTTGTAGCAGTAGTAGTAGTAGTTGTAGTTGTAGCAGTAGTAGTAGTAGTAGCAGTAGTAGTAGTAGTAGTAGTAGCAGTAGCAGTAGTAGTAGTAGTAGCAGTAGTAGTTGTAGCAGTAGTAGTAGTTGTTGTAGTTGTAGTAGTAGTAGTAGTTGTAGTAGTAGTAGTAGTAGTTGTAGTAGTAGTTGTAGTTGTAGCAGTAGTAGTAGTAGCAGTAGTAGTAATAATAGTAGTAGTAGAAGTGGCTGTAGTTGTAGTAGTAGTAGTAATAGTAGTAGTAGTTGTAGTTGTAGCAGCAGTAGTAGTAGTAGTTGTAGTAGTAGTTGTAGCAGTAGTAGTAGTAGCAGTAGTAGTAATAATAGTAGTAGTAGAAGTGGCTGTAGTTGTAGTAGTAATAGTAGTAGTAGCAGCAGTAGTAGTTGTAATGTAGCAGTAGTTGTAGTAGAAGTAGTAGGAGTTGTTGTTGTAGTAGTAGTAGTAGCTGTAGTGGAAGTAGTAGTAGCAGTAGTAGTAGTGGTAGCAGTTGTAGTAGTAGTAGCTGTAGTAGTAGTAGTAGTAGAAGTAGCTGTAGTTGGATTTGTAGTATCAGTAGTAGTATTTGTAGTAGTAGCAGCAGTAGTGTTAATTACATTTTACATTTACTTTAGTTTTTAAATCTATTTGCATTTAAATCTACTTTAATTTTAACGACTATTTTAATCAATAATATTCATGAATAAACCGTTTAAATACTAAATTCAGCTACAATTTTAAACCAAGCGACATTTTACCACGAATATTTTAACCTTAAATGTAACTTATTTTTATACAATTTTAAATTACTAGAAATATGAACCAACTTTAATATTTTATCATTTTATATCAAATTATGGGAAATGATCAAAAGTTCAAGGTTGAATTTAGGTAGTTTGCAGCTCCAATAATTAAATGTTGTCCTTTTTGAGGGGGAATTTCATGTTATTTAAATATTCTGTACCAGATTTTCATTTGCTGAACAGTTTGCAGTGATCTTAAGTTATTCTTTTCTTACCTTATGTATTCAGAGCGTCCTCATTTTTCACTGTGATGAATTTATAAGCGTTTTTTTCAAGAGTAAAGTGCAGTTTTGTCGTCGTTGTTAAGCTAATAACAGCAGATTTACAGTATTTTTGACCTCAAGAGCTGCTTATCGGATATATTTGTACGCTTTTTGCTCAAATACATCGATTTTTAGAACACAGCTTCATCACGTTGAGCCAAAGTGTGGAGTGTGTGAAGTGTTGCGTTGCCTGTCATCATAACACACACCACGCGCACATCTATCGTCTCTTTTCTGTCGTTCCTTCTCTTCTTTCTCTGCGCGTCGTTTGCTTCGTTTTGCTCTCGTGTCTCTGCGTCTGTCTGAGCCACTTAATAATTCAAATGAGCCCCGGCGCGGATCTGCGGTGTTCAAAGTGAGGACGCCGACGCTGCCACCGCCGGAGCGCTGCGTATTCTCTTTATGTCACGCCGACTCAAAGCCGCAAAAAAACCCCAAAAAAAAACAAAACACCCCCGCGCCCCGTTCACCACCGCGCCCAACACTCCGCCAATTAAGAGACACGACGACGACGGCAACTCCGAGTCCGGCATCGTCGCACTGGCCAAAATGTAAGATACAAACACTTAAATCTATCAGAAAATGACTTAAAAGTAGTGAAATGATCCGTCCGTGCGGCAGTTCTCTTAAAATAAACCACCTCTAGACTAGAATTAATCCACTTCAGCTAGTCAGTCGATAATAAACCTGAAAACAACATAAATAACCTGACAGAAGTTGTAAAATCTGAGAAATTTGTAACTATAACTAGGATTTGTAACTATAATCAGGATTGTGTATGATAAGAGTTGGCTAAAAGTGGGAGAAATATTGAAAACTGGATATTGTATTTGAACAAAAGTATAAACTATAGACTAGAATTTATCCATTTCAGAACTAGTGAGTCGATAATAAACCTGAAAACAACATAAATAACCTGATAGAAGCTGTAAAATCTGAGAAATTTGTAACTATAACTAGGATTTGTAACTATAATCAGGATTGTGTATGATAAGAGTTGACTAAAAGTGGGAGAAATATTGAAAATTGGATATTGTATTTAGACAAAAGTATAAAGTGAAATTTCTGCTTTTTAAAATTCACATTTGTGTTTTATTTTGCATTTTTTAGCATATCCTAACAGACGGCATCACTTCTTTTGTCGAAAATCAAAGCCGAAACAGGACCTCGTTTTGTTTAAATCCATTTTACGTTTTTTCTTGAGTTTTCGAGTCGAGGCAAGTTTATTTGTACAGCACAGTTCGTACACAAAATAATTCACAGGATAAGAAATGCATTAAAATTGCAATACAAACAAATCAAAACATGAATAATCATCATAAAATTCAAAAAGAGAGAAGTTAAATGAGAGAGAAGAGTGTGGGATGAAAAATGAAAACCTTTCAGTCATACGCACAGCTAAACAGAACTGTTTTTTACAGTGTTTGTGTTGTGTCTCCATGGTAACTGCTGCGGTAATAGTCCAGCGTACGGATATATGTAGAGCACCCCCTGCATCATGTCACACTCACAAGTATCAGTTACAGCGGATGTTTACATCCTGTGCATCTGCGCTTCATAAAAAGTCCTGATACTTGCACGACTTTTCTCACGTAATTTTGTTGAAAATGACAAGAAATGACTGAATCTTGGATCTCGAAATCTATTATTGTTTTTATAATCAAAATTTAACCTAAATTGGTAAAGAAAACACGGAAAACCAAGCCTCAAGATACTGTAGTTGTTTAGTAACCCACTTAGCTTCTTATGTTTTTAGACGATCTTAAAACTGTTTTTTTCAGTGTTTGCGTTGTGTCACCATGGCAACTGCTGAACATTCCACCATACGGATATATGCAGAACACCCCCTGCATCATGTCACTGTCATAAGTATCAGTTATAGCGTATGTTTACATCCTGTGCATCTGCGCTTACGAAAAAGAACTGACACTTGCACTATTTTTCTAACGTGATTTTGTTGTTATTTTACAGCAAATTTCTCTGATCTGGCCAAGATTTTTAAATCTCGATCAGGTAATTCATCTTTTTTTCAGATTTATTATCGATTTACTAGTTCTGAGACACTTCATTCTAGTCTAGAGGTCATTTATTTGAAGATAACTTATCCAGTAAAATGATCTTGCTGCACGGACAGATAATTTCACTACTTTTTAGTCATTTTCTGATAGATTTAAGTGTTTAGATCTTAAATTTTGACCAAGCTTTTTTGAAATGTTACGAAAACAACTGAATTTTGGATCTCAAAACGTATTATTGTTTTTAGAGTAAAAATTTTAATCTAATCTTACGTTTTTAGACGATTAAAAAAAAAAAAAGATATTTTTTGCGCAGGTTTGCATTGTGTCACCGTGGTAACCGCTGTACATTCCACCGTTCGGATATATGTAGAACCCCCCTGCATCATGTCGCCGTCACAACTATCAAAAAAAAAAACACTTGCTCGACTTTTCTAACGTAATTTTGTTGTTAGTTCTGAAAATGACAAGAAATGGCTGATTCTTGCTTGTCAAAATGTGCAAACGCATCAAAATTTTAATCCGAAATTGTTTCAGAAAATGCGCAAAACCGAGCTTTATAGATATTGGTTTAGAAACCCGCTTTGCTTCTTACGTTTTTACATGATTAGACGTTTTAGACGATTCTGAAAACGCGAAGAAACGACTGAATCTTGTGTCTCGAAACGTGCAATTGTGTCAAAATTTTCATCCAAATTTGTACAGAAAACACGCAAAAAAACAAACTGCGAGACGGTTGTTTAGAAAACCACTTTGCCTCTCGTGTTTTTTGGTATTCTGGGTCGCTGGCTTTCCTGGATTACCCTTTGATTTAATCGATACGGCAGAGTTCAGAGGTCAACCCATTCTATTACTGCTCAGGCCCGTGTCTCCGTGGCTCCGTGAAGCTCGATCCGTCCCCGATCCACCGCCTCCTCGCTCCGATATTACACAAAATGAACTCTCGTGAGCTTAAAGTCACGTTAAAAACTCCGAAAAACAGACCTGGAGCTGCGTTTTGCTTCATTAACCCTATAACGCCAAACGTATCATATTTGATACATGAGGCTTTCAGGCCAGTGTGATACATGCAGTGCACCACAAAAAGAGTAAAAAATAACTAAAATCAGTGTTTATTTGAGCATAATAAAATAAAACATAAAAGTGTAACTAAAACACAAAGAAAAAAACAAAAACAACAACAAAAAAGTTATGTTTTCCAGCCAGTTTCATTGGTGGATTTCTTATTACTGCATCATGGTGGCACTTTTTACGTTTGGAATTACACATTTGTGGATTTGTTTGTATTTTATTGTGTTTTTGTTTGTTCAGGGAAAAAAAATTTGAGCATTGTGACCTCACGATGAAGCTCATATATGGAAACTGATGTTTAAAAATGTTTTTGTTTGTTCAGAGGGACCAATAAAGGCTTGAAATGAATAGAAAAAATAGAAAGAATTGGGATTTTCTGTCACTCATTTAATGGTTTGGGCTTTACAGGGTTAAAACCTTTGAATTATCATTTATTATTAGTCTGCACATGTCCAACGCTCAAAATGCTCCGTTCCACCTTGTGACGTCACGTAGTTGTTGTTTTAAAGTTAACAGCGACTTTACACGGCTTAAAACCAAATCTAGTCAAGCTAAAATGACTTGGATTAAGAAAGTTTTACCATGATTTGAGTAAATTTCACTTCATAAGTAAAAGTATCGGTCAGTGTAGTAAGATTTTTGTACTTATAACATGAAAATACATCTTTCTACACTTAAAATAAGAAAAACAACAACTTTTTGCATGTCAAATGTTGCTTGAATTAAGAAAAAACAGTTATTCCACTGGAAGATCATTTGACTTCAAGTTGAATCGACTCAAATAAAGTAAAATGTTCTTAATTTAAGTCATTTTAACTTACCTAGATGTTGTTTTTAGCAGAGATAAGTGAAACGATCCAATGGTACAGGACAGATCTGCGGAGAGGAGGGCCCACTCATAGTAAGAATGCACGTAAAAAGACTGCACAATAAATACAAATTGATGCGACACTGGATGGAAAATAAATCTTGTGACACTGCAGAAGTTGATCGAAACAAAGCCACGGCGAACGCATTCATTTTTCACCAAGATCTTGCACTGATGATGGTCGAGTCTGATTCTTCTCCAGCACATCCCAAAGATTCTTTGCGGGATTAAGGTCTGGACTCTGTGGTGGCCGATCCGTGCTCCTCTTTCCCGGTTTGAGCTCGATGAATCCCGGCATTTTCATCTTGGAATATGTCATCAGGAAGAAAAATCCACTGATGGAATAACCTGGTCCTTCAGTATATTCAGGTTCAGCTGACCTGGACCTGGACCTGGACCTGGACCTGACCAACTGCAGCAACCTCGTGCCTGTTTGCTTTGTTAAATCCAGTTTTGTCCATCCAGGCAGTTTACGTTTAATGCCATACTGCGGAACATTTCAAACAAAGTAACGACATCTCCCTGGAGAACAGTTCCATAGAGCACGTGTAAGATCCTGATGGTTTATTTCAAGATTTTTAATGCTTAAAGTAAAAATTACATGAGTGATTCTAGGTGTACGGAGTTTAAAAACACAGTGGAGCACTTCCTGTATGCGCACGACAACGACGTCACAAGGTGAAACAAAGTGTTTTTAGTTTGAGAGAAGAAATCAGCGTAAACATGCAGGGTTTGTGTGTTAAAACATGAGTGAATGAAGCAAAACACAACGCCAGGTCTGTTTTGTTTTTCTCTCTTTTTTCCCTTTATTTTTTTAAATTTTATTTTATTTTTTGGCTGGTATAGGCATTTTTTGGCTGCTATTGGCTAAATTAATTAATTAATTAATTAATTAAATTATTTTTGGCTGGTAATGGCTAATTTGTTTTTGGCTGGTATAGGGTAATTTTATTTTTTATTTTTTTTGGCTGGTATAGGCTAATTTTTTATTTTTTATTTTTTGGCTGGTATAGGGTAATTTTGTTTGTTTTTTTTGGCTGGTATAGGCTAATTTTTTTATTTTTTTTTGGCTGGTATACGCTAATTTTTTTTTTTTTTTTGCTGGTATAGGCTAATTTTTTTGGCTGCTGTAGGTTATTTATTTATTTATTTATTTATTTATTGGCTGGTATAGGCTTTTTCGGGGGCTGTATAGGGATTTTTTAATTATTTTTTTGAGAGACAATTTCTATTTTTACTTTTTAGAAAACAAAAAGTCTGTATTTGTGATGAGAAAACAACATTAGAAAACAAGAGTGATCAGAAAATAGCATAATATGAGCTCTTTAATGCAAAAAACAACAAAAATAACCCAAAAAATTCAAAAGAAAACACAATTTCCTTTCGTTTGCGAGTGTATTTGTGTGAACTTGACTCGGACCCAGATTCCTAATGGGTGGAAATCTGGGCTAAATGTTTCCGTGTCGTCTAAATTTGACTTTGGGATTTGGTGCTTTGCACAAACAGACAAAGAGCAGATGTGTCTCTTCTCCGGAAAAACTCATTCAATATTCGGAGCGTCGTCACTTATTCAGAACCGCCTGACACAGATCCTCACGTACGCCGAGAAACCAGATCGGATGTTTTGAGCAAACGCCGTCTTTTTTACGCACGATATTTTCTATTTTCTATTCGTTTAACTTTTCCTGTGTAATCTGGACGTTACTAGGTGGTGTTACAGGGCAGATCTGCGGAGAGGAGGGCGCACGCATAGTAAGAACGCATGTTTCTGAGCAGTAAAAAGACTGAAAGATGGATAAGTGTAATGCCATACTGTGGAACATTTCAAGTAAAGTAGCAGCATCTCCGTGAAGAAAAGTTCACTTTTGAGATTTTGATGGTTTGTGGTTTCAAATGAGCGGGAGCAAGATTTCTACTGATTTCTACCATTCAAAAAAATCTAATCAAATAAATAATAATAATAAATACATTTAAAAAACTAAGTAAATACATTAAAATTAAAATTAAATACATAAAAATAAATAATAAATAAATACATAAAATAAATTAACTAAAATAATAGATAAAAATGACTAAATAAATACATACAAAATAATAAATGAATAAATAAAATTTAAAAATAACTAACTAAATAAAAACTAACTAAATAAATACATAAAAATAAATAAATAAAAATAAATAAATAAAAAATGACTAAATAACTAAATCCATAAAAATAAAAATATAAATGAATAAATAAAAATAAATAAATAAAAATAAACTAAAAATGAAAAATGACTAAATAAGTAAATACATAAAAATAAAAAATAATAAATTAATAAATAAAAAATTTACTGAATAAAAACTAACTAAATAAATAAAAACTAAATAAATAAAAAAAACTGAATAAATACATAAAAATAAAAAAGCTAGCTATATAAATAAAAAAACTAAAATGAATAAATAAATACTAATAAAAAACTAACTAAATAAAAAAATTAACTTCATTGTTATGGGAACAGTCCATACTTTTAGTTATTCTGAAACCCATTTCTTGTTATAGGCAACGTTCTGATTCTTTTGTTTCACCGTTAAAAATATCGGATATTTAGTTTTAAATTGTTTATTGCTATGGTAACCTTTAATTTATTGATTTTTTACCGGTCCTCTATGGATTGAACGGTCGGAATCACTGTATTCACGGGTTCACGGCGCCACTTTGAGAACTTTTCACCGCTCTAAAGATATAGATCATTTTGTTTTGAATTGCTAATCGCTATGGTAACGGCGCACATTCATCATCGCCGCGTAACCTATGGATTGAATGGGAGTCACGGCGGCGACATAATTAGCTAACAACCCCGCCGCAGAAGGGGGAAGATGAGAAAATGGAGTAAAATGGCGTCGGTGTCTGTGCAGCGTCGCCGCCGCCGAGGACCTTTTCAAATGAGAATTAGCGGCGCGGGGACGGACACACGGCTGGTGACACATCGCATTAAGATTACATGTACCAGTGGGTTTGCAGAGGGAACAATAGCAGCGCTTTGTACAGAACGCAGCATCAGCATAATCCAGGTATTACAACTTTAACCCAACAGTGTCTGCGCTCCGTACCACAAAACCGCTGCTTTAAAGAACCAATGCAAACGGGGCTTTTCTGGTGGAGCGGTTTTATACCATCGTGTTTCAGAGTCACATCTCCAGAAGGAAAATTATGATTATGATTATTATTATTGATGTTGTTGTTATTATTATTATTATATTTATTTTTAATGTGTCTTATTTTATTTAATTTTCAATACCTGGTTTACAATAATACCCACATAACTTTTTTTTTTTTTTTTTACTTTTTTTAATCTATGCATCCTTAATCATTTTCTGGAACTCTGAAACTTTTTTTTTTAATTTTGTTATTATTTTACTATTTTTATGTATACTTGAAAAATATTTTTTAAAATTTGTATTATTTTTTATTTATAGCTAATATTTATTTATTGATTTTTAGTGAGGCCCATTAATTTATTTTTGGTACCTATATTACCTTTTTAAATATTTATTTATATTATTAATTTTTTGTATTATTTATTTTGTCAATACCACAGAAGTTTATTTCTTTATGTATTTATTGTTACATTAAAATTGTAATTATTTATTTATTGATTTTATTTATGCCTATTTATTTGTTTTTAGTACCTGTATTACATTTTTACATATTTTTTATATATATTATTTATTTATTTATTTTTCTATACCACAAAAGTACCATTTCATAATATCCAGCTCTTTCATCAAAACAAGTCCATTGCCTCTCTTTATGTAATCAGTTCTGCTTTCATTTTCAGCTCTTTTCATGCCAGATGCCCTCCCACATACAACCCTCTTCATTTATTTAGCCCTTAGACAAGAACAGGGCCAAGAACAATGACTTGAGACCCACAGGAATCCCCCACAATCCACCACAATCCAGCACCATCCGCCTTTAAAGCATCACAGACTCACAGATAAAGGAGCTTATTGAAAATTTAATCAAAACAATTCAACATACGAAGCAGACAAATAATCCAATCTGTGTTATTTTGAGGTGAATAAAGACCAGCGCATTCATCAAACAGCGCGCCAAATTACCCACAATGACTCGCAATAAAGATGGCGGCGGCCGCAGGTGGGCATTCATCGCGGTTAGTGTCGTTTCGCGTTACATCGCAGCAGTTTAGCTCCCGAACGCCGTAATTACAGGTCGACCCGCCTCTCCCGGTGCATGCTGGGACTTATTTAATCTTCGGAGGGCTGGTTCCGTGGGGAGTTAATTCACTTCCATCGTGCGCGGCTGCCTCCACCGCGGGGTTGGGCTATTAGCGTCAGCGCGGACGGGAGCGCGCCGCTAACACACCTGCGATGGCTTCGGCGTGACCCAGCCCGGGTAATTACTGACCGGGGCGCGCTGCGTTTGCCGCTGTTTTTTAGCTTTTGTTGAGACCGGGACTATTAGGATCTGAAACCGATTTAAGAGCTTCTGTCGTCGGTCTGAAAGAGCCGGACCTGAAAGCTGCAGGTCGAACTTTAGACTCAACCCGACGTGTTCAGGAACGGTGGATAGTGTGCTTTTTTATTCCGCTTCTTATTTTTCTTTTAATCAGAAAACTTATAAGAGAGATGTACAGGGTGTCCCAAAAAAATTGACATATTTTTAAAAGCAGTTATCCTCAAATTTCTTTGCTAGTTGGTGAAGTTTTTCCGAATTCTGCATTGAAGCTGCACAGTGTTGAGTGACTGTGTCCAAGGCGCAAAATGACTTCTCGTTGGGAATGAACAGCTCAACTCGAAAACAGAACAAAAATAAAACATTACATGTAAAATCTTGATCTGTTTCTACAGTGTGTTTCAAAAGTATTCATACCCCTGGTCAAATAGCGATTTTGGTGTACGAGAATCGTTTATAAGAGTATGTTTACTCCTTATGAAGACCCTAATGAGAACAGTATTAAACGATCTGAATACATGTCCTTAGAAAAACTATAAATATTAGAAAAACGTGTTGCAAAAGTATTCATAGTGTTTGGTTTATGGGATATTAAGCTGTACACTGGTTCTCTGTATCGTTGTGTAAGATGATTTAGTCACATTTAACAGATGAATCAATCAAGCTTCTATTGAGACCAGGACTATTAGGATCTAAAACCGATTTAAGAGCTCAGGTTATTCATGTTGTTTTCAGGTTTATTATCGACTTATCAGTTCTGACACAGCTTCATTCTAGTCTAGAGGTCGTTTATTTTACGATAACTTGTCGAGTAAAATGATCTGTCCACGCAGCGAGATAATTTCACTACTTTTAAGTCGTTTTCTGATAGATTTACAGCGCTTAACAAATGTATTATAAACCACCACCCAGTATAAGGTGTTTGCCACTGTTGCCATATGTATTTTAACCATATTTCTGTTTATCTTTGTATGTTTCTATAATGGTTAATCCGCCAGAAAATGCAAGATCTTTTTATCAAAACTATATCTTTGATGCTAAAATAGAACTATTGTTGCTATCCGTACATTTTCAAGTTGAATGTTTTCCAAAAATGTCTCATCCAAAGTAAGTCTAGAAACTATTTGGAACTCAATAACAAAAGAGACTTTCCAAAACTCCATAAAAATAATGCAGCAAGAATGCAGCTGTTAGACAAGAGATTCACATTTTTGGTTATTAGTTGTCAACAAGGACTATTTTGTTTTTCCAGTTGGTCATTTTCTTAATCAATAACAGTGAAATTAGTAACCTGAAACACGTTTTTATATATGTACACTTCACTACTACGATTTACTACACGACTTTTAAGTCATTTTCTGATAGATTTAAGTGTTTATATCTTTCCTTTCGTACAAACAATAATAATTTCCTCTTTCTGGAGATCTGATCGTGAAACATGGAATCAAACCCGCCAACAGAAAAGTTCCACGATTCTGAGTAGCAACAGTTTAATCTATCAGAAAATGACTTAAAAGTAGTGAAATGATCTCGCTGTGTGGACAGATCATTTTACTCGACAAGTTCTCTTAAAATAAACGACCTACGGACTAGAATGAAGCAGCCTCAGAACGAATAAGTCGATAACAAACCTGAAAACGACGAATAACCTGATATAAGTTGTAAAATCTTGGCCAGATCAGAGAAATGTGCAGTGCAGAAGGAGAAATTATTATTGTTTATTGACGTTTTGTGCTGTTTTTTAGCTTCTATTGAGACCAGGACTATTAGCATCTTAGTCCGATCGTCAGTCTGAAAGAGCTGGACCTGAAAGACGCCTCGTTTTACAGGTCAAACTTACTCCGAAACGTAAGAACCTGCACTAATACCAGCTGCTGCTTTTATTACTGCTGCTGATACGTGACTGTACATTGTGTTTTTAGCTTCATTTATTTATCTGTAGTGGTTAGAGATGATGCTATTTGTTGTCTGTGCACGTAAATGTTTGTTCTGTCTTGTGCTTTAATGATTGTCCAGTCTTGGGTCAGAGAGAAACGCGATTTCGATTCCTTTGTCCGTCGAGTCCACGTAAAGAAATCGACAATAACTCTGAACTTTAAGAACTAATTTATAGTTATGCTTTTTAGTGCAAAGTTAGTTCTTGTTTTCATTTATTCAGAGAACTTATGAGTGAGACGTATTTACCTCGGTGACATGTTTCGTCTGGTGGCCTCGAGCGATTTGCAGAACTGTCACGGCGTCGGTTGTTGTTGTTGGTGACTCGACGTACATCAGTTGTCGTTGATTTAAAGAAAATAAGAAGCTGTACTTTTTATACGCTTAATTTTTCCGTTTATTTACACAAAGAGGCCGTATGTCCGCGTCAGGCTGGTGTCATAAACGTAGATGTCGGTGAAATACAGTGTGCAGTAACGCGATAATTCCCAATAATTCAGACGTGAAGAGAAGAGGAACGTTACAAAAATACAGCAAATATTCTACGTGTAAAACCATTTAGTTAAAAGACATTTTTGTGAGACAGGAAAGCAAAGAACAAATAAATGTACGATTTTTGTGTTAAAAGAGTTAAAGCGCTTCACATCGTTTCAGATTTTACTAAAAGTCTTGGTCACTTTTTAGTAGTTTGATATATTTAGTGACGTTTATAATGTTGTTTTCTGGTTGAGATGAGCTGCGGGTTTTGTAAGTCGCAGTTATTGTCATATTTGAATCTTTAAAAATGATTTAAGGGTAAGAAACAAGAACCCCTGTGCTGTTTTTTTGCCCAAAACGCTTTAAAAATTAGTTCAGGAATCCTACAGTTTTCAACACACACAATGTTTAGCTCTTTCTGTCTCCTAAACCAGGACTAAACCTACATTATAGCCGACATTTATTGCAGCAAACATCTTAAAATTAGTTCAGGAATCTGTCTCCTATCCCTGCCTCATGATGTTTTCCATTTAAAATCTGTTATCCATTAAAAATAAACACATATTACAGCCAACGTTTATTAGAACTAACATCTCAAAATTAGATCAAGATCCAAAAACCTTCAACAACTTTTTAAATGTATTAAATCTTACGGTTCACGGCAATGGATGATATATCGCAATTTATCAATAATTGCTTCTTATAGCTACAACTACACTTAAATTATGAGAACAGTGAAAATTTTGTGAAAAATACTGTTTTAAAAAATCAATTCAGATGCATTTTGAATCGACAAATCACCGAATCGATTTTTTCTTACACCCCTAATGTTTTCAACGCAGCTATAGCGAGTTAAAACATGTTAGACATTTGAAATAAACATATATTATAGCCGAAATTTATCACAACAAACAAATAATTTCAGGAATCCAACTCCGACGGGTTTTTAAACGTATTAAACCTCATTATGTTAACTGTATTTTAACTCGAGCTATTTTAAACTCTAATTTTGACTGACGTGTGTCTCCTAAACTTTCCCCATCACATAGATTATCCATTAAAAATGTCCTGAATTTAAAATAATTGTTATAGCCAGTGTAATATATGGATTTAATGTGATTGTACTAAAATCTTCAGTGACTTTTTACACTTATGCAATCTCATTATGTCAGTTTGTATTTTAACTTGTATCATGAGCACTTACAGCTATTTTAAACTCTCATTTTGACTGACGTGTGTCTCCTAAACTTCCCTAATTATTCTTTCCATTTCACATCCATTACCCTGCACCCTGACGGTTTGTTTCTTATTTCTGAAACGTCGGAGGAGGAGGAGGAGGAGGAGGAGGAGGAGGAGGAGGAGGAGGAAGAACGGGACACTTTGGGCAATTAGGGACTCATTTTCCAGACTCGATACGTGTTGTTTTAAAGCTTTTTTCTAAAGTTTACTGGACGAAAAATACAACTGCGGCTATAGCAGCTGGATTTGATACATTATATTACTAATTTGAACTATTAACGAATGAAAAAGCATGTATTATAGGCAATATTTCTTGCACAAAACATCTTAAAAGTTAGTTCAGGAATCAGAACATTTTCAGCACTGGAATCTACAACAATATTTCCATTATTAGTACAGATATTTTAATTAATTTATAGTTTAAACTCTAATTTTGACTGGAATGTGTCTCCTAAACTTATATCTATATAAAATAAACTTAGATAAAAGTCAATATTTCTTGCACAAAACTAATCCTGAAATCTTAAACTACTTTTTAACTTTTTCAAAATTATAGTCTCATTATGTCAGTTGTATTTTGTATTTTGAACAGCTATTTTAAACCCTAAGTTTGACTTCCCCAGTTATATTATTGATAATATATAACATATTTTTGCGAATATTCCAACAATCTTGAACGTTTAAAATTATTTCATGATTAAGTTGTATTTTAACTTGTATTATGAGCACTGACAGCTGTTTTAAACTTTAATTTGGACTTCCGTGCATCTTCTTGTGTATTATTGATAATATACAAGATATTTTTACTAATATGTCTACAGTCTTGAACTTTTTTAAAATAACCTCATGATTAAGTTGCATTTTAACTTGTATCATGAGTACAGCTAACAGCTATTTTAAACCCTAAAATGGACTTCCCCAATTACGTTATCAATAATATTTAACATATATTTTGCTAATATTTCTTGTACTTAAAGAATTCTAAAATCTTCAGAAACTTCTTAAAAATGATTTCATTATGTCAATTGTATTTTAACTTGTATCACGAGCGCTTACAGCTGTTTTAAACTCTTAATTTTGACTGGAATGTGTCTCCTAAACTTTCCCCATTATGTTATTTACTTAAAATAAACTTAGATTATAGCCAGTACTTAAAGAATCCTAAAATCTTTCGAAACTTTTTAAAAATTATTCAATTATGTAAGTTGTATTTTAACTTGTGTCACAAGTTCTTACAGTTGTTTTAAACTCGAATTTTGACTGTAGTGTGTCTTCTTGTATATTAGTGATAATATACAATATTTTTGCTTTTATTTCTACAATCTTCAGCAACTTTTTCAAAATTATTTCATTATATAAGTTGTATTTTAACTTATATCACCTGTACTAACAGCTATTTTAAACTCTAAATTTGACTGTCGTGTGCCTGCTAAACCTTCCCCATTATGTTTTCGATAATATACAAGATATTTTTACTCATATTTCTACGAACTTCAACTACTTTTTCAAATTAGTTCATGATTAAGTTGTATTTCAGCTTGTACTAACAGCTGTTTTAAACTCTAATTTTGACTGGCGCGTGTCTCCTTGTATATTATCGATTATATACGACATATTTTTGCGAATATTTCTATAATTTTCAACAACTTTTTAACATTATCTCATGATTAAGTTGTATTTTAACTTGTATCACGAGCACTTACAGCCATTTCAAACTCTCATTTTGCTGCCGTGCGTCTCCTAAACCTCCCTAATTATTCTTCCCGTTCCCCATCCATCCCGCTGCACCCTGACGGTTTGTTTCTTATTTCCGAAAGACCGGATCGTGGTGGTGGAGGCGGAGCGCGGTGCAGGAGGAGGTGACATGGCAGAATGGGACACTTTTGGCAATTAGCGAGTGATTTTCCAGATGGGTACATGCGCCGGCTCGGCCAACTACAACTCGTTAGTGCTCGGGCATCTCCTGCAGCCCTGCGGTCCTGTGATTTAATTAAACGGCCCATATCACAATCTCACCAAAAACTACAGGTCAGCACATTCGCCGCAAAATGGATTGTCCACGGCCCCTGCACGGCGCCCTCTGCCAAGTTTGGATAAAAGTGCTTCTGCGCGCCGGATCTCGGGGGCCTCCGTCAACTCATTTTGGGATTAGAAAGTAAAAGGGGGACGGTATGCGGCGAGGAACGGTGTTTTAAAACAGACCGCGGCATTCTACAATAATCTAAAGCTCGTATGTGACTCAAAATGGACTCTGGTGAGATTTAAACTGTGTTATAAGGTTGTTTCCTCCTCAAAAACACAGCTGGAGTTGTGTTTTGTTTCGTTCATAGAGAAAATGAGGAAGGTCTGTTTGAGAGAGTCTCATTTCCGTCACAATTGGGAGGAATTTGTCCAAACATTTGTCACAATTTACATGAAACAAACACATTTTTCTGTTACTTAAAACATTATTTCAACAAAATTAAAGGGTTTTCTTACAATTTGAGGATAGATCGTTTTCATAAAGGCCTGAAGTGCCCCGTTTTAGGTTTGAAAGCTTAAACTACTGAGCAAAACGTTATGATGTCTTACAAATTAGAGCCCGACCGATATATTCGTTGGCCGATACGAACACTTGGAAACGTATCATTATAAAAAATAAATCTTGCAGATATGGGCCGATATTCCACATGGACATTTACCTTGTTATAAAGGTCAGACTCTCTATATTCTGCCCATTTAATCCAGTTTACAGACAGATACATGTCCTAATATGTGGCACCGCATCAATATTTATCTGAGGAGTCATTTGTCTGTGTCTGTGACGTCGTACTGACCCTGAATGCACCACCACATGCACTTGTTTACAGCCACAGCCGTAGATCCATGTGCACAACACTGAGATTATATCGTTTTTATGGACGCTCAGTTTGAGTCTGGATTAAAGGACAGTTCTTAGTGCAGACTTGTGATCTGAGAGGAGCCTGTGTGAGGCTGAGTGTTGAAATGTGTCAGTTTTGAAGCTCGTTTTGGTTCTTTCTCATTGGTTAGCGATTAGCTGCTGTAGCTCGCACACATAAACAGGCTGTTTTCTCTTCTATTAGCGACTGTAAAGTGACGATAGTGGCCGTATATATGTTACTGGACACACACTGATATGGAAATGAGCTGTGAATAGAGGTGTGAATTATCGGCATTTGACATATCATTAATTACCGCGGCGCACAGGCATTTACCGCTAAAAGCTAATAGCAGTAGTTTACTTACAGCACTTTCTTTACTGGCTAGAATACCAAATGCAACTTTAAATATGACGTAAAGAGGCAGAAGAACAGTAAATGTCGCGTAAATAAACCCAACTGAAAATCCAACAGAGCTAAACCGAAGTTTTATAAACAACTGAAGATTTAAGGTTAATTTTTTTTTGGTCATAAATATATCGGCAGCTTCAACCCCCATTTTATCGGTATCATATCGGCCGCAACAAAATCCATATCGGTCGGGCTCTATTATGTATGTCGCACATTCGAGCTGCACAAATCTATGTTAAAATCGATATCATGAAATCAACTTTTAATTTTAATTGTAGAATCAGTCACTAATGCTCGTCATCGTTCTCCTTTAAGCTTTCGTCTTCCTTACCTTGACAGTTGTGGATAAATTCTTCATGTTTACCCTTTGTCGACTTGCTTGGTTGAAGATTTGTTGATGGGGCAGATTTATGAAGTTGCCGGAGACATTTCCACACACATTTTGCTGGAGAAAACCATTCACTGAAAGTTCTGCAAACCTACAGCGCGGCACTTCCGACCATCTTGAAAAACTTCTATTTCTGTGCACGTTAAAAAAGTTTTCGGCGTAATTCCCTCGTGCGATGTCCAACCAGGAAGTAAACTTTGAAACCTAAAAAAAGGCCAAACTTGGAGAAGAAAGAAAAGAAAAGTAAAAATCTTTAGCATAATTTACGTGCGTTTTAGTCAAATGTGCGTCTTTCCTGCTGGTTTGGTGGTGGTTTTATCTTTCCTCTCCTCCGTCCCATTTAGCAGTGGTCTTGTTCCACTTTTCTATTTGATTTAGCACTATTCTTTACCACTGCAGTAGATCACATTGCATTAGATTGTACAGGGCTAATGCATTGGCCAAGTCATATTAGATAAAAGTTACCTTAAGTAGAAGAATCTGAGTCCTCGTTCAGTGCTTTATCTGAGATGCTCCTTCTTAGCATTACACAACGTGATTCGATTGAGTTATCCGTGGAGAGGCGTTAGAACCGTTAAAACGCATCGACTCAAAAATAGCCCTCGTCTCAACTTTAAGATAGTTGCTGATGTGAGAAACGCACGTCGGGTTTTTTCATGTGCGTTTAAAGGAAATATAAAACAGAAATCTTCAGAAAATGGAATTAAAGGGTCGCAAAATTGACTTAGAACGTTAGTTTCTATTGAACTTTTTCAAATATTTACAGTGTCAGGTGCATAAATTTGTGTTTAACGTTTATATGAAGCATTTTTAGTGTAAAATGTCATGTGGTGCGACCGAGAATAACCTTAGAATAGTTTCATTTTCTAAACATGGTTGGGATATTAATCTAATTTCTGAGTAATATGAAGTGTATAGAAACAAACTGTTGCGTTTCTTTTGATTTTTAATGCATATTGATATTTTCTTTTGCTCCAATATGACAGTCGCCTACTTGTGTTTAACGAACAAACTACTGCCCTGGAAAATGCATCAAATGAAGAAAAATGCCAAAAGAACCATTCACCCAAGTTGACTTTGTTATTAAACTCCAGCCATAGAATTCCTGCTGTTATTAGTCGCACCACATGATGCACGGTCGCACCACATGACATTTTAACACTTTAAGTACAAAAAAAACATGCAGAATAACTCATGATTTCTGAAAAAATGATTTGGTTTCATGGAGGTCAGAGGTACTACAGAAATGTGGTGAATTATTATGAAATTTGAGCCTTTTTAACTGAGGAAATTGCAGCTGGACAGCGTCACTGACCCATAAACACTTAAATCTATCAGAAAAGGGATGAAAATGAGTTTATTTTGCCTTTACCCTTTATTCCTCATAGCGTAATCTTGACACCAGTTCATATTCATAAATACAGCACGAGAAAACAAACAAATAAATAACAGTACAGCGGATACTACAGCACAAACTACAGTAAGCATGATAATTCAAGTATCTGCTCAGAGTTAAACATTTAAACTTCTTTTTTAAATGGAAGAGAGCGATACACAGTTTTAGCTCTTCTGTACATTTGTTCCAGAGCTCGACACGTTTAACAGATACACAAAATTTCATAATGTTCGTTCTGATTTTCTTAATTTTTTTGATAAACATGGCCATACCTCTGAGCTCATATCGGCTCTTTCGGATTTTGAACATATTCTGTAATGATACTGACGAGATTATTGTTTACATTGAACATGGTTTTCAAAGTGTAAAGCTCTACTAAATCGTAAAATGTCAGAGTTTGAAGGTTTTTTTTAAAAATAATGCATTGGTTGGTTCATTATAAGTTGATAATGTGACTGCTCTGATCTCTTAAAATGACTTAAAAGTAGTGAAATTACACTGGGGAACACAATTTTTCTTGAGTTTTTTTTGTTGACAGCTGTTTTTATCAAATTTTTGGGTGCGGAATCCAAAATTGATCTCAGTTTTTCCTCAATCACGTCAAGTTTTTTCTTAAAGCAATGAAAATAATGCACTTAACCAACATGTGCTTGTTTTATAAAGATGTTCAAATACTGAGATGCAACGAAATATGAAAGAAACAGGCCTGACTGCGATGTTTATTTAACACTATTATGGTTTTACAAAGGATATGGAGACTGTAATTGACTGTAATTTTGGAATCAGCATGCCAATTTTAGTTTTAATCAGCATAAAAATCTAACTCAACACATTTTTCCCCCAAAATTGTTCCCCAGTGTTATTTGTCCAGCTTGTTGCGATCATTTTCCTTGACAAGTTATCTAAAAATAAACGATCTCTAGACTAAAATGAAGCAGACTCAGAACTAGTAAGTCGATAATAAAGCTGAAAACAAGATGAAGAACCTGATAGAAGTTGTAAAATCTTGGCCAGATCAGAGGAATTTGCAGTGTAATCCTGCGTTATTTGTCTGTTTACATCATATTTACAGCTCCTTTTACCTTTTGTTCAGCGGAAATCGGCAATTCCACGGTTAAAATGCTCCAAATGATTCTCGTGAAGGTGTCACAAAGTGGAGCAGAGTGTTTTCAGTTTGAGAGAACAACATAGACTAGAAAACATATTCAGGTTTTGTGCGTTAAACATGTGTAAATGAAACATAACACAACTCCTGGTGCATTTGTGATGAGGAAACCACATTATCACCGATCAGAAACCGGTGTAATCCAAGCCCTTTAAGGTAACGGACGCTTTGAACCGCCCGATGTGAGAAATACGCGTAGGATCTTTCGCTTTTGTCCCCTTTAGAGGGAAATATCAAACAGAATGCATCAGAAAACGGCATTAAAAGGCTGCAGTGGTCGCGCGTACAGTTTTGCATGGTCCTGTTTGGTATTTACAGCCGGCGGAGCGGAGATGCAGCCTCCTACCCACTTTACATAGAAATATAATCAGGACATGCACAGCCCGGCGTCCATTATGGAGGTATCCGGAGGTAGACACTGTAATAGAGGCCCAGAAAACAGTGTACGGGTATTTGACATGCTTTATATACATGCATGAGCAGGGCTGCGCACACATTTGCATCTACTTGTCATGCAGGAGGTTGAAATACAGTTTTGTTTTGTGTGTTTTAGATGCATTTTTGATGTTATAAAGAGGGATGCGTTTGGATAAGAGCGCCCGGATGACATTGTGACAGAAGAGGAAACAGTGACCTAAACTAACAATTTTTTACTGCCCACGTTTTCAGATTTGTTTTTCCATCTTCCTCTACATATTGGTCGCTTGTCGTAACTAAGGATGTACTGTAAGAATAACAGAAATGTCGTGATATCGTATCGTCAAAGGTCTCGCAATATCATCGTGGACCATCACAATATATGGAATCACAAGTCTCTGGTTCTGATGCAGAAATAGCTAAAAAAAAACAGAGGAAACTACATAGACCATGATCCTTTGCGCCGTTTCAGTGCAGACGACATGAAGAAATAACTGTTCTAAGCACTGAAATCTTCATTCTTTGAATTAAGTCTTGTGAAGGCATTTTTAGAGGAAAAAGTCGCATATTCACAGTTTTGTGAGCTTCAGTCAATCAACCAATCAATTAAACTTTATTTATAGAGCGCTTTTTATACAAAAACGTAACACAAAGCGCTTTACAGTGATTAAAAAAAGAACAATTCAACATCCACAATCCCACATAAAGCTAAAGTGAGTCTAACTGTGACATAACTATCTTTATTTACTACTAAGTGATTACTATCTGTGATTATTATCTTTCATAACTCTTTCTTTATACTAACTATAATAACTATTACTTCCACAAAATATTGCAATAAATCTGGTACGGTGAGATGTAAATGGTGAAAATATTGTACAAAGAGATTTGGATATCGTTCCATCCCTCGTGACAATAAATGTTGTACCAAATGACCGGCCAAAGTCTTGTTATTATGTAGAATATCGTAATATCGTGAGCCTCCCCACAATATCGCAATAAATATCGTACCGTGAGGTTTATACCGTGACGATATTGTATTGTGAGACATTGATTTCGTTACACCCCTAATCATAATACATTTTTTTTATTTATTAGGCGCCTTTCGGGACACTCAACGTTGCCTTTCAGCAATAAATAAAGTTAAATACGATTGAAAAACATACCGTAAGTAAGTAAAAGTACAGCCGCAACAAAAATACAATAAGTAAAAGTGAAAGTATTATGTAAACGCCTGCTTATCTACAAATATTTAAGACATTTAAACAGGAATACTCTTTAAATATAGTTGGAAAAAGTACTGCAGAAGAGTGTAAGCGTATTAAAGCAATATCATATTAATATATATTAAAGCAATAAAGCAATATATTAAAGCGTATCCGCTGTGAAATGTGCTTAAGTAAAGTGTCACTGTCACATAAACAAGGGTGAAGTGTCTTGCTAAAGGACACAAACCAGGACTGAACCAAAAGCCTTTAAATTGTGAGACTTGGATATCGTTACACCCCGAGTAGGAACAGATAAACACGACATAGTAACGTGTTTCGCTTTTACAACATAAGACATCAAATATTATTGGATGATATAAATTGAGAAAAAGAAATAATTCAAAATTTAGCTGAAATTTTAAGCAAAATTAAAAACTATCAATGTAGCAGAAGCATTAGTCCAAATAAAGGCAGGCTCGTCTAAAATTTAAGACTCCCTTTTTCCATTTGTGTACAATTTTATGAACTAATCTGTATTGTAAACGTCACTCAAAGCTGTGCACTTTTTACACATTCGTTTTTATTGTTCACGTCTTATTTAATTGCTCCTACGTTGGCGATTTGTGGATGTAAAGGCTGTGCAATGTCGGGTATAAGTAGCTTTTTGAAAATTGAGTAAACTATAAAAACACCCACGTTTAAATAAAAATGCAGTGGGCTAGAACGTAAAAAGGATTCAGTAATAAAAAAAAACATAGCTGCCCAAAGATCTCCATTGTTTTCTCGATTTCTGTGTTTTTCTTCGTATATTCTCCCTACTTTGCATAGTTTCCCACTGAAATGCTCCATTAGAAAAGGTATATGACACAATACTTCCAGGGCTGTGCGTATTATTGGACTGGGGCCATGGCTAATCCATAGTAATCATTCAGGTCACTTTATTGACAGCCTTTTCATTTGTTTAAGAGACACGATCAATTCCTATTTGTCCACATGATCCAAATGAAAACGTTTTGTTAAAGACCAGGGACCGGCCACTGACATTTGGCACCTCGCATGTTCTGTAATGGAGTCTTGTTTAGGATTTTTACGTGTAATGTGACTATAAAATCAAAAAGACTCGACATCTTCCTATCAAAAGTGTTAGAAAAAAGTATTACTCGATGTTACACTTTAGCATTTTGTATAAAAATATCTTGTTTTGTATTCTGTTTGATTTTATACTATAAAAAATACAATTAAAAGCAAGCAAATCACCAATACTCAAACTCAAAAGACAGCATCCAAACAAAAGTCTCATTAGAACGTACTAAATGTTACACCCTAGCATTTTGTATAAGAAATGTTTAGTATTTTTACGTATAAAGTTACGATTTTAGACAAAAAAATATACTATTAAAAACAATACTTGAATGTTATCACCAAAACTCAAAATAATCTGATTAAAAGTGTCTTTAAAAACATACACAATGTTATACCTTAGCATTTTCTAGAAGAATATCTCGTTTTGTGTTTTTAGGTATAAAGTTAATTTTAGATGACAAAAATAATGGTTAAAAATCACTTTAGTGTCATTGCCATTACATCAAAACAACTGACATCGTTCAATCAAAGGTGTCATTGAAAAACATACTAAATGTTACACCTTAGCATTTTCTACAGACATATCTAGTTTTAGTATTTTTACGTATAAAGTTCCAATTTTAGACAAAAACTACTATTAAAACAATCCCAACAAATCACTAATACTCAAAATGTACTGTTTAAAAAGTGTCATTAAAACATACACAATGTTACACCTTAGCATTTTCTAGAAGAACGTTTTGTGTTTTTAAAGTTGTTTAGATTGAAAAAACAATTATTTAAAATCACTTTAGTGTAATTACCAATGCTCTAAAATCATCTGACAACATCATCCAATCAAAGGTGTCATAAAAAAACATACTATATGTTACACCTTAGCATATTCTAGAAGAATATCTTGTTTTCTGTTTTTATGTATAAAGTTGATTTTAGATTACAAAAATAAAGGTTTAAAATCACTTTATTACCATTGCCAATACACTAAAACAACTGACAACATGATCCAATCAAAGGTGTCATAAAACCATACTAAATGTTACACCTTAGCATTTTCTCAAAGAATATCTCATTTTGTGTCTTTACATATAAAGTTGATTTTAGATTACAAAAATAATTATTACAAATCATGTTAGTGTAATTACCAGTGCTCTAAAATCACCTGACAACATCTAATCAATGGTGTCATTAAAAACATAATAAATGTTACACCATAGCATTTTCTAGAAGAATATCTTGTTTTGTGTTTTAACCTGTAAAGTTGAATTTTAGATTACAAAAAGACGAAAATAATAGTTAAACAATCACTTTATTGTCATTGCCAATACACTTAAACAACTGACAACATGGCCTAATCAAAGGTGTATTTGAAAAACATACTAAATGTAACACCTTAGCATTTTCTATAAGAATATCTTTGTTTTGAGTACATACAAAGTCATTTTAGATTAAAAACTAAACAAAAACAATGCTCTACAAAATAAAATATAAAACTGCATTATCTGAATTTCATTTCTGCCCGATATCTTCAAATGACATTCTCTCTTTAAATTAAATCCGTAAAACACCAGTGGCCGATTCGAACAAACACACCGCCTATAGCCGAAACTGTGATGCCATTTTGAAAAGAAAATACTGAACTGTCTTTTTGATGAATGAACGTCCATTGTGTATTTTTGTTAAATGAAATTGCCGTTGACTGGATGCTGAGGTGAGGAGGTGAATATATTTAGTCTTAGGCCTGTATTAAATCTCTCTATTTCCATATGGCAGGTGAATGTATATTTATAAGTGTTCATATACCTGCTGTATACATAAATGCATGCTCGCCACCGTGTCCTTGAGCTCCTTGTACGTCGTCCATATAAAGGTATTTCACACATGGGGGGGCTATTGTTTGTGTGCGCGGGTGTGTGAGGAGGGTGGGGGTATGTATGGGGTGCGGGGGGGGGGCAATTAGTAGCGAGCACGCAGCGTCCCGCGAGACGCTAACGCCACAGATCAGCTGCTGTTATGTCATTCACGAGCCCTCTGCTTTGGCCATGTTTGATGCAGGGAGACACGTGGGACCACATTAGCAAACAGACCCCCCTCCGAGCTCGCTAAGCATGGCAACAAATGCGGCATTGTGTAACATTTCCGTCACTGTTTTGGGTTGTAGCTTTGAACCCTATTTTTCCACGTGTATTTGCAGAAAAAGCCTCATCCCCCACTGCAAATATATGGTATAAGCAGCTGTTAAGGTCAAACTGAGTCCGCCACGTGCTATCTACATCGAGAAAGCGCTCGTTTTGTGCCATAATCAGGAAGTACACGTCTAGCATGCTAGTTACTCTGGTCTCTGAATGTTGTGGAAACTAATTAAGATGCTCAGAACACACAAATAAATGACTTTGGATTACTGCAGACTAGTTTTTCCCCCCTTATTTTAGCGCCTCTAAATCATTCATTTTGTGCCATAATCAGGAAGTGCACATCAGCATGCTAGTTGCTCTGGTCTCTGAATGTTGCGGAAACTGATTAAGATGCTCAGAACACATAAAGGAATAACTTTCTGCAAACTAGTTCTGTTTTTCCCCCCCTTATTTTAGCGCCTCTAAATCATTCATTTTGTGCCATAATCAGGAAGTACACGTCAGCATGCTAGTTACTCTGGTCTCTGAATGTTGCGGAAACTGATTAAGATGCTCAGAACACATAAAGAAATGACTTTCTGCAAATTAGTTCTGTTTTTTCCCCCTTATTTTAGCGCTTCTAAATCATTCATTTTGTGCCATAATCAGGAAGTGCACATCAGCATGCTAGTTGCTCTGGTCTCTGAATGTTGCGGAAACTGATTAAGATGCTCAGAACACATAAAGGAATAACTTTCTGCAAACTAGTTCTGTTTTTCCCCCCCCTTATTTTAGCGCCTCTAAATCATTCATTTTGTGCCATAATCAGGAAGTACACGTCAGCATGCTAGTTGCTCTGGCCTCTGAATGTTGTGGAAACTGATTAAGATTCTCAGAACACATAAAGGAATAACTTTCTGTGAACTAGTTCTGTTTTTTACCTTATATTAGCACCTCTAAATCATTAATTTTGTGCCATAATCAGGAAGTACACATCAGCATGCTAGTTACTCTGGTCTCTGAATGTTGCGGAAACTGATTAAGATGCTCAGAACACATAAAGGAATGACTTTCTGCAAACTAGTTCTGTTTTTTTCCCCTTATTTTAGCGCTTCTAAATCATTCATTTTGTGCCATAATCAGGAAGTGCACATCAGCATGCTAGTTGCTCTGGTCTCTGAATGTTGCGGAAACTGATTAAGATTCTCAGAACACATAAAGGAATAACTTTCTGCAAACTAGTTCTGTTTTTTCCCCCTTATTTTAGTGCCTCTAAATCATTCATTTTGTGCCATAATCAGGAAGTGCACGTCAGCATGCTAGTTGCTCTGGCCTCTGAATGTTGTGGAAACTGATTAAGATGCTCAGAACACACATAGGAATAACTTTCTGCGAACTAGTTCTGGTTTTCTCCCTTATTTTAGTGCCTCTAAATCATCCACAGTATAAACTTATTTTCACACAATTACAGTAGCGTACAGTGTGTGCATTTTGCTGCTGAAATCTTGTATTTATTAGCCGTTGTTATATGAAATCTGGTGTGAAAAGGAGGGAAATAAAGGCGTATTTTGCTTTAGAAAGTGGCAGCTGATTCATACACACTTCCCTCCATTAACAGAACAGAATGAGCTTTCACACACAAACGTCTATAGGATTTCCCATAAGCTTTCGGTGATCCCCACAATACGTATGAAGTGTTTTGAGAAGAGATCGCTGTGTTATTTACAGGCTGCTTTAAATATGACTGTTTTATGTCTTTATTCTTTTTTATTCTACTGTTTTGTTGCTTTCTTGCTTCAAAAATCAAAAGAAACTAATAGTATATTACATTCTAATTCCATATTCACACCAAAGCGTCATCGCATTCAACACGTTTTCGGTTTGTTTTAGAAGTTGAATTTCTCGCTATGATTCAATTTACAATTTTTTTGTCAAGAACCGTCAATTGACCGTGGACTTTTTGCAACTAGAAAGTCTGCATTTTTCCATATACGGAGTCATGATTTTAGATTTTGAAAGCTATAAAGCATAAATTTTACTTGATGTTTTCGCAACAAATCACTTCAATAATCTAAAATCAGCTGATGAAAGAATCCAACTAATAAAAAATGTCTTGTTTGAATTTAATTTTGCTCAATATCATCAAATTATTGGTTTGAATCTGAAAGAAACAGATCCAAATTTGAGTTTTATTGTTGAATCATTGCTGAAATTAGTTGTGTGTGATTAGTGATGTTGATGATGTTGATGTTGACTTTCTCACCAGCCATGATTTTAGATTCTGAAAGTAATTCATAAATTGAACTTGATTTTTTGCCAAGAAATCACTACAATTCTCTAAAATCAACTGATGACAAGCTAATTTTGTTCAGTATCTTCAAATTATTGGTTTGAATCTAAAAGAAACAGATCTAAATTTGAGTTTTATTGTCCTGTCCTATTGTCGAATCATTGCTGAAATTAGTTGCGGTCGTGTGACTTTCTCGCCAGCCATGATTTTAGATTTTGAAAGCATAAATTTGACTTGATTTTTTACCAAGAATTCACTTCAATACTCACTGACGACAAGATCCGACAGATAAAAAAATGTCTCATTTCAAATTATTGGTTTGAATTGGAAAGAAACTGATCTAAATTTGAGTTTTATTGTCCTGTCCTATTGTCGAATCATTGCTGAAATTAGTTGCGGACATGTGGCTTTCTCGCCAACCATGATTTTAGATTTTGAAAGCTATAAAGAATAAATGTGACTTGATTTTTTTTTTTACCAAGAACGACAAGATCTGACTGATAAAAAATCTCTTATTTGAATTTATTTTGTTTAGTATCTTGAAATTATTGTTGAATCGGAACTAAACAGCTCTAAATTTGAGTTTTATTGTCCCGTCCTATTGTCGAATCATTGCTGAAATTAGTTGCGGTCGTGTGACTTTCTCACCAACTATGATTTTAGATTTTGATAAAGCATAAATTTCACTTGAATTTGTACCAAGAATTCACTTCAACACTCACTGACAACAAGACCTGACTGATAAAAAATGTTGTATTTGAGTTTAATTTTGTTTAATATTTCAAATTATTGGTTTGAAATGGAAAGAAACGGATCTAAATTTGAGTTTTATTGTCTGGTCCTATTGTCGAATCATTGCCGAAATTAGTTGCGGTCATGTGACTTTCTCTCCAGCCTCGTGTGTGTTTTGATGTATGAATTCACACGGGACACCGCCATCCCTCCTCCCTCCTCCTCTTCCTCTCCTCCTCCTCGCTCCTCTCTTCCCAACGTTACCAGCACCGTCACCGGCATCCGACCCCCTCCTCCTCCTCCTCCTCCGACCCACCCGCCCACTTTCCCTCCGCATCCCTTCCTCCTCCTCCTCCTCCTCCTCCGAGCATCCACGCCTCCCTCCGTCCGGCGCACTCCGAAACCTCCCCGTCCCTGCCTCTACGCACAAAGTAAACAGTAGCGGCGCATCGCAGGCAGAAAGAAAGCGAGAGAAAGCGAGAGAAAACCCCCGTTACGCTGAAAGAAGAGAGAGAGAGAGTGAAGAGAAGAGGGGGGATAGCAGAGAGGAGAGATAGCGTTAGTACCGGATCATGCACATTGTCTGCGCTGAGCTCGCATCGCCGCTCCATCTCCGCTAAATCAAAAGAAACGCACTGAACGGACGCGAAGAAGACGCCGCAGGAAAGGAGGAAGAGACGAAAACAAAAAAAAGAGAGAGCAGCCTTAAACAACAAAAACACGAGCCCAGGATCTCCCTTGCTAAATGCGTAAAGCTCCCCGAATTCCCACACTGAGCTCTATGGCCAACTCCGGCTGCCTGCTCCTCTCCAGTGCCGGGATGCTGCCCCACTCCCTCCAGTGTCCCCCGGCGTTCCTCTACCTTCCCGAGGTAAGACGCGACTTCTTTTCGTCCCGATGTTCCCGATCTCCCCTACCCCCGTCCGAAAACCCTGCCTGCCGTGTCCCTTTCCTCTCTCCTCTCTCCTCTCGCGTCCGCTTTTACGCGCGCTCTCTCGTCCTCCTGTGCCGATCGCGGAGCCCACGGTCGGCACGTGACGGCTCTATTTGGGAAAGCGTCGTCGGGTCGTTTTAACCTTTGAACCTGCAGCTTTTGTCCGGGGGAAGTCGCTTAAAAGGTTTCAGGGGGTGGTGCTCAGCGTGAGGGGAAAAAAGGGAGATACGCAGGAGAAGGAGGAGGAGGAGGAGGAGGAGGAGGAGGGAATCCCGTTCTTTTAATTCCTCCGCGAGGCTTTCTCCGGCGCTCCTCCGCGCGCTCTCCGCTCTCCCGGCGCAACTACTCCAAGTGAATTAAACCTGCGAATTACTACGACGCTCCTCTTCGCGACGCCGCAGCTCTTTCCTTTGTGATTCCCACCTCGCGATTCCCGCTCTCACGCGCTTCGGTGCAACTTTTTTGGCGCGGGACTCTCGCCAGCAGCCAACTTTTTTTATTATTTACTTTTACCTAGTTGCCGTTTTCCGGTTATCGTCTATTTCGAAACGTGTCATTAGCAGACGCGTTGATCGGTCTCAGTTTCGTCTTTTGTTTCTTCCCTTTTTTTTTTTCTTCGTCTTCTTTCTCATTCACTCCTCGCGTTGTTTTGGAGACGTCAGCAACATCGGGAGGCGCACGGGTACGGCGCGCATTCATTCAGCGATTTGACATTACGCTAAAAGCTCCCGGGTTTATAGTAAGATTTGTCTCGATCCCCGGCGAGCCCCTCTCCGTTCATCTTTTTAATGGCCATCACGCTACGCTGACAACACTTTGAATAATTATACATGTCTGCAAAAGCATTGATTCCTTCTCCTCCGCTCCTCTCCCCCTCTCCTCCTCGTCTCTCTCTTTTGGAAATTGATTCTGTCACTGATATCCTGCTTGTTTTGGTGAACGCTGCAATTTCTTTTTTTTTTTCTTTTTTCTCTCTTTTTTTTTTTTGCTAAAACTCCCAACAAGGTGACTCCTTAACAAGACTGTCAATCTATCCGGCAGCGTGTCCCTTCATTTTAGTCATTGATTTAAGTCTTTGTTTACACAGACTTTTTACTTATGCAGCGTTCGCACTCGCTTCATCGTAGTGTAGATGTGGTTAGGTCCTGTTCTAGTCCTGGTTTAGTTCTAGTTTAGTCCTCATTTTGACATGGTGTGTGCAGAAGTGTGTTTAGTCCAGGTTTAGTCCCAGTTTTCTCAGTGTGTGAACCTGTGTTTGCTTATGCTGCATTCGCACTCACTTTATCGTAGTGTAGATGTGGTTAGGTCCTGTTCTAGTCCTGGTTTAGTCCTGGTTTAGTTCTAGTTTAGTCCTAATTTTGACATGGTGTGTGCAGAAGTGTGTTTAGTCCAGGTTTAGTCCCAGTTTTCTCAGTGTGTGAACGTGTGTTTACTTATGATGCATTCGCACTCGCTTCATCGTAGTGTAGATGTGGTTAGGTCCTGTTCTAGTCCTGGTTTAGTTCTAGTTTAGTCCTCATTTTGACATAGTGTGTGGAAGTGTGTTTAGTCCCAGTTTTCTCAGTGTGTGAACGTGTGTTTACTTATGCTGCATTTGCATTCACTTCATCGTAGTTTCTTTCTCATGTAAATGTGGTTAGGTCCTGTTCTAGTCCTGGTTTAGTTCTAGTCCAGTCCGGGTTTAATCCTAATTCTGACATGGTGTGTGCGGAAGTGTGTTTAGTCCAGGTTTAGTCCCAGTTTTCTCAGTGTGTGAACGTGTGTTTGCTTATGTCGCCTTCACACTTGCATAGTCGCAGTTTCGTTCCGGCTTAGTCCTAGTCCCGGTGTAGATTTGGGTTCAGTCCTGTTCTAGTCCTGGTTTAGTTCTGGTCTAGTCCGGGTTTAGTCCTAATGTTGACATAGTGTGTGTGAAAGTGTGTTTACTTATGTCGTGTTCACACTAGCTTCAGTGTAGTTTCATTCTCGCTTAGTCCTGACGTAGATTTGATTAGGTCCTGCCCTAGTCCTGGTTTAGTTCTGGTCTAGTCCATGTTTAGTCCAGGTTTGCTCCTAAATCTGACCTGGTGTGTGTGAAAGTGTGCTTTCTTATATTACACTTGCTTCGTCGTAGTTTCATTCTGGTTTAGTCCTGGCATAGATAGGGTTAGATCCTGCTCTAGTCCTGGTTTAGTTCTGCTCTAGTCCTGGTTTAGTCCGGGTTTAGATCCAGCTTTACTCTATAAATTTCATGTGGTGTGTGTGTAAGTGTTTATTTAGTCCTGATGTAAATTTGTTTAGATCCTGTTCTACTTCTGGTTTAATCTGGGTTCAGTTTTGGTCTAGTCCTGCTCTAGTCCTGGTTTAGTTCTGCTCTAGTCCTGGTTTAGTCCGGGTTTAGATCCAGCTTTACTCTATAAATTTCATGTAGTGTGTGTATAAGTTTTTTTTTACTTACTTTACCTTACGTAAATTTGGTTAGATCATGTTCTAGTCCTGGTTTAGTTTAGGTCTGGTTTAATCCTGGTTCATTTCTGGTGTAGTCCTGGTTTAGTTCTGATCTAGTCCTGGTTTAGTCCAGGTTTAGGTCAGGTTTAGATCCATCTTTACTCTCTAAATTTCCTGTGGTGTGTGTGTAAGTGTGTTTACTTAGTCTTGATGTAAATTTGGTTACATCCTGTTCTAGTCCTGGTTTAGTTCTGGTCTAGTCCTGGTTTAGTTCTGGTCTAGTCCTGGTTTAGTTCAGGTTTAGTCCAGGTTTAGGTCAGGTTTAGACTCAGCATTACTTTCTGAATTTGATGTGTGTGTGTAAATGTGTTTACTTAGTCCTGATGTAAATTCGGTTAAATCCTGTTCTAGTCCTGGTCTAGTCCTGGTTCAGTTCCACTCTAGTTCTGGTTTAGTTCTGGTCTAGTCCTGGTTTAGTTCTGATCCAGTCCTGGTTTAGTCCAGGTTTAGACTCGGCATTACTCTCTAAATTTGATGTGTTGTGTGTGTACAGTAAATGTGTTTTTTTTTTTTTTTAGTCCTGACGCAAATTTGGTTCAATCCTGTTCTAGTCCTGGTTCAGTTTTGGTCTAGTCCTGGTTCAGTTCTGGTCTAGTCCTGGTTTAGTACTGGTCTAGTCCTGGTTTACGTCAGGTTTAGACACATCATTACCGTCTGAATTTCATGTGATGTGATGTGTACAATAAGTGTGTTTGCTTAGTCCTGACGTAAATTCGGTTAGACCCTGCTCTAGTCCTGGTTCAGTTCTGGTCTAGTCCCGCTCTAGTCCCGGTTCAGTCCTAAATCTGACGTAGTGTGTGTGTGTGTGTGCGAGAGTGCGAACTGCAGCACCGGTGCAGACGCAGGGCGAATATGAGCCGTTCGGAGGCCTGTACGGGCTCTGGAAGCTTCTCGTTTACCACAGCCACATCCCCCCGTCACCGTAATGACTCCCACCCCCCTCCCTCCCATCTGTCCCGGCCTCGCGCTCGGACGGCCCGGCAGGTGCGCCGGAAAACCCCCCCAAAAAACACCAAAATAAAAAAACGCACAACACCACACCTCCTTTTTCTCTCCTCCTCCTTCCTCAATACCTACCCTTTTTTCCAATCCTTTTTTTTCTCCCTTTTGCGCAGTTGAATTAGTCGATAAATATCTCACTTTTGGCTCTGGCGCTGGCTCAAATTAGTGTAATAAATCAGAAGGCGGCTCGGTGATCGCTAACAAATCATACTCCACATCATAAAGCATGTTTAGGGCTTGTTTTATTTAATTAGGGAGCCATTTTTCTCCCTCGGAAAATACCTTTAATTTTTAAGCACATGTCGAAGGCTGCAGAGGCTGGTGGCAGAAGGTGTAATGTAATAGAGGCATGTCTGAGCAGGGGGGGAAAAAAGCTCCGGGATTTGAGTAGCCTCGCTTTAATGACGCTTTCTATTAGATTTCCCGCTTTGGACTAAAATGTATAACGCGCGTGTGTGAAATTAGGGAATGCCTTCTGCTAACCCTAGTGTATGAACGGTTAAAAACGTCTTCAAATGGATGTTTACGTGGTTGATTTTTGACACTTTTTGTGGTGGTGCAGTGGGAAATTTGAGTAACCTCACTTTAATGACATTAGATTTTCTTTGGACTAAAATGTATAATGCGTGTTTGTAAAATTAGGGAATGCCTTCTGCTAACCCTAGTGTATGAACGGTTAAAAACATCTTCAAAAAGATGTTTACATTGTTGATTTTTGACACTTTTTGTGGTGGTGCAGTGGGAAATTTGAGTAACGTCACCTTAATGACGCTTTCTATTAGATTTTCTGCTTTAGACTAAAATGCATAAAGGGTGTGTGTTAAATTAGGGAATGCCTTCTGAAAACCCTAGTGTATGAACAGTTAAAAACATCTTTAAATTGATGTTTACATGGTTAATTTTTGACACTTTTTGTGGTGGTGCAGTGGGAAATTTGAGTAACCTCACTTTAATGACATTCGATTTTCTTTGGGTTAAAATGTATAAAGGGTGTGTGTAAAATTATGGAATGCCTTCTGCTAACCCTAGTGTATGAACGGTTAAAAACATCTTTAAATAGATGTTTATGTGGTTGATTTTTGACACTTTTTGTGGTGGTGCAGTGGGAAATTTGAGTAACCTCGCTTTAATGACGCTTTCTATTCAATCTGATTAAAATGTATATATGTATTTATAAGTGTATAAGATTATGGGGTGCTTTATGCTAACCCTAGGGTATGAACTGTTAAAATAGCTTGCTCACGTTGTTGTTTACATTGTTTATATTTGACACTTTTTGCGGCGTAGCAGTGGGAAATTTGGGTAACCTCTCTTTAACAACATTTTCTATTAGATTTTTTGCTTTAGACTAAAATGTATAATGCGTGTGTGTAAAAATAGGGAATGCCTTCTGCTAACCCTAGTGTATGAACGGTTCAGAACGTCTTTGAATAGATGTTTACGTGGTTGAGTTTTGACACTTTTTGTAGTGGTGCAGTGGGAAATGTGAGTAACCTCGTTTAAATTACATTTTCGATTTGATTTTCTTTGGATTAAAATGTATTAAGGGGGTGTGTAAAATTATGGAATGCCTTTTGCTAACCCTAGGGTATGAACAGCTAAAATAGCTTGCTCATGTTGTTGTTTACATTGTTTATATTTGACACTTTTTGTGGTGGTGCAGTGGGAAATGTGAGTAACCTTGCTTTTACAATGCTTTCTGTTAGATTTTCAGCAGTGGACTAAAATGTATAGTGCGTACTGTTATGACATGCCTTCTGTCAACTCTAGTGTATGAACAGCTAAAAACGTCTTCGAGTAGACGGTTGTTTTGACATTGTTCAGTTTTGACACTTTTTGTGGTGGTGCAGTGGGAAATTTGAGTAACCTCACTTTAATGATGCTTTCTTTTAGATTTTCTGCTTTGGACTAAAATGTATAAAGGGTGTGTGTAAAATTAGGGAATGCCTTCTGCTAACCCTAGTGTATGAACGGTTAAAAACGTCTTCAAAAAGATGTTTACATGGTTGATTTTTGACACTTTTTGTAAGTCTTTTAATGTTTTTTTTCTGTTTTAGCCTAAAATGTATAAAGGGTGTATAATATTATGTGGTGCTTTATGCTAACCCTAGGGTATGAACTGTTAAAATTGCTTGCTCACATTGTTGTTTACATTGTTGACATTTGACACAAAGGGGAATTTGAGTAACCTCGCTTTAATGACATTTCCTATTAGATTTTCCGCTTTGGACGAAAATGTATAAAGGGTGTGTGTGTAAAATGATTTGGCTATTTGGCTTTGGCTAACCCTAATGTATGAACAATTAAAAACAGCTTGTTTGAATTGGGTTGTTTAGATTGCAGATGTTTGTAAATCTTAAAGGAAGTTTTTTTTCTGCTTTTTATCCTAAAATGTATAAAGGGTTTGCAATATTATGAGATGCTTTCTGCTAACCCTAGTGTATGAACCTGTAAAATAGCTTGCTCAAATAGCAGTTTACATTGTTTATATTTGACACTTTTTGTGGTGGTGCAGTGGGAAATTTGAGTTACCTCACTTTAATGACGCTTTCTATTAGATTTCCTGCTTTGGACTAAAATGTATAGAGTGTGTACTCTTATGGGATGCCTTCTGTTAACCCTAGTGTATGAACCGCTAAAACAACTTGTTCAAATTGTTATTTACATGTTGATATTGACACTTTTTGCTGTGGTGCAGTGGGAAAAAAGACACTTTAATGACACCATTTGCATTTCTGCTTTAGACTAACATATGTGTGTATAAAATTATAGGATGTCTTCTGCTAACTCTAGTGTATGAACAGTTATAAGCAGCTTGTTCGAATTGTTGTTTACATTGTTAATTTTTGTCATTTTGTACACAACTTTTGCAGCTTTCTGCTTTGGACTAAAATGTGTAAAGTGTGTTATAATATGAAGCAATGCCTTCTGCTTACCCTAGGGTATGAACTGTTAAAAACTGCTTATTCATATAGTTTACATTGTTGAAACCGACACTTTTAGCAGTGGTACAATGGGGAAAAGGCAAGATTTGAGTAACCTCATTTAAATGACACGTTGTAGTAGATTTTCTGGTTGAAACGTAAAGTGTGTAAGGAGTGTATAAAATTATAGGATGACTTCCGCAAACCCTAGAGTATGAACAGTTAAAAATAGTTGTTTACATTGCTGATATTTGAACATTTTCGTGGTGGTGCAATCAAACACTTTGAACAGTACGAGCTGTTTTGCTTTAGACTAAAATGTGTAAAGTGTGTTTACATTATGGGATGCCTTCTGCTAACCCTAGTGTATGAACAGCTAAAAAGTGCTTGCTCAAATTGTTTACGTTGTTAATATTTGACAGCATTTGTGATGGTGCAATCAAACACTTTCTACAGTATGAGTTGTTTTGCTTTAGACTAAAATGTGTGAAGTGTGTTTACATTATGGGATGCCTTCTGCTAACCCTAATGTATGAACGGTTGAAAATAGTTGTTTACGCTGTTGATATTTGCTCATTTTCGTTGTGGTGCAAACACTTTCTACAGTATGAGTTGTTTTGCTTTAGACTAAAATGTGTGAAGTGTGTTTACATTATGGGATAACTTCTGCTAACCCTAGTGTATGAACGGCTAAAAACAGCTTGTGCAATTAGTTGTTTACATTGTTGATTTCTGACACTTTTTGCAAATCTTTTAAGTCTTTCTCAATTCTGAAAAGCGTTTAAGCAAAATCACGATTACACCACAAGTACGCAGCATTACAACATCATTTTTTTGTTAATTATTTACAACTTTTTTCAAAAATTAAAATTGAATTCGCTTTGTTTTGTTTCGTTACACCCTTGATGCTCCAATCCCAAACTGTGTTACGTCAGATCGATTTTTTTGTCTTGTCATGTCTTCACCGAAAACGATAAAAACCTGAAAGGAAAAACGGCTTTGTAACGTGTGAACTGTTGAATTGAAAAGTCGTTTGGAAAAACTAAAAAGGGCAATAACCAGGAATTGTGGGTAATGTTGCAGAGAATTACGTCATTTCGTGAGCGTTTTGGAGAGCGGCGAGGCGCTTTCTGACTACCACGGATTTGCTTCATCATTTCACACTTTTTTTATTTTATCACATTTAAGCTTTACTGTTGTCAGCGAGAATTTGAGAATTTGAGGTCTTATTTTTTCAGTTTTCTGCACTTTGCTGTTGTCAAAAATGTGTAATTATTTGTCGTTTTAGTGCAGAGTTAAGCGAAGTAGGTGAAAATTTGAACCTAAATGCGATTTTAAAACATCTGTCACGTAAATTTACGATTTTACGCTGTTAAATAACTTTGAGATTGCATTGTGTTAAGCCAGTATGTGTTTTCATATGTAAAGAAAGAACAAATTAGTCTATAACAGTCTTTTTATGTTATTAAATTAATAACATAACTGTATTTGAGAATTAGTTACTGCAAAGTTGCCATAGAAAATGTTTAAAAAGCAATTATTCGTTTCAAAATCAGGAAATGCATTTGTGTGATTTTAATTCCTCCTTTTTCATCGTAAGTTATGTTCGTTCACGGCAAGAAAATATCAAATTGCAGTATTTTTTTGATAAGTATCGTGAGAAGATTTGCGAGTTTTGTTGAATTGAATAATAAGATTCTGTTCAACGTTGAAGTTTTAAATACGTCCAGAAGAATCGACTGAAAAAAAAGACGGAAATATGAACTGACAAACGAATATAAATGAATAGAAGAATTACATTTCAGAACATCTAAACTACGGGGCAGAATAAAGCTGTAGATTTTGTCGTTTGTGGAAGAAATGATGGTGCTTCGGATCTGCTGACTGCGATTTTGATTCGATTACGATTAATATGGAGAGAGGAGAAGGAGAAAGAGGAGATGGATGGAGAGAAAAGAGGGAGGAGATAGAGAGAGAAACATAGGGAAGAGATGGAGAAAAGAGTAACTTACATTAACATATACCAAGATATTTTAATGGTAGAAATCAGCTACTACGCTCTCTCTTCTCTTCCCTCTTTTTTCTCTCTTCTCTCCATCTTCCCTCCTCCTTCTTTCCTATTCTTCTCCTCTTTCTCTTCTCTCCTTTCCTCCCTCCTCTCACTTTAATGTATTTCTTATTCCGTAAAACATTTTAAATTTGTGTAGAAATTGTGTTATACCAATAAATTGACCTTACTTGCCTCTCTCTTCATTCTTCTCACTCATCTCTTTCCTCAATCCCTTCCCTCTTTTCTCTTCATCCATCTCCTCTCTTCTTCTCTTCTCATCTCTCCATCCCTTAAAAATATCAGTCTTTGCGATTTGCTAATTACAGTTTTCCGAATTCCGATTTGATAACGATTAATATTGCGATCCAAATAGTGAGTTACCTTAATGTAAAAAAGTATATTTAACGGTAGAACTCCTTTTCTCTCTCTTCTCTCCATCGTCTCTCCTTCTTCTATCCCATTCTTCTCCTCTTTCTCTTCTCTCCGTTCCTCCCTCCCCTCTGACTTTAATGTATTTCTTATTCCGTAAAACATTTTCAATAGTTTTACACTTTGTGAATGAAATGTGCTGCACAAATAAACTCTCCTCCATCTCTCTCTCTATTCTTCTCATTCATCTCTTTTCTCTCCATCCATCTCCTCTCTCTCCGTCTCTCCTTCTCCTCTCTCCATCCCTCAAAAATATCAGTCTTTGCGATTTGATAACGGTTAATACTGTGATCCAAATAGCAAGTTACATAAATTTTCTCCTTCCTCTACCCTATTCTTCTCTCCTTTCTCTTCCTTTCTTCCCTTCTTTCTCTCTCTACTCTTCACTCATTTCTTCCCTTGTTTCTCTCCGTCCTTCTCCTCTCTCCACATTAATCACAATCGAAATGCCCTGTTCTTTACATCTGCACAAACACGTTCGGAAATGCAACTCTTCTCTTCGTTTCTCAGTTCACATTTCAGTCTTTTTGTCAGTCTTCTCCTCTTTCTCGTCCTCTTCAACACAAAGTTACACTCGTTTATCGACGTAACGCTGGAACTCGTGCTCTGCCTGTTCCCCGGGCCTCTGTGAATCGGTGTTTACCTCGTGGCGGCTCTGCATAAACCCTCCCGATCGCGCGTAATCCTCCTCTTCTCCGTACAGTATCCATACAATACGACCTGTGTGTGTGTGTTTTCCCTCCACGCTCCTCCCTCTCTCCGTCTGTTCCTTCATCCCTCCTTTCTTCAAAGTGCAGGGGCAGCTTTTGTTTTGCATCCTCTCCCTTTTTTCTGCTTTTTTTTTTTTTTTTTACCCCGGCGTTTTCGCGGTAATTCCTCTTTGCCGCGAGGAGGAGAAAAGAGAGGAAAAAGAAAAGGAGGAGGTGATACAATACGTCCTTCTTCTCCACGCGTTCGCCCATAGTTTTAAATCCTGTATAGAAAAGCGTCGGGATTAAAACGTGCGTAGGAGTGTAAATTTACTTAAAATGGTAAAGAAAAAGCCGGTTTATATTGTGGACTTTACAGAATTTTAATTTAAGTTTGTGTTTTTTGGAAAATTGCTTCACAAAATTGCATAAAATGTTGAAATTTCGCGAACAATTTACAGATTTTTTTTACACACAAGACATGGTTTAGTTTAGTTAGTTTAGTTGTTTTGTTCTGATAATGCAGTTTAACAGTGGATTTCTAGTGTTTTATACGATAAATTTAGCTTTTGTGCAAATTTAAACCACAAATTGTTCGACTATTTGGATTTTTTAACACCTTTTTTAACTCTCATTGCGTTAAAATCTATTTGTAGCATCGTTTAATAAGGTTTTAGGTGTGAAAAAAAACAAAATAAAAACAAATATTGACGTGACTAAACACTCCGGGCCTTCTCTACCTCTTTCACTTGCCTTTTTTTCTTTCTTTCTCTTCTCTTTTTCTCTCTCTTCATTTAATTTTTCCCTAATTTGTTTTCTGGAACTGGAACATTCTCATCTATTCTTCTCCATCTCATCTATTTGTCCTATTCTCCTCTTTCTCTTCTGTTCTTCTTTCTCCTTTTTTCTTTCTTTTTTCTTTCTCTCCTCCTGTTTTCTCTCTCCATCTCTCTCTTTTCTCCCTTTCCTTACCCTTGCTCCCTCTATTTCCCTCTCACTTCTCTTTTCTTTTCTCTCTAACCATTTACTTTCTTTTCCCTCTCTTCCTCTTCTTTTTCCCTCTCATCGCTCTCCTCTTTCTTTGCTGTTTTCCCTCCATCCATCTCTTCTCTCTCTCGTTATTCTCTCACTCCTCCTCCTCTCCTCCTATTTCTATTTCTCTTTTCTTTTCTCTCTAACCATTTACTTTCTTTTTAACCATTTACTTTCTTTTCCCTCTCTTCCTCTTTTCCCTCTCATCGCTCTCCTCTCCTCTTTCCTTGCTGTTTTCCCTCCATCCATCTCTTCTCTCTTTTGTTATTCTCACTCCTCCCCCTCTCCTCCCATTTCTCTTTCTCATTCCTCTCCTCCTTCTCTCACTTCTCTTTTTTCTCTCTAACATTTGCTTTCTCCTCCCTTCCTTTTCTCTCTCTTCTTTTTTCCCCTCTCTCATCTCTCTTCCCTCCTCTCCTCTTTCATCTTTGTTTTCTCTCCATCCATCTTTTTTCTTCTTTTACCTCATTTCTCCCTCCCTCTAGTTCCCTCTTTCGTTCCTCTCCTCCCTCTCTCTCTAGACCTCTCACATCTCTTTTCTTTTCTCTCTAACCGTCGACATTCTCCTCCCTCTTTCCCTTTTCTCTCTCTCCTCTCCATCCGTCCTTTTCTCCCTCTATTCTTTTCTCTCCTCCCCATTGCTCTTTCTCCTCTCTCCTCCTTTCTTCTCTCTTTTTTCTCCTCCCTCTCGTTTTTGCTTCTCTCCAACTCCTCCCACTTTTCTCTCCATCCAGCTCCCGTCCTCCTTTTCTCCCTCATTTCGCTTTCTCTTCTTCACTTTATTCTTCTCTCTCCTCCCCATTTCTTCCTCCGTCTCCTCACTCTCCTTGTCTCTTTCCTTCTCTCTCTCCCACTTCTCCCTGCATCCATCTCCCGTCCTCCCTCCCTTCCTCCCTCTCTTCGTTCCTCTCCCTCCGCCCCTCCATCCCTCTCTCCTGTAGCGGCGCAGAGCAGCGGCCGAACAGAAGGTTTTGGAGATTGAGGTGATCGCCCTCCGTTCCTTTTTCCTCGCGCTTCGTTTGCGTTTCGAATCAGAAAACGACTCGCCCGTTCTTGCGACCGCGCGATGACGCCAACGAGCGATTTCGCCCCGACGTCAGCGCTTTATCACGCCGCAGATTCGCCGCGTCCGTGTCGGGGCGTCCACGTTACCCGGGTCGGTCCCAGTTTGAGTTCGGTTTATCGAAAACCAGTGATTGTCCAAGTTTAGTCCAAGAAATATCCCACGTGTCCCTATTTTTGACCAATTTGATGATAAATTTTGTCCTGTATCGAATAGTGTGAATCTCGACTGTGTGTTGTGCTTGTCTTTTGTTTTCTTTTTTTCTTTTCTTCTTTCATTTTCAGGCAAGTTTTCTGTATTTTAGCGAAACAAATGTCAATATATGCCTCTTTTTACTATCCTAGCTTTAAACCTAAAAAGTCCTGGTTTAGTCTGAGTTTAGACTTGGTTTAGACTTGGTTTAGACCTTCTATAGTTTTATTTTAACCCTCGTTTAGTCCTGGTTTAGGCCTGGTTTAGGCCTAAAATAGACCTGGTTTAGTCCTGGTTTAGACCTGGCTTAGACCTGGGTTTAGTCCTGAAATAGACCTGGTTTAGTCCTGGTTTAGGCCTGGTTTAGACCTGGTTTAGTCCTGGCTTAGACCTGGGTTTAGTCCTGGTTTAGTCCTGGTTTAGACCTGGTTTAGGCCTGAAATAGACCTGGTTTAGTCCTGGTTTAGACCTGGCTTAGACCTGGGTTTAGTCCTGAAATAGACCTGGTTTAGTCCTGATTTAGGCCTGGTTTAGACCTGGTTTAGTCCTGGTTTAGACCTGGTTTAGTCCTGGTTTAGACCTGGTTTAGACCCGAAATAGACCTGGTTTAGTCCTGGTTTAGACTTGGCTTAGACCTGGGTTTAGTCCTGAAATAGACCTGGTTTAGGTTTGGTTTAGTCCTGGTTTAGACCTGCTTTAGTCCTGAAATAGACCTGGTTTAGACCTGGTTTAGTCCTGGTTTAGTCCTGAAATACACCTGGCTTAGCAGCAAATGGCATGCTAACGTGCTCTTCCTGAAGTTTTAATGAATAAAAACAAGCTGAATCCATTTTGATTTGCATAACTTTGAGAGAGAAACATAACAATAGCACAAAGTTTTGCAGTGACCATCATGCTAACGCGCACTTCCTGAAGCCGGTAATAAGTATTTTAGAGGGAAAAACATACCGCACACTTTCAGATTTAAAAGAGGTAAACATAATCCTTCTTGGCGTCTGATGCTCGCCGTTACAGCTCTAATAACTCCTCCGCGCACATAACCGTTTTATAAAAGAAAGTTACATCCACTTACTCCCTCCTTCCTTCTCTCCTTCCCTTATCCCTCGCTCCCTCTCCCTCCCTCTCTCTCTGGCGTCGGTGATCTCACTCCTCTCCTCTCCACTCCTCTCTGCTCGCTCCCTGTCAATCCGAACGTGAATTACGGCGCTGGATATTGGGAGAGCGATAAATTTCAGTACAGGCCGGTTGCTCTGATGGGCCACTCACTGCTGGAGGCCTGTAATAAAGTAAAAGTATATTTATTTACACTCCAGCGGGGGGCAGTATAGTTAGCTGTCCGTCAAAACAAGCGCGTCTCTTTTTTTATGATACAACACTCGTAAATGTCAGGAAATTGTAGAAAAGTTTGGGGGAAAAGGCCACGGGATTTACGCCAGACTCGGAAAAGTGGATTCGTTTTCGCATTAGAGTTTAGAGCAGGATCTGGTGACCGGATTTTCAAAATGTTGGGATGGTTCGTGTACAGAAAATGGCGGAAAAAGCGGAAAACATTGTTTATTTTCGACTCACTTGTGTCAATCATAATCTGAGGGAGTTCTGTTGGTGCGTTTTATTTGCCTTTTGGCTCATTTTCAAGCAAGTTTTCTGTATTTTAGTGAAACAAATATCAATATATGCCTCTTTTTACTGTCCTAGCTTTAAACCTAAAAAGTCCTGGTTTAGTCCGAGTTTAGACCTGGTTTAGACTTGGTTTAGACCTGCTATAGTTCTATTTTAGCCCTACTTTAGGCCTGGTTTAGACCTGGTTTAGTCCTGAAATAGACCTGGTTTAGTCCTGGTTTAGTCCTGAAATAGACTTGGTTTAGATTTGGTTTAGACCTGATATAGTTCTAGTTTAGCCCTAGTTTAGTCCTGGTTTAGTCCTGGTTTAGTCCTGAAATAGACCTAGTTTAGTCCTGGTTTAGTCCTGAAATAGACCTGGTTTAGTCCTGGTTTAGACCTGATTTAGACCTAATATAGTTCTATTTTAGCCTTAGTTTAGTCCTGGTTTAGACCTAGTTTAGTCCTGGTTTAGACTTGGTTTAGACCTGAAATAGACCTGATTTAGTCCTGGTTTAGACTTGGTTTAGACCTGATATAGTTCTATTTTAGCCCTAGTTTGGTCCTGGTTTAGTCCTGGTTTAGACCTGGTTTAGTCCTGAAATAGACCTGGTTTAGACCTGGTTTAGTCCTGAAATACACCTGGTTTAGTCCTAGTTTAGACTTGATTTAGACCAGATATAGTTTTATTTTAGCCCTAGTTTAGTCCTGGTTTAGTCCTAGTTTAGACTTGATTTAGACCAGATATAGTTTTATTTTAGCCCTAGTTTAGTCCTGGTTTAGTCCTGGTTTAGACTTGATTTAGACCAGATATAGTTCTATTTTAGCCCTAGTTATTCCTGGTTTAGTCTTGAAACACACCTGGTTTAAACCTGGTTTTGACCTGATATAGTTCCATTTTAGCCCTACTTTAGTCCTCATTTAGTCCTAGTTTTGGTCAAAAATAGGGACACTTGGGCCATTTCTTGCATAAAACTGGGACAGATCAGTGGTTTTGGATAAATCTGCTGGGACAAAAGACACAGGACTCAAAACTGGGACTGTCCCGGGTAAACAAGGACGTCTGGACACCGTAATCGAGTATTTTCTAAAACAGTTCTCTCGTTTATCGTGGGGTTATGCCAAAATAGGCGAAATCTGCAAAGTAGTCAGTTTTTACAATTATTTTATATGTTTTAAGGCTGTTAAACCCCCTCCCCACACACTGAGATCTAAACTGAGGAGCGGGAAGGGATATCGCTCCACAATCTATCGGATATCATAATAATATAATCGAAAATATAATAATCAATGATCGGATATCAGATCTGCAAACTGAGCGAAGAACATAGTTGTGGGTCGTTGTTGTTGGCGCTGTTTTTTCTTCTGGGCGAGAACATTCTGCGCTGTACTTCTGGCGAAAAAGGTGACGGGATTTACACCGGACTCGGAAAAGTGGATTCATTTCCGCGTTAGAGTCCGGTCTAAGGATTTGGTGACCAGGTTTTCGTCCGGGTTGGGACGGTTGGTGTAAATAAAATCGGGAAAAGTGAGCGTAACATTGTGCATTTTCAGTCATAATGTGAAGGACGTCTGTTGGTGCGTTTTTTTGGGTTTTTTGCTCATTTTCAAGCGCTGTTTTCTGTATTTTAGCGAAACAAATGACAATATTTTCCTCTTTTTACTGCCAAATTGGTCAAAAATAAGGACACATGGAGCTAAGCCAAAACTCGATCGCAAAACATTCGCAAAAATCATCTCAAAAAGGCCTAAAATTCGCAGTCGTTTGTATCTTTGCTCCATTCGTTGTTTAACTCTTGTCATTCAGTATAAACATAAAGACGAACTCTGCAACATTAAAGCACCACAATTTCCTCCATAAATGAAATATTCTGTCATTTTCTTCATAAAAACGCGAACCCTGTCATTTAAATCCGTTCAAACCTGCTCTGAAATGTGATTCTTGCATCGTTTCGTTTCACTTTTCCGTCTCTTTTCTTGTCCATTTTTTCTGAACCCGTTTCAAAAATGAACTTAAAGATATTATTATTACGGCGTGTTTTTCCCCCTGATCCCGCTGCCCTGACGCTGATCAATCAGAGCTGTTTATTAACCAGAAAGAAGCCATCTGTCCGCGGGTTTCAGCGTGATGAAAAGTTCGGACGGTTGCCACGGCAATTAACAACTCAAAACGAAATGGCACCGAGTGACAGGAAGCCAGAAGCCGCTGATACGTGTTTTAAATGAAAAACATTCTGTAATTGATGAATAGAAAAACAAGTTCTGTCCATTTTGACTTGTATGAGTTTGAGGGTGAAACGTAACGCTAGTGCAGAGTAGTGACTAGCATGCTAACACGCACTTCCTGAAGCCAAAACCCGGTAATAAGCATTTTAAACGAAAAACATAATCGATGAATAATAAAAAATAAAAAAAAAGGGTTGTATCCATTTTGAATAGCTTCAGCTTGGGGAGGGAAGCATAACAGAAGCATGGAGTTTTGCAGCAACTAGCATGCAAACGCACACTTCAGGAAGCCAAAACCCGGTAATGAGTATTTTAAATAAAAAACAACATTTATGAAAAAAAAAAAAGGTTTATTTATTTTTGAATTGCATAAACTTGAGGAGGTAAAGATAACACCAGTGCATAGTTTAGAAGTGACTAGCATGCAAACGTGCACTTCCTGAATCTAAAACCCGGTAACAAGTATTTTAAACAAAAAACAACAATGAATAAAAAAAGAATGTGTATCCATTTTGCTTCAGCTTAAGGGGAAAACATAACACAAACGCAGAGTTTGGCAGTGGCTAGCATGCAAACACGCACTTCCTGAATCCAAAACCTGGTAATACATATTTTAAATGAAAAACATAATTGATTAATAAAAAAAATGAAGGTGTATCCATTTTAAATTTGCATAGACTTGACGGGAAAACATGACACCAGTGTGGAGTTTTGCAGCGACTAGCATGCAAACGCGCACTTCCTGAATCCAAAACCCGGTAACAAGTACAGTATTTTAAATGAAAAACATACTGTTATTAATGAATAAAAAAACAAGTCGAATCCATTTTGAATTGCTTTAGGTTGAGGGGGAAAACGTAACACCAGCGCGGACTTTTGCAGGAACTAGCATGCTAATGCACACTTCCTAGCGAACACACAATAAAAAGCGTTCTAATTCGAAGCAGGCTTATTTTTGTCACACATTTTCAGCTCAAATACACGGGGAAAAACATCCGGTATTAGTCGTTTTTAAAAAATTTAATCCGACCTGGTTTTACGATATTTGTGTCGACGCATTTTCGAGTCAAAAACGGAGAAAAATTCCAGAATAGGGCTTTTTAAAAATTCCATCTGCCCTGGTTGACAAATATAGAACGCCCGCATATTCATTTCTATAATTAAAGCTTTACATCGAGCTCTATCGACGTCTCCTCCGCCGCGGCTTCCCTCGCGTCGCCCTTATTGTTCGCTCGTATCGATCTGGTTTTTGTGGCTCGGTCCCTCCTCCTCTTCCTCCTCTTCCTCCTCTTCCTCCTCGTCTTTCTGAAGAAGAAGGGAGAGGGAAGAGGAATTACCCACGATCCACTTCTCTCCCCCCCGTCCTCGGCCCTCGTCTCCAGAAATAAGGCGCTTACGTAACGGGGGGAAGCTTCCGGCAACACGGCGAGGATCATATCTTCATCTGAGAAGAACACGCCGGCTCCATGATCAATACGTCTATGTTCACCACCGGCATTTTGTGTTACGGCGAAGATCGGCGCGGGTAAAAGGTTAATGCACTCCACTCTCTCAAATCTGGAAACGCTACGGAATTTTAAAACGCGAAAATCTACTTTAAAAATGAGTTAAGGAGAGTTTAAAATGGGAAAAACCTACAAACTAGAACAGTATATAAGAGTGGAATAGGCACAAATGATCTTAAAATAGCAAAAATTTTATCCAAATCTGTTAAAATCTTGATTAAATACGAAATATAAGGTGGCGTTTTCCCCATTTTGTATTTAATTCTGATACTGAGCCTATAATTTTGTTAAATTTCTTGAAAAATCTGAAACGGGGCACAGCTAATTTGACTTATTTTAGTGTTAAATGCTTTGGAGTTTGACTATTAACAATTACATGTTGTTTGAATTGCAATATAATGAGATTTCTATGTGAAATTTTAGATTTTTTTGACAGAATAAAAACTTATAAGTATATATATTTGTTTCCGGTATGTCTTTTTAATCAAACTTGAACTAACCCGACCTCTTTTTGCTCTAATTGAGACATAATCCTCATTATAAAACATCAGGAAAGGTTCATTTCTGTCCTGTGAATGTGACGTTTTTAGTATTGACAGCTGCTCAAATGAGGATCTAGTTTTTCTAACTGTGAGCCTATAATTTTGTAACATTTGGTAAAAAATATAAAACTGGGCATAGTTAATTTTACTAAACTCAATGTTAAATGCTTTGAAATTTGGCTATTCATAATTTCATGTCGTTCGAATTTCAACATAATGAATAAATGATAACATTTTTTCCACTTTTATGTGAAATTTCAAATTTTTAGACTGAATAATGTCACCTTGAGTCATAATAAGTCGAGTTTTTTCCCAGAATATGTTAGTTTTAATCAAACTTGAACTAACCTGACCCCTGTGTGCTCAAACTGAGAGATTATCCTCATGATTATCCTCATTATAATTTAATCTAATTGACATCAGGAAAGGTTCATTTCTGTTCTGTAAATGTGACTTTTTCAGTATTGATTCCTAATCTAATTTTTCTGTGAGCCTGTAATTTTAATACATTTGTTGAAAAATCTAAAACTGGGAAAAGCTAATTTTACTCATCTCAATGTTAAAGGCTGTGAAATTTCAACATAATGAATAAATTACAAAATTTTTTCACTTCTATGTGAAATTTCAAAATTTTAGACTGAATATAGTCACCTTGAATAATAGTAAGTAGATTTCTTTTGAATATTTTCTTTTTAATCAAACTAGAACATTACAATAGGAAAGGTTCGTTTCTGTTCTGTAAATGTGACTTTTTCAGTATTGATTCCTGCTCAAATGAGGATCTAGTTTTGACACTAGTTTTAGTATCTGTTAGTATCTGATTTTTGATACTTTTGACAGACTTATTTCCCAGTCTGCATCACATTAAATATCATATTATATTATATATATGATATGTATCACATTATATACATAAACATAGTGAGCCTATCTAATTTTTCTGTGAGCCTGTAATTTTAATACATTTGTTGAAAAATCTAAAACTGGAAAAAGCTAATTTTACTCATCTCAATGTTAAAGGCTTTGAAATTTCAACATAATGAATAAATTACAACATTTTTTCACTTCTGTGTGAAATTTTTTTTTTTTTTTAGACTGAATAAAGTCGCCTTAATAAGTAGATTTTTCAAATATGTTATTTTTAATCAAACTAGAACTGACCTGACCCCTGTGTGCTCTAATCCTCATTATAACACATCAGGAAAGCTTCATTTCTGTTCTGTGAATGTGACTTTTTAGTATTGATTCCTGCTCAAATGAGGATCTAGTTCTGATTCTAGCTTTAGTATCTGTTAGTATCTGATTTTCAACACTTTTAACAGCCTTATTTCCCCGTCTGCGTCACATTATACAACATTATAAACAGTATAGTCTGTATGGCGATGCAAATGTGTCTCATTCTCACACTCAGATCCTGCAGCGCCTGAGCTCCAGCGTTCCCTCACATCCAGCCGCTTTAAATGAACATCTCCATTTTACTCCAGTGTGGCACAGGGGCCCCTCCCCCACACCGACCCCGGCTTAAGCGCCTGGGACCGGTGCTGGCGGCGACAAACCCTCCCCTACCCCCTTCCCTCCTCGCCCCCCCCCCTCCGTGAGCTTTGATCCTGCCTCCCAGCGCTCCCCCGGCTCCGCTCTCATCCCTCCCCGCTCCTCGACGCTCCGACCGGGGCCGCCTCCCGCGCTCCGTCCCCTTGTCTCTCTGGGGACGGTCCTGAGGAGGCCGGGGGACCGCGGGGATCATTATCGTGGGCCAAGCTGCACTATTGACAGCTGTAAACGGAGAAGGGGACGTCTAATAGGTTTGTGTCCCGACATGGGCCCTCGTTAGGCCGCCGTGGGGGGACGAGGCGAGGAAGGGAGCGAGGAAAGAGCCGTCCCCGACCTCCCGGGACTCGTGCAATTCCACTTTTGTGCATAGATTTGGAGCTGTCCGTGGTAGCAGATTTACTGTTCCTGTTCTCCTGCTTCAGTGCTATTCATGTTGCTGCAGACTGTTAAAGGCTACTGTTTTTTTTTAAATTTAGTTTTGTTTATTTAATATTATTTTTGTGTTTAAATATGTTACAGTAAACATTTGGGTTGGAATTATTTAGTGTCAAATCTCCTGTGTTATTCCTACTTCCTCATTGGTATTCATATTAATGCAGACTGTGTAGTGCTGTTTATTTTTTTATTTTTTATTTTTTTTAAATCTGATCTACACATTTTTAACACTTTTTTATTTTTCTGTATTTTTTTAATGATTAAATTTGATAATTATATATTAAAAAACATGATAATTTATCTTAGATTGTAATAATTTATTGCCAAAGCTCTTTACATTGTTCTTTCTCTTTTCAGTGCCATTTATATTACTACAGAAGGTGTAGTATTGTTTTTTATGTGTTTATGTAGTGGTATTTGTATTGAAATCCGCTCGATAATGGGAAAAAAACAGAAAATATGATACTCCATGGAAGAAGGCAGGAGAATAATTGTCTCGGATTCTCTGCTTAGTGAAACCAACCAAACACATCAAGAAACAAACATCAACAAAATGTTTTGGGATTTACAGAGACTTCTAGAAAAGGACACAAAGTTACATCTACATGCAATCACCCTCTCTGATTATTGGAGAGAAGGGCGCATCCCCAGAGGATTAAGGATTAAAAAATTCCCTTCGACAGGATTTGGTAATGACGACTTCAGACAAAAATGGGAAGCTATACTAAATAAATGTTCATCTGACCTCATACTACTGATCATCGAAGAGGCTAAAAAACAAAAAGAATTACTACAGGCTGACATCGCAGAAATTAAGTCAAAGATAGAAGCCTCTCAAGAGGATCAGATTAAAGGATCACTAGAAGAGAAACTCTCCAAAGATATGGAGGCCTTGACAAAAAAGCTAAAAGAGTTGAAATTGAAGAAATATAAAAGAGATGAAAAGGATTACAAAGATGGAATGGTATACACCTGGAATACAAGACTGAAACAAAGAAAACAGAGAACCGTGTCATTCAATTTCACCAGTGAAGAGGAAGAAGAAAACCAAACCTATGGAGCTGCAGCTACAAGCCAGTCTTTTTTGGATTATGCAGCAGAACCACAGACACCCCTCAAAAAAGGACAAAGAAAACAAGGAGGGGTAAAAGGAAAACAAAGCTATACTCCCAGATCAAACCTCAGGAGCAGCAAGAACCCCAGGTAGTAATCAACATCTCTGACACCCCACTGACTGATGACTGTGTTGCATTATTGTCTAAAGGCTTAACATTTGCACCGACTAACTATGCCAACTGCTTCAATACAAAAGTAGATCTCTTCAGATTTTATCGCAGTTTACATTTAAAACTTTGGTACCAGCAGAACCCAGGCACTGTAACTGCCACCAACACTAGTGACTGCAAAACTGCTTTCCGCCCTAAGTCATACTTTTGCCCTCTCAGCAATAACCCTGTTCTAGCAACTTTCTGCAGAAAAACTGACGCAGATATAGAATGTCTATTTAGGAATAAAGAGGACTCGGTCAGACATAATCTAACAAAGAAAGAAAGAACAGCACTGGACACTTTAGCAAAGAATGAAGAAATAGTAATCAAACGTGCAGATAAAGGAGGTTCTGTAGTAGTGTGGCAAAAAACTAAATACTTGCAAGAAGCACATCGCCAACTTGACAATACTCTGTGTTTTACAAAAGCCTGAAGACCAATCCGATGGAATCGATGAAAAATGACCTGCAGGAAATGTTGAGAGTTGCTATGGAAAATGCCTGGATAAGCAAAGCAGAGCATGATTATCTTTTCTGTCCAAATCCTGTACTACCCTGCTTCTACATGTTACCAAATTGCACAAAGATCTTTATAATCCCCCCGGAAGACCTATAATATCTGGCAATGGATCTCTTACCGAACCCATATCTAAATTCATAGATCATTTCATACAACCCTATGTCTCCAACCTACCATCTTTTATTCAGGACACCACACATGTACTGAACAAGTTGACACTCCTGAACAATATAGAACAGTGCTACCTGGTCACAATGGATGTTGAGGCTTTGTACACAAACATTGATCATGAAAAAGGTCTTCATGCATTGTCTCACTACCTGAACACACGCCCAGCATCCAGTACACCACCACCACAGCCTTTCTGCTCACACTCACTAAGTGGACACTTAAAAACAATGTTTTTTATTTCAAAATGACTTGTACAAACAAATAAAGGAACAGCAATGGGAGCATGTTATGCACCAAGCTTAGCCAACCTATACATGGGCCTATGGGAAGAACGGTTTATTTATTCATATGAGAACCCTTATAAGAATATGATCACTTTTATGGACGCCTTACATCGATTTAACCTCCTTTTCTTGTTCTCTGGTACAGAGGAAGAACTAACATCTTTTCACAATTATCTAAATAACACCAATGAAAACCTTAAATTGTGTATGCAATATGATTCACCCAAATTAACTTCTTGGATCTCACCATACAGAAGGATAAGGATGGAGGCATCAACACCACAGTCTTCCGTGAAACCAACTGACCGCAACACACTGCTCCGGGCAGACAGCTTTCACCCTCCATCCCTCAAGAAGAACATCCCATATGGTCAGTTCCAGCGGCTGAAACGAATTTGTGACCAGGAGGCAGATTTGAGACCAAGGCAGAAGATGTAAATTAAGATTCAAAAACAGAGGATACAAAAATCGGACTATAAATGAAGCCTATGACAAACAAAATCTCTGAAAAGACAGGACCTCCTAAAACACAAACAAAAGACAACAGGAGGACAACAAGTGTACTTTGTCACGCAGTACAACACCAGAGCAAATGAATTGAAGAGAATCATAAACAATAACTGGAAAATGATTGAATGTGACCCCACACTAAAAGAGACATTCCAGAATGCACCAGTTATTAGTTTTAGAAGAGCACCAACCATTGGAGACAAACTAGTTCATAGTTATCTCCCGGTGACAAAAGGACACTTGGCTTGACCGGAGACCACAAGGCTTCTTCAAATGTGGAGAGTGCAACCATTGTATCACAATGCAACAAACTAACAAGTTTACAGACGTGCACTCACAAACAACACATTACATCAAAGGTTACATCAATTGCAATACCACCTACGTGGTGTATTACCTCTACTGTCCATGTGGACATTTTTACATTGGGAGGACAAAAAGGAAATTACAACAAAGGATAGCTGAGCACAAATATGCAATTCGGACAGGAAATGAGGATTACCCCATGGCAAAACATTACAAGCAACATCATGGATGCAACCCAGAGTCACTAAGAGCAATGGGAATAGAGACAATTGAGCTATCAAAGAGGGGAGGGGATAAGCTTAAAAAATTATTACAAAGAGAGACCTACGGGATCTACACCCTGAAAGTTCCTCATAAGCCCAGGACTTAATGAGGACCTGACTATACCCCCTTTTATAGTGACATCTTAAACTGAAACTGGACTTTAATTTTTATATAATCTGATAATTCTCTAATTTCACTTAATACTTCTAGGTGAATGGCTTATTGCAGCCCTTATGGAGTGATTTTTGTAGTCCCCATCAGTTTTAACATATTGTGTGTAAGATGTTTTATGTGTGGCCTGGTGTGACGCCCACTTTCTATCGACCAACTGACTACAAGATGAGTCAAGGGTGGAGCCAGAACACCTGCCACTTGTTTCCACTTGATTGCCTGTGCCTTCTCCCTGTTATAAGGACTTGGGAGTTAGTTGGTGAAGTGGCTCTGAAGAAGACACATTAGTCGCAACGCGTCAGCCATTCATAATAAAGGCTTTTTAAACTACAACAAGCAGTGTGCCTTAGCAGTTTTTGAGAAGACTTCTGACAATTCACAACTGAAGCTACTACAGAAGTTAAGTCAAAACATATTTAAGAGACTAATTTCCTTGAGCTAAAGAGCACCTGTCCTGTTTGCAAAAAGTGAAGTAGCACTCCTCATACCAATTTATTGGTTCCTTAGTGCCAGAAAATATGATGATTTGGATGGAAACAGTTTAAAATCTCGACAGGTGTAATTGTTTTAGAAAATGAAAAAGGCGAAACGTAATCTGTTTTTAATCAAAATATTCATTTATTTCATTTCACTTTTACTTCTTCGATGCACCATTTTAAGAAAGCGTAATGATAATACAAGTCTGAAGATTGTAAAAGTTGCTTATTATTGTGTTTGCTGAGTTGTAATTGTATCTTGAAGCTGCAATATGGAACTTTTCTGGTGGAGCTTTGTCACCATCATTTTTGCTTTTCCTGCACGTTCATTGTTGTATAAACACATCTATATTTCATTTATTCAATTATAGACATGCTTAATTGCCAAAAAAATACTTGATTTGGCGGCGGCACGTGCCCGTTTCCATGGAGATGTACATATATGGTGGAACATTTCCGAGAAACACACAAAAAAAATCAGAACGACTTAAAACGTACATCGTGGCCCTTATAAATAAACAAATAACTACTCTGCAGAAAAACTTGGCCAAAATAAACCAGGGCGAAACTAAACCAGGTCTAAACTAAGACTAAACCAGGTCTAACCCAGGACTGAACTAAGACTAAACCAGGATTAACTAAGACTAAACCAGGTCTAACCCAAGACTAAATTAAGACTAAACCAGGTCTAACCCAGGACTAAACTAAGACTAAACCAGGACTAAACTAAGACTAAACCAGGACTAAACTAAGACCAAACCAGGTCTAACCCAGGACTAAATTAAGACTTAACCAGGTCTAACCCAGGACTAAACTAAGACTAAACCAGGTCTAACCCAGGACTAAATTAAGACTAAACCAGGTCTAACCCAGGACTAAACTAAGACTAAACCAGGACTAAACTAAGACTAAACCAGGTCTAACCCAGGACTAAACTAAGACTAAACCAGGTCTAACCCAGGACTAAACTAAGACTAAACCAGGACTAAACTAAGACTAAACCAGGTCTAACCCAGGACTAAACTAAGACTAAACCAGGTCTAAACTAAGACTAAACCAGGTCTAACCCAGGACTAAACTAAGACTAAACCAGGACTAAACTAAGACTAAACCAGGTCTAACCCAGGACTAAACTAAGACTAAACCAGGTCTAACCCAGGACTAAATTAAGACTAAACCAGGTCTAACCCAGGACTAAACTAAGACTAAACCAGGACTAAACTAAGACTAAACCAGGTCTAACCCAGGACTAAACTAAGACTAAACCAGGACTAAACTAAGACTAAACCAGGTCTAACCCAGGACTAAATTAAGACTAAACCAGGTCTAACCCAGGACTAAACTAAGACTAAACCAGGATTAACTAAGACTAAACCAGGTCTAACCCAGGACTAAACTAAAACTAAACCAGGACTAAACTAAGACTAAACCAGGACTAAACTAAGACTAAACCAGGATTAACTAAGACCAAACCAGGTCTAACCCAGGACTAAATTAAGACTAAACCAGGTCTAACCCAGGACTAAACTAAGACTAAACCAGGACTAAACTAAGACTAAACCAGGTCTAACACAGGACTAAACTATGACTAAACCAGGTCTAACCCAGGACTAAACTAAGACTAAACCAGGACTAAACTAAGACTAAACCAGGTCTAACCCAGGACTAAACTAAGACTAAACCAGGTCTAAACTAAGACTAAACCAGGTCTAACCCAGGACTAAACTAAGACTAAACCAGGACTAAACTAAGACTAAACCAGGTCTAACCCAGGACTAAACTAAGACTAAACCAGGTCTAACCCAGGACTAAATTAAGACTAAACCAGGTCTAACCCAGGACTAAACTAAGACTAAACCAGGACTAAACTAAGACTAAACCAGGTCTAACCCAGGACTAAACTAAGACTAAACCAGGACTAAACTAAGACTAAACCAGGTCTAACCCAGGACTAAATTAAGACTAAACCAGGACTAAACTAAGACTAAACCAGGTCTAACCCAGGACTAAACTAAGACTAAACCAGGACTAAACTAAGACTAAACCAGGTCTAACCCAGGACTAAACTAAGACTAAACCAGGTCTAAACTAAGACTAAACCAGGTCTAACCCAGGACTAAACTAAGACTAAACCAGGACTAAACTAAGACTAAACCAGGTCTAAATTAGGTCTAAAACCCATTTGCAGTAAGAATGTATTTTTTAAGACATTTTTGAGGAATAAACGACACCTTTAGTCGAGTAAATGCAAGAAAAAATCGTTTAATTGAATGGTTTTTAATTTAGTTTCATTCTACGTTCTAAAACTTTGGCCAAAATTTAAGATATAAACACTTAAATCTATCAGAAAATGACCTAAAAGTAGTGAATTTATCTGTCTGTGCATCCAAATTATCTTAAAATAACCTCCCTCCAGACTAGAATGAAGCGTCTCAGAACTAGCAAGTCGATAATAAACCTGAAACAAGATGAAAAACCTGATAGAAGTGTTAAAATCATGGCCAGATCAGAGAAACTCGCAGTGTAACGTTCGCTTACGACCGCGGCTTAATCCCCAAAGCGAAGCGCACGGCGAACAGCGGCGTCGCTCTTCCTCTGGCCGCTCGTCTCGTCTTATCTCCCTCCCGGTGCAGAGCGCAAATATTTAAGGCGAGATTGCAGCGTTTTGTGGATGTTGACTTTACCTTTCCCCATTCTTTGCCGTCGGTGTGTACATCCCCGCCGCGCCGCGCTAAATGGACCGGAGCCAGGTCGTTTTGACAAATGTCTCAAAACATTGGGACTCGGCGCCAGATCCCAGCGGCCCCAGGTTCAACCCCGGACCATTACATCCTGTCCGTCCCACTACGGCCAGGACACGTTTCGTGTCGTGACGCTCGGAAATGCTCGAAGTTTGGCGCGGGAGTGTGATGGTTACGGTGACCAGACGTCCCTATTGACCCGGGACTGTCCCAGTTCTGAGTCCTGTGTCCCCAGTCCCAGCAAAACCACTGATTTGTCCCAGTTTTATACAAGAAATGTCCCAGGTGTCCCTATTTTTGACCAGTCTGATCTAAACTAGGACTAAACTAAAACTAAACCAGGACTACATCAGGTCTAAACCAGACGAAACTAATCAAGACTACATCAGGTTTAAACCAGGATTAAAGTCAGACTAAACCAGGTCTAAACCTGGACTAAACTAAGACTAAACCAGGTCTACATCAGGTCTAAACTAAGACTAAACCAGGTCTACATCAGGTCTAAACTAAGACTAAACCAGGTCTACATCAGGTCTAAACTAAGACTAAACCAGGTCTACATCAGGCCTAAACTAAGACTAAACCAGGCCTACATCAGGTCTAAACCAGGACTGAATTAAGACTAAACCAAGACTAAACTAAGACTGAACCAGGTCTACATCAGATCTAAACCAGGACTAAACTAAGACTAAACCAGGACTAAACTAAGACTAAACCAGGACTACATCAGATCTAAACCAGGACTAAACCAGGATGATCACAATTTTTGACTAATCTGATCCTTTCCAACAGTAAAAAGGAGCATAAATCGTCATTTGTTTCGCCAAAATACAGAAATCCATGTTTGTGAATCACCATAAAGCAAAACATGTTCCTCGGATTATGAATGACACGACAATGCTCAATGTTCCACGCTCTTCTCACAATTTTATTTCTACCAAACACCCCAACTTTAATTAAGAATTCTGAAAATCTGGTCTCTCTAGTAATGATAAAATTGCTGAAATACAAATGTTTTCTCACGTCGTTAATACAAAACAGGAAGCTAAAATCTCTGTATATGCGTCTTGTGAACACTGTAATATCTGTTGTCTCATTCACATTGTGTATTCGTGAGCTAAAGTCCTGAATATGGCGCCTCTAAACAGCAAATTGAGGCAACAGGAAATGGATTGAAAGCGAACACAGACCCGTATTAATGGGTTGCAAAGGGATTCCAAAGCAATTAATGACTCAAAACAAGTGAAAATCTGTTTTTTGGATGGTAAAAAGTCTCCAAAACAAGAAACTGAAACCCATGATTTGTTTTGCGAATCCACATTTTCTCAATTGTAACAACAGTAATGGCGCTGCTGGCTAAAAGTCCTCAAAATGGCGCCTCTAAACGGCAAACGGAGGAAACAGGAAGTGCATTAAAAGCAAACACTTGACAGGCTTGACAGGCTGTTATTATTATTATTATTAATGTGTTTCAAAGTGATGGAACAGAATGCACTGTCTTCGAAGCAATTAACAATTCAAAACAATGAAACTCTGTCTTTTGATTGGTTAAAAGTCTCCAAAACAAGAAACTGAAACCCTTGAATTCTTGTAAATCCAATTTTTCGCAATTGTAACCTCTATCGTCTCATTCATGTACAGTATTCCTGGTTAAAAGTCCTCAAAATGGGTCTTTTGGGTGGAGAAAAGTCTTCAAAACAAACTGAAACCGTGAATTGTTTTGCGAATCCACATTTTCTCAATTACAACACCTATCGTCTTGTTCTTATACATTATTCCTGGGTAAAAGTCCTCAAAATGGCGCCTCTAAACAGCACCTGAGGCAACAGGAAATGCATTAAAAGCAAACAAAGGCCCGTATTAATGGGTTTCAAAGTGATGGGGGAAAAAATGCACCGTTTCCATAGTAATAAACAATTCAAAACAATGAAAATCTGTCTTTGTAATGGAAAAATCCATAAATTGTCTTGCAAATCCACTTTTTCTCAATTACTACCTCTTTCGTCTTGTTCTTATACATTATTCCTGGTTAAAAGTCCTCAAAATGACGCCTTTAAACAGGAAATTGATGAAACAGGATAGTAACTATTCAAAACAAAAGAAATTCTGTCTTTTGGGTGGAGAAAAGTCTTCAAAATAAGAAACTGAAACCATGAATTGTTTTGTGAATCCACATTTTCTCAATTACAACATCTATCGTCTTGTTCTTATATGTTATTGCTGGTTAAAAGTCCTCAAAATGCTGGCTCTAAACAGCAAACTGAGGCAACAGGAAATGATTTGAAAGTAAAAACTTGTACATTGACAGGCCAATAGCAATAAACAATTCAAAACAAAAGGAAATCTGTCTTTTGGATGAACCCTTCAAAACAATAAACTGGAACCATGAATTGGTTTGCGAATCCACATTTTCTCAATTATAACATAAGGATAATGGTATTCCTGGCTAAAAGTCCTCAAAATGGCGCCTCTAAACGGGAAACTGAGGCAACAGGAAGTGCATTAAAAGCAAACACAGGCCCGTATTAATGGATTTCAAAGTAATGGAAAAAATGCACTGTTTTTAAAGCAGTTAACAATTCAAAACAAAAGAAGATCTGTCTTTTGGATGGAAAAAAATCTTCAAAACGAGAAAATCAAACCATGAATTTGTCTTATTGTTTGTTGTCTTATTCTTATACAGTATTCCTGGCTAAAAGTCCTCAAAATGGCGCCTCTAAACAGGAAACTGAGGCAACAGGAAGTGCATTAAAAGCAAACACAGGCCTGTATTAATGGGTTTCAAAGTGATGGGGATAAAAATGCACTGTTTCCATAGTAATTAACAATGCAAAACAATGAATATCTGTCTTTTGTATGGAAACCTGCTCAAAACAAGAAACGAAAATCCATGAATTGTCTTGTTTTTCCCATTTATTGTCTCGTTTTTATTCGGTATTGCTGTTTAAAAGTCCTCAAAATGGCGCCTCTGTAAACAGGACTCCCTGCCTCTCGCCCTCGCCACTGCCCCTGCCACTCCCGCTGCCCCTGCCACTCCCGCTGCCCCTGCGCCGCTTGCGTCGCCGCGGGTGATATATATTTTTCTTTACAGTCAGCAAATCCGGCGGGCAGGAAATTGATCTGCTAACAAGTGGAGCTCACCTCTGCAGCCTGATGTATGGGCCATTGTTGTGCGCAAAACCATTAAAAAGGCATCAGAGTCGACACACGGCGACCACCACCGCGCCCCACGGCCCAGACACCGGGATCAAGCGCTTTACCAGTCAAGACGGGAATAATATGAGCGAAGCGACGATCGGGGCGTGTTTAGTTAAAAATATGTCGTTAAAATACAGCGGGAAGACGTTCGGTGTTGTCATTTTTTCCCTCTGAAGCTTTGAAATTCCTTTTTTAATGCAGTTCTTTAGTGGATGGGACAAACGTATGTGTAAAAGCAAGAAATGTTACGGGAGAATGTAGCTTTAAATTGCTGAAATGCAAATGTTTTTTCCCGTAGTTAAGGAAAAATCAGTTGAAGTTGAAATCTCTGCGTTGTCTTGTTGTCTTATTCCAGGGCAGCTGCAAGGTCTTAAAAGTCTTAAACAGGTCTTAAGTTCCTAAAGTAAGGCCTTAAAAAGTCTTAAATTATGTTGTCCAAGTCTTATGTTTTTCACAAATTCGTAAATTTCATGAGCCTAATTTTTGTTTACTCAACCGGAGTGCAAGACAATGTCAAAGTTTGTCTTTTTAGAATGTTATAAATGATTTTTTTGGGCCATTTTACAAGCATAATACAGCTATAAATGAGTTCTGAATGAGATTTTATAATGGAAGTATTTTCGTTATTTAAAGCAGTGAGTAATGGTCATTATTAGAACTGGATTTGGTGTTTTTTCGCCTGCATAATTGTTGTGATGTTGGTCTTAATTTTTACTTAAGTGGTTTTAAAAAGGTCTTTAAAAAGCCTTAAATTTGGGGGCGTCGTTGTCATTCATATTGTTTTGCTCTTGCTGCGTGGACCGAAAAGTTCACAGCTTTTTCTGATAGATTTACGTGTTTATATCTTATATTTTGGTCAAGCTTTTCTGCGGTGGAGCAACTTATTTGTTTATTTATAAGAGGCACAGTGAACGTTTTAAGTTGTTCTGATGGTTTTTTCTAAATGGAGATGTTTGTTTTGGGTTTTTTTGTTTTGTTTGTCGGGAATGTTCCACCGTTCATGTATAAAATATCGCAATCTCCATGAAAACAAGCCATATATTGCATTTTTGTGATTTAAGCAACTCTATAATTGAATAAATGAAAGATAGATGCAACCTTTAGGTCATTTTCTGATAGGTTTAAGTGTTTATATCACATTTTGCCCAAGCTTTTACACAGTGTGCAAATATAGATCCGTACAATGTTGTTTTATATGAAGAACAAGCCTTATTTCATCAATTTTTACACGATATTGTCTTGTGAATCTAAATGTTCTCATTCATACGCTGCGCTGCTATTGCCTCCATCTATTCTCCAATTTATCTCATTCACACGTCCTGTATTTCTGGTTAAAAGTCCTCAAAATGGAGCCTCTAAACAGGAAACTGGAATGCCCCTGAATTGAAAACAAACCAAAACACAAAAAAATGCACTGTAGCTGTAGCGTTTGGCAATTCAAAACGGTAAAAAAAAAACCTCAAAACACGAACCTTAAACCTGTTTTTTCGCGCGTAGATCCACATAAAACTGTTTCATATTAACAACCAGGCTTATTTCATCAACTCGTACACGATATTGTCTTTGTGAATCAGAATTTCCTCACACATAACATCTGTCGCCTCATTCATGCACCGCGCTCGTATCTCCGCCGCTTGCCAGTCAATTTTAGCGTCCTCCGATTCAATCAAGCGCAAATCAAAACACGAGAGGCGAAAACTCCATCTGATACAAAACACCTCTCGTCCCGTTTATGCTTTTACGTCTTTTCCGGGGCCTAAAAGAGCTGATTCGGAGCGGCACAATGGAAAAATCTCGATAGAAGTCCGGCGGTGAGCCTGAGGGATGGCAATAAATCACCGCTCGGATGCATAAAAGTGCAGATTTGATTCGAGTCGGGAGCGGAAAGAACCGGACCTGCGTTACACGACAGGCCTGTTTATATGCAACACTGTTTGTTCATTTGTTCTTGGTTTACAGGGAGCTCCTCGTACATTCTGCACTTTAGATTCTCGAGCATCGGGTTTGCAAAAGGTTTAAAGCAACGGCACGAGAAGTACACACAGCTTTTGGGAGTACGTTGGGAATTAGAGTCAATGCAAGAACGATTTGCTTTTTAAATTGTGGTTTTGTTTCAGTTTTTATGGATTTATTGATGTGTTTGTTTCTTTAAGGGTAAATAGTCGATGTAATGGGCCTAAATTTTCTGTCCAGTTGCAATTTCCTCAGTTAAAAAGGCTCAAATTTCATAATAATTCACCACATTTTTGTCGTACCTCTGACCTTCATGGAACCAAATCATATTTTTTTCAGAAATCATGAGTTATTCTGCAGGTTTTTTGTACTTAAAGTGTTAAAATGTCATGTGGTGCGACCGTGCATCATGTGGTGCGACTAATAATAGGAGTAGTTTTAATAACAGACAAATTAGACTTGGGTGAATGGTTCTTTAGGCATTTTTCTTCATTTGATGCATTTTACAGAGTCATAGTTTGTTCATTAAACACAAGCAGGCGACTGTCATATTGGAGCAAAAGAAAATATCAATATGCATTAAAAATCTAAAGAAATGCAACAGTTTGTTTCTATACACTTCATATTACTCACAACTTAGATTAATATCCCAACCATGTTTTAGAAAATAAAAACATTTTAAGGTTATTTTCGGTCGCACCACATGACATTTCACACTAAAAATGCTTCATGTAAATGTTAAACACAGATTTATGCACCTGAAACTGTAAATATTTGAAAAAGTTCAATAGAAACTAATATTTTTTACATTTTAAAACTTGCCTATTGAAAATCCAGTTGGAATCACAAAATCGTCCTTGTTCCTTAGTTCGTTTTTACCTCTGTCGACTTTTAAAAGCTCCAGATCCAGAGTATTTTACAGGATCATTGCGCACACTTTTAACACTTTTATATCTTTCTATATCTAATCGTCATTTCAATCGACTTACCGGGTCAAATATTGAATAAGTAAATAAATAAAAATAAATAATAAATAACTAAGCTTACGTGTTTGCTGCATTGTTTTTATGTCGTTTTGCAAAACCTCTGCTATTGAGTCGAGACTTTGGGGTCATTTTTGGAAAACATTAAACCTGAGAATGAATGGATAGCAACAATAGTTCTATTTTAACATTAAAGATATGGTTTTGATGAAAAGATCTTGCATATACTGGCGGATTAACCATTATAAAAACATTAAAAGATATTTTGATAAACAGAAATACTGTTAAATTACGGCAGCAGCGCAAACACCTTATACATTTTGTTAAGTTGTATGTACGAGCTTTAAAACAGTGGTAGTTCAGTGGTCAAATATGTCACTATGTTTAACAAATTACATTTTTTTATACTGAGGGGTTGTTGCTTTAACTCTATAACTCTCTAAATCAGTTGTGTGTACAGTGAGTGCGCTGGTGCGGTGGTCTTTTCTGTGATTGTTGCTGTACTTTTGTGTGATTGTTCTTGTACTTTTTTGTGATTGTTGTGTATTTTTTTCCCCGCGTTTATTCCTGGTTTGGTGGTTTTTCCGTGTTTCTTCCTGTTTTCTATGTGGTTTTTCCTGGTTTTCTGTGTTTTTCTGTGTTTCTTCCTGGTTTGGTGTGTTTATTTCCGTGTTTCTTCCTGGTTTGGTGTGTTTATTTCCGTGTTTCTTCCTGGTTTCTTGTTGCTGTACTTTTGTGTGATTGTTGCTGTACTTTTGTGTGTTTGTTGCTGTACTTTTGTGTGATTGTTCTTGTACTTTTTTGTGATAGTTGTGTATTTTTTTTCCCCGTGTTTATTCCTGGTTTGGTGGTTTTTTCGTGTTTCTTCCTGATTTTCTGTGTTTTTCCCGTGTTTCTTCCTGGTTTTCTGTGTTTTTCTGTGTTTCTTCCTGGTTTTCTGTGTTTTTCTGTGTTTCTTCCTGGTTTTCTGTTGCTGTACTTTTGTGTGATTGTTGCTGTACTTTTCTGTGATTGTTGCTGTACTTTTGTGTGATTGTTCTTGTACTTTTTTGTGATAGTTGTGTATTTTTTTCCCGTGTTTATTCCTGGTTTGGTGGTTTTTTCGTGTTTCTTCCTGATTTTCTGTGTTTTTCCCGTGTTTCTTCCTGATTTTCTGTGTTTTTCCCATGTTTCTTCCTGGTTTTCTGTGTTTTTCTGTGTTTCTTCCTGGTTTTCTGTTGCTGTACTTTTGTGTGATTGTTGCTGAACTTTTGTGTGTTTGTTGCTGTACTTTTGCGCGATTGTTGCTGTACTTTTGTGTGATTGTTGCTGTACTTTTGTGTGATTGTTGCTGTACTTTTGTGTGTTTGTTGCTGAACTTTTGTGTGTTTGTTGCTGTACTTTTGTGTGTTTGTTGCTGTACTTTTGTGTGATTGTTGGTGTACTTTTGTGTGATTGTTGCTGTACTTTTGTGTGATTGTTGGTGTACTTTTGTGTGATTGTTGGTGTACTTTTGTGTGTTTGTTGCTGTACTTTTGTGTGTTTGTTGCTGAACTTTTGTGTGTTTGTTGCTGTACTTTTGCGCGATTGTTGCTGCACTTTTGTGTGATTGTTGGTGTACTTTTGTGTGATTGTTGCTGTACTTTTGTGCGATTGTTGCTGTACTTTTGTGTGATTGTTGCTGCACTTTTGCGCGATTGTTGCTGCACTTTTGTGTCATTGTCCTTATACTTTTGTGTGATTGCTGTTGTACTTTTCGTCCGTCCTGTAGATGATTTAACGTCAACCTGCCGAGGGACTGGAGATGGAAATGAGCCTCGCTGCTTTAATTTTTTACATATTTCCATTTTAAATCTTCATTTGATGTCCTGTCCCTTTACAAATAAATCAATAAGAATAAGATTATTTCTAATTTGTGACAGCGGTTATAGCCAAGGCGCATTTGCAGTCTGTCCCTGTAAGAGCTTCTACAAAAAGTTCACAAACGTTTACAAGTTTAACATATTATTAGGTAAGAATTGTGTGGATTTTAGTCATACATTTGTGCATTTTTACGGTTAATATTTGAGTTATTTTCTTCTCCTATTTAACAACATAATGCATTTGTTTATTGTCTGTTAATTCAACAACTTTCTTGACGTCACATACAAGTGACAATTATTCTGAGGGGAAAAAATATCTAAATGCAATTCCCCTGTGACAAGTAGTCAGAATATATCAGCAATTTCAGGAAAAAATGTGAAAATAATCCAAGAATTCCATGTATTTCAGAATGTTTGTAGTATTTTCAACCTAATATGTATTTGTTTGTGTATTTTATTACCTAAATTAAACTAATGATTCCCTTAGAGCAGCCAAATTGTGATTTTGATTTGCGATTGATTGTTGCTCCAAAAAACTTTTTATAAAATAAGACAAACTGATCTGAAATGTGCTAAAATTGTAATTCCTCTGACACTAGCAAAATTAACTAACAAAATTCAGAAATAATAATCAAGCTACTATAATAAACTATAATAAACTTCTCAGCTAAAACAAAAGTTCCAAATGTTTCAGAATATGCACGAGGAGGGCGGATTGGTAGATCGTTGTGACCGAATTATGATTTTGTTTGCGATTCATAATTGTTCCAGACTTTTCCAAAACGTTTGATAATATTACCCCCAATCGATTTGAAATGTGCTGTAATTGTAATTCCTCTGACACGAGCCAAAATTTTGACAAATATGCATGAGGACGGCAGATAATTGTGACCAAATTGTGATTTTGATTCATAATTGTTGCAGATTTTTCCAAAACATTTCATAAAATTATCCAAATCGACCTGAAATGTGCTAAAAGTATACTAGTGTGTTACAATATTTTGAGAAATATGTATGAGGACTGCAGATAGTTGGTTAATTGTGACAAATTATGATTTTGATTCATGATTGTTCCAGATTTTTCCTAAAATTCTTTAATAAAATTATCCAAATTGATCTGAAATGTGCTAAAATTGTACTTGTGTGTTACAGAATTTGGATTAATTGTTGATAAATCTTTATTAAAATGCCCAAAATCGATGTGAAATGTGCTAAAATTGTACTAGTGTGTCACAATTTTGACAAATATGCACAAGGACGGCAGATAGTTGGAATAATTATGACCAAATTATGATTTTGATTCATTATTGCTCCAGATTTACTCAAAATGTTTACTAAAATTATCCAAATCGACCTGAAATGTGCTAAAATTATGTGTGTTACAAAATTTTGAGAAATATGCCTGAGGATGGCAGATAGTTGGATAATTGTGACTAAATTTTGACCAAATTGTGATTTTGATTCATAATTGTTCCAGATTTTTCCAAAACATTTTATAAAATTATTCAAATTGATCTGAAATATGCTAAAATTATACTAGTGTGTCCCAAAATTTTGAAAAATATGTATGAGGACGGCAGATAGTCGAATAATTGCGACCAAATTATGATTTTTGATTCATGATTGTTCCAGATTTTTACAAAAATTCTTAAAATTCATTTAGTAAAATGACCCAAATTGATCTGAAATGTGTTAAAATTATACTAGTGTGTTACAAAATTTTGAGAAATATGTATGAGGACAGCAGATAGTTGGATAATTGTGACCAAATTGTGATTTTGATTCATAATTGTTGCAGATTTTTCCAAAATGTTTCATAAAACTATCCAAATCAACCTGAAATGTGCTAAAATTATACTAGTGTGTTACAAAATTTTGAGAAATATGTATGAGGACAGCAGGTAGTTGGATAATTGTGACCAAATTGTGATTTTGATTCATAACTGTTCCAGATTTTTCTAAAAAAAAATCATAAAATTCATTTGATAAAATTATTCAAATCGACCTGAAATGTGCTAAAATTATACTAGTGTGTTCTAAAATTTTGAGAAATATGTGTGAGGACAGCAAATAGTTGGATAATTGTGACCAAATTGTGATTCTGATTCATAATTGTTCCATATTTTCCCAAAACGTTTCTTAAAATGACCCAAATCGATGTGCAAAGTGCTGAAACAGACACTTTGGTGTAATTTGGGTCGTGGCAGGTGCAGGTGCCTTGTTTGCATGGCTCGGCCCGCAGCCTCTGTGCTCTGCATCGATAAAAGTGTATTTCCATTTTGCCAATAATGCTAAATATCCTGCAGTCATTAGACCGGCCCCGGCTCTGTCTATATCCCGGACATTAGCATTCCTCGCGCACTACATGCTAATAAACTCAAGCCACTCACTCAGTAAAGGGACTCTGCCAAAACAAAACACACTCTCCTCCTCTCCCTCTTTCTTTTCTCTTTATTTTTTTCCGCAGATGTCGTCACCTCCGAAACAATTAATGGGTATTTCCTAAGAAGGCGGCGAATTTACAAGCAGCTAATGAAGCTTTTAATTATCGACTAAACTTTGTGGAGATGCACTTTTTTCCGCTGTAATTACGGTGGGAACGGTGAGTCATACGTGTCCCGGCAGATTCACGCGGAGTCGAATTAAAATATAAGTTTGGTTGTAATATTTCACGCGGGGTAATTAGGAGGAAATGACTTGGAGGAAAAGTGAATTAGCGGCGAATGGTTTCTGAGGAGGAGTGTTGGGAGAGCTTAGGTCGGTTCTGTGAGCAGAATTAGAGACCGAATAGAGATACTCGCGCCGTGTAAGACCGGGATAACCGAATTACACTCAGAAATGGGCCGATTATAGAGGAACGCGCACCTCTTTTCAATAGACACTTAAACAGTGAGTGAAAAGAATCGTTTTTTAGATTTTCTTTGCTTGTAAATCTGAAGATCTCAAATCTATTGGTGAAGTGGTGGTAGAGTCGTTAGCGCAATCGGCTTTTAACGAGAAATGCACAGACTAGAGCTACGTTTATATGTTTTTTTCTGTATATCTTCCTTGATTAACGTGTTTTTTCCATGTTTCTTCCTGGTTTTGCATGTTTATTTACATGTTTCATCATGATTTTGCATGTTTTTTCCGTGTTTCTTTCGGGTTTTCAGTGTTTTTCCGTGTTTCTTCCTGGTTTTCTGTGTTTTTTACATGTTTCTTTCTGGTTTTGCGTGTGTTTTCTGTGGTTACTTTATGGTTTTGTGTGTTTTTTCTGTGTTTCTTCCTGGTTTGGCATGTTTTTTCCCTGTGTCTTCCTGGTTTTTTGTGTTTTTTCTGTGTTCATTCCTGGTTATGTGTATTTTTTATGTGTTTCTTCCTGGTTTTCTGTGTTTTTTCCATGTTTCTTCCTCGTTTTCTGTGTTATTTCTGTGTTTCTTCCTGGTTTCGCATGTTTTTTTTTCAGTGTTACTTCCAGTTTTTGTGTGTTTTTTCCTGATTTTCTGTTTTTGTTCCATATTTCTTCCTAGTTTACCATGTTTTTTATCATTCTTGTATGGCCAAATTATTAAAAATCAGATGAATTAATATTTCGTTTGTATTCTAGTTTCTTGGTACAGTACTAGAAAGTGTTATTCCCGAAACGATTAATTAAATAAAGTCTTGGGTTGCATAATTTTCAGCCGATCTCTTCAAACCTTCTTCCTTCACTGGAGCATGTTAAACAATCACGTTAAGAGCCGTTCACTAATGACCTTTGGAAATTCCACGCTTGGCCCGCGGTCCTGTTTGTCAGCACGAAAAACTGGGAAATAAATAAAAGTACACGCTGCTCCGGTGGTTAAACCTGGTGTTATTGTACTTCAGTGCAGCGACGTCTTTTTCTGTGCCATATTTTGGATTCAGAAGTGTCTTTTCAGCAAGTTTTTAGATTATCGTTTGCGACAGACTCACATTTTGGGAACCAGAATTTAGATTTAAGACACGGCGCCGTCACCAAGAGTCAATTTTCCGCAGTTTTCCCTTAAAAATTTGATGCGTTTTTCATTCACTGCGTCAAAAAGCTTGGTTATAATTCAGTCTACTGTTTCTACGTTCCCAATCGATCATATAAGTGTCTTGCCAAAGGACACAGCAGCAGCGTACATGTGCTTAAACGCAAAATCATGAACAGCTTTGCTTCTGATCTTTGCTTCTTTAGTTATGAGTACATTTCAAATCTGGAAGTGTCCGGGGAGTTTGCAGCTCCATACGGGGATTGAACCAGCGACTTTTTATATTTAGTTCACTCTTGAGTCATGATTTAGACTCGACTCGGGCCTACGTTGGGTTTTATGCAAAACTTTCTGGGGCAAATATAGCATTTTCAGCAATAAAAGGGTTTTGTGTATCTGTTTCCGTGTTTCTTCCTGTCTTTTTTTCTTTTTTTTAATGTTTCTTCCTGGTTCTGTGTATTTTTTTGTGTCTTTCTTCCTGGTTCTGTGTATTTTTTGTGTGTTTCTTCCTTGTTTTCTGTGTTTTGTTGTGTGTTATTTCATGTTTTGTGTATTTTGTCTGAGTTTCTCCTGTTTTGACGTGTTTCTTCTTGATTCTGCGTGTTTTTTTTTGTCTATGTTTCTTCCTGGTTTTCTGTGTTTTTTTAATGTTTCTTCCTGGTTTTCTGTGTTTTTTTTCTGTTTCTTCCTGGTTTTCTGTGGTTTTTTTTTCTATTTCTTCCTGGTTTTCTGTGTTTTTTTCCCTGTGTTTCTTCCTGGTTTCGCATGTTTTTCCCTGTCACTTCCTGTTTTGCGTGTTTCTTCCTGGTTTTTTGTGTTTTTTTACTCTGTGTCTTCCTGATTTCACATATTTTGTCTTAGTTTCTTCCTGGTTTTCCGTGTTTTTTCCATGTTTCTTCCTGGTTTGGCGTGTTTTTTTCCGTGTCACTTCCTGTTTTTGTGTGTTTCTTCCTCATTCTGTGTGTTTTTTTGTGTTTCTTCCTGATTTTCGGTGTTGTTTTCCCACATTTCTTCCTGGTTCAGCGTGTTTTCTCTGTGTTTCTTCCTGGTTCTCTGTGTTTCTTCCTGGCTCTGCGCGTTTTTTTCCACGCTACTTCCTGTTTCTGCGTGTTTCTTTCTGGTTTTTTCCGTGTTTCTTCTTGGTTTGGTGTGTTTCTTCCTGTTTTCTCGGTGTTTCTTCCCGGTGGCGGGTGTTTCGGCGTGTGTCTGCTCAGTCCTAATGCGTCTCATTTGAGAGGACCCCCGCCGAGGCCCTGAAGGACGAGTCGCACCGGCTCTCGGCTCTAAACATCATAATCGCTGCTGCCTCTGATACAGCCACACAACAAGTAATTGGACTCAAGCTGCTCCGCCTGTTTAAGCTTCTCACACACTCACACTCGGAAAGAAACAGAGAGACAGAAAGAAAGAAAGAGAGAGGGAGAGAGAGGGAGGGAGGGGGGAGGAGGAGAGAGAGACAAAGAGAAAGAGGGAGGAGGAGAGATGGCAAAAGAGACAGACAGAAAGCGAGGGGGAGGAGGAGAGAGAAGCAAAGAGATGGGGAGAGAGGAAGAAGAGAAAAGAGACAGAAAGAGAGAGGGAGGGAGGGGAAGGGAGATGGAGAGGGAGAAGAAGAGAAGAGAGACAGAGGGAGGAGAGAGATGGATACAGCAACAGATAGAGAAAGAGAGACAGACAGAAAGCGAGAGGGAGGAGAAGAGAGAAGCAAAGAGATGGGGAGAGGAAGAAGAGAACAGAGACAGAGAAAGAGAGAGGGAAGGAGGGGAAGAGAGATGAACGGAGATGGAGAGAGTAAGGAGGAGGAGACATAGATACAGAGAAATAGAGAGAGACCAGAGAGGGGAAGAGGAGAAGAGAGCATGAGAGAGTGAAAGGGAGAAGCAAAAAGAGAGAGGTAGTGAAACAGAAAGAGAGAGGAGAGAAAGACATAGAAAGCGAGAGAGATAACAAGAAAAGGAAGAGAGAAAGCGAGAAATTAAAAGAAGAGAGAAAGGGGGCACGAGAGAAGAGCGAAAGGGATGGGGTAGTGAGAGATACAGAGAGAGGGAAAAAGTATGGGAGAGAGGGGCAAGAGAAAGAAAGAAAGAAGAAGGCAGAAGAGAGAGGTGGATAAAGATACAGGGAGAAAAAAAATAGAGAAAGAAAGAATGAAAGAGAGACAGAGAGATGGCGAGAGAAAGAACAGGAGACAAAGAGAAAGAACAGAAAAAGGAGGAGAAGGGAGCAAATTGAAGAGATGGAGAAGGAAAGACAAAGAAAGAAGAAAGAGGAGTAGAGAGTCGTGGTATCGTTGCAGCAGACGGTCGTGTGTCTCCTTCTGGTTTCTGCAGAGTCGGGCTCAGAAATGAACTTTAGATTAAACCAAACGACTTTACCCGAACGCTGCCTCTGCTGCGTTTACTGGAACTGCAAACTGTACGGACATGATACAGATTTATTAAGTATACGGACATTGTACATACTTATTATTTGGTTTGGTTTGGTCGGTGTGGATCTAGAACAGGTGCTGAACTCACAGATTTGATTTATTTACTTATTTTATAGTACAAAAAAACCCAAAACAAAACAACACAGAACTAGTTAAAATGTGCAGCACCAAATTTGTGCATTTATAATCAAATTATCCAATTACTATTATTATTATTATTATTATTAGTAGTAGTAGTAGTAGTAGTAGTAGTAGTAGTAGTAGTAGTCTCTGAAATAAACAAGTAGTAGTAGTACTAGTACGAGTAGTTCTCTCTCTGTCTCTCTTTTTAATACCTTTTCTGTATTTTTTTTAAGCTGTTGAATTTTATTACTGTTATTAGTGTTATTATTATTATTATTAGTAGTAGTAGTAGTAGTAGTAGTAGTAGTAGTAGTAACAGTAATAGTAGTAACAGTAGTAGTAGTAGTAGTAGTAGTAGTAGTAGTAACAGTAATAGTAGTAACAGTAGTAGTAGTAGCTATCTGGAATATTTACAGAAATATTCATTAATACACACTGTCCTTGAAATAAATACATACATACAAGTAAATAGTAATAGTAGTAGTTCTCGCTCTATCTCTTTTTTCTTTCTTTTTTTTTTTACTTTTTCTGTAATTTTATTATTGCTAGTAGTAATAGTAGCAGTAGTAGTAGTAGTAGTAGTAGTGGGGGTAGTAGTAGTCCGACATATTTACAGAAATATTCATAAATACACAGTCCCTGAAATGAATACATAAGAAAAAATATTAGTAGTAGTAGTAGTAATAGCAGTAGTAACAGTAGTAGCAGTAGTAGTAGTAGTAGTAGTAGTAGTAGTAGTAATAGTAGTCATCTGACATATTTTCAGAAGTCAATTAAAATGCACTGTAAATAGTATTTCTCTAACATTTTCTGTCATTTCATGTTTATCCACATGAATTCACCCACACATTTCATAAAACCCCTACACACTATTTGCACTTTTACAAATACTTTAATAAATGCGTACTCTGCGTACCCTGTGTACTCTGCGTACTCTGTGTACTCCGCGTACTGTATCTGCGGCGCCTTTTACAGGAACGCTCTGCCTCGTGCCTTATCCCGTATTCATGTTAATGTCATTCATAAGTACAGGGCCCTGACTGCAGCTCGGGTTTATACGCCGTCCCATCGAATCTGCAGAGATCGAGCCGTCGTTACAGTCATATCCCGTAGAAATGACTGCGTCGAATCGGTTCTGTGGAGGGGGGAGGCGCTCGCTTCATTTGCACTAAAAGGCTCAATGTGCTGACTCCAGAGAAGCTCCGCTGACGTAATGTACAGTGGGTTTTTTTTTCTCTTTTTCCCCCCTCTATCTTGGCATCAGAAGTGCGTTGGCTCGCTCTGATATGGAATGCGCTGCCGATCTATAATTCTGGACGAGAGAATGCTTTAAATTACAGTACCATTCCGAAGCATCATTTTTCGGTTTTATTTTAGGCGATAAAGACGGGAAAGCCCTTTTACTGCCCTTTTGGTGATGACTCCGAGTGTACATTAAAGAAAGACATTCATCTATGTTTTAGACTGAAACACATATAGTCCGGACATTGCAGTAGTCGTAGTAGTTGTGGTAGTAGTAGTAGTCATTGTAGTAGTAATAGTAGTAGTGGTACAGTAATAGTAGCTGGAATAATAATAGTAGTAGTACTAGGTTTTGTAATTGATTATCTAATAACTGGGTTGGATCATTTTGTACATATTAGTGACTTTAATACTTTTATTAAGTCATTATAGTAGTAGTGGTAGGAGCTGGAGTAGCAAGAACTGCAATAGTAGTATTAGAAGTAGCTGTTGTTGTGATATTAGCAGTGGTAGTAGCAGTAGCAGTAGTAGTAGTAGTAGTAATAATAGTGGTAGTAGTACAAGTAGTAGAAGTAGTAGTAGTAGTAGTAGTAGCAGTAATAATAGCAGTATCAGTAGTAGTAATAGCAATATCAGTAGTAGTAGTAGCAGTAATAATATTAGTATCAGTAATAGTATCAGTAGTAGTAGCAGTCATAATATTAGTATCAGTAGGAGTCGTAGCAGTAATAACAGCAGTATCAGTAGTAGTATCAGTAGTAGTAGCAGTAATAATAGCAGTATCAGTAGTAGTAGTAGCAGTAATAATATTAGTATTAGTAATAATAGCAGTATCAGTAGTAGTAGTAGCAGTAATAATAGCAGTATCAGTAGTAGTATCAGTAGTAGTAGCAGTAATAATATTAGTATCAGTAATAGTATCAGTAGTAGTAGCAGTAATAATATTAGTATCAGTAGTAGTATCAGTAGTAGTAGCAGTAATAATATTAGTATCAGTAATAGTGGATAGTTTTGAGCAGAATTTCCGCCACATTTGAATCCGTTTCACATTCCTCCCCCTCCGGCCTGTGGAGCATCTGATTCTTTAACACATTCTTTAACATAAATCCTTCACCTCCCTGCGGTCCGGCGCTCGCCCTCACCACACGCTTCACTTTTATGCAAATCCGGATCAATGCCGCCACATTTGGACCTGTTTTGCTGCGATTTTGTGATTTATTTTTTCCCCGGCGTTGCGTTTGCGGCTCCGGAGTTTGACTGTTAAGAGGCAGCCCCCGGGTCAGGAGAGAAAGTGGATCAATATTTGAACTATGCAGCTGCAGGTCACCATGTACAGCCATATAAAATCAAATGGGCCTTGAAATTGATTTGAAGTTCTCCTTGAAAGTCGACGCAGGTTTTGGAAAAGACGGGAGGAGGGCGGAGAGAGGGATGACCTCAGACGGAGAAGTGTGTAATCAGGTTGTTTCCGCAGACTTAATGAGCCAAAGTCTTATTGTGGTGTTATTAAAACGGCATCGCAGACGAGGGAGGAGACGGCGGTGACCTGCAGTGTCGTTACGGGCTGTTGTTGTGTTCTTGGGCAAGACACTTTACATCGGCGCTATGTAAAAATGTGATCAAAACGAGACCTGTGTATAAGCCATTCAATGTAGTTCAGGTTTATTTATATATAGCACGTTTAAAAGACCAAAGCGCTTCACGTAAAAGTCAACAAAAACAGAAGAAACGGATAAAAACACATGTACAGATAACACAATATATGCGAAAACTACAGTAAAACACCAAGAATTGTTGTTAGATAAAAAAAAAAAAAGATTAATCACCAGTGTCGTAGTACTTGAGACTGTTTTTTACAGTCTTGGTCTTGAAGGTGTTTGGGTTTGGACTCGATCTTGGTCTTGACCACGTTTAGACTCGGTCTGGTCTCGGACTCAACCACGTTTAGACTTGGTCTTGTGTCGGACTAAGTCACGTTTAGACTTGGTCTTGTGTCGGACTAAGTCACGTTTAGACTTGGTCTTGTGTCGGACTAAGTCACGTTTAGACTTGGTCTTGTCTCGTACTCTGCGTTTGGACTCGGTCTTGTCTCGTACTCGACCGTGTTTGGACGACTCAATCTTGGTCTCGGACTCGACTGTGTTTGAAATCGGTCTTGAAGGCGCTTGGACTCAGTTTTGTCTCGGTCTTGAGGACTGACACTCAACAAGTGAAATGTAAACTGGAGATAGATCTATTAAAACGTTGATATATTTGTGCCAAAATAACTGTAAAATACAAATAAATGTTGAATATTACAAAGATGGACTAGATTTGGTCTCAATGAGCTTCAACTTTTCACTTCCTGCTTGATCCTCCTCGCTTGGTCCATCGGAAAATAGAGTCCTGCGGCCACTTCTGTTGTGGCTTTTTTTGGTGCGTTGTGGCTTTTTTTGTTGTGTTGCGGCGTTTGCATTTATTGTGAGCCTCCCTGGCTTCTGTACCTCCCTGATCCCGTGATGATCCTTGTGGGTCTCTGTACAATTTCAGCGTTGTCCCAGTTCATGAGACGATTCTCCCTCTCGCACTGATCTGATCTTACAGACTGAAGTTGTTCTCTCTGGGCTTGTCGCTCACTGGTTTGGGCGAATGTTTCAGTTGCTTCTTCCTCCCAGCCCATACATCCCTCTCTTTCTCCTCTCCTCCTCCTTCTCTTTTCCCAGTTTGTTAGCACCGCCCGCTCGGCTCTCCTCCGTGGGCCTTTCTGCTCCTGCTCGCCTCCTGCTTATGAAACTGTACGAGGTCCCGGCGGAGGAGAGGAGCTTTGAGGAGCGTTAAAAACAAATGGAAGTCGCAAATTACACATTACGGTAACGCTCTCTTCAGCCCGGAGTGCGTGAAAGAGGGAGGGAAAAAGAGAGAGTGAAGAGGAGAGGAAGAGGTGGATGTGTTTATGAGAAGTTTGGTGAAGAAAACGTTATTGGGGTTCAGAGAGTGCATTGAGAGACGCATTACGGTCCTCACTTTTCAGCCTGGAGTGTGTGAAAGAGAAAGAAAGAAAGAAAGAGAGAGACAGACTGAGGGAGGGAGAAGGAAGAGAGAAAAAGGAGGAGGATGAGTCTGAGAAATTTGATGAAGAAAACGTTATTGGGGTTAAGAGAGTGCGGTGAGAGACGTATTGTGGTCCTCCCTTTTCAGCCTGGAGTGTGTGAAAGAGAAAGAAAGAAAGAAGGAGAGAGACAGATGGAGGAAGAGAGAAGGAAGCAAGGAAAAGGAGGAGGATGAGTCCGAGGAGTTTGATGAAGAAAACGTTATTGGGGTTCAAATAGTTCGGTGTCTGATAGAAGAGAAAAAAAAGGGAGAGAGGAAGAAAAGAAGGAGGGTGAGTCCGAGTCCACATTTTTCAGCCTCGAGTGTGAAAAAGAGAGGGAGAAGAAAAGAGAGAAAGAGGGGAAGAAGAGGAGGAGGATGAGTCCGAAAAGCTTGATGAAGAAAATGTTATTGGGGTTCAAATGGTTCAGTGTCTGATAGAAGAGAGGGAAAGAGTGAAAAAGGAAGAAAAGGAGGAGGGTGAGTCCGAGTCCACACTTTTCAGTCCCGGATGTGAAAGAGAAAGGGAGGGAGAAAAAGAAAAGAGAGAAAAAGGAGCATGAGTCCGAAAAGCGTGATGAAGAAAACGTTATTGGGGTCCAAACAGTGTAGTTAGTGACATATTACGGTCCTCACTTTTCAGCCTGGAGTGTGTGAAAGAGAAAGAGGAGGAGTCAGAGAAGCTTGATGAAGAAAACGTTATTGGGGTCCAAATGGTTCGGTGTCTGATAGAAGAGAAGGAAAGAAGGAGAGAGGAAGAAGAGGAGGTGTCTGATAAAAGAGAACGAAAGAGAGGAAGAGGAAAGAGAGAAGGGAGAAAAATGAGAAGGATGAGTCCTAAAAGCTTGATAAAAACGTGATTGGGGTGCGGTGAGAGACACATTACGGTCCTCACTTTTCAGCCTGGAGTGTGTGAAAGAGAGAGAAAGAAGAAGAGAGAGAAAGACGGGAATAAGAGGAGTCAGAGATGCTTGATGAAGAAAACGTTATTGGGTTCAAATGGTGTGGTGTCTGATGGAAGAGAAGGAAAGAGCGAGAGGAAGAATAAGAGGAGGAGGGTGAGTCCGAGAGGCTTGATGAAGAAAACGTTATTGGGGTGATAGACGCACACTTTTCACCCTCGAGTGTGAAAGAAAAAAGAGAGAAGGGAGAAAGAGAGAAGGGGAAAAAGAGGAGGATGTGTCCGAGAAGCTTGATGAAGAAAACATTATTGGACGGTACAAATGGCGAACTGACCGAGACAGAAAGACGGAGACAGAAAGAGGAAGGGGTGGAGATGAATCGCTTTTTCCATAGGTTTAACACTGAGGAAAAATGAGGACCGTCGTCATGGCAATTAACCATTTAAAACAAATAAACATGTATAGTCTGAAAGGTCAGCAGTCCTCGAAATAGCACCCGTGCTTAGAAAAGCACATATTCCTACCGTTATATTAAATTAAAGTAAATTTACGGTTCATTTTTACCACAGATTTTTTGTTGTTTTTGCAATATTTATCTAAAGATACACTGCAATATAACGGGGTGGACAATTATTTCTTCCGTGGGGCCACATGAGAAACAGAAAATGTTGTGGCTCAAACTCAATTCTGCATAATATGAATTGTATTTCTTTATAAAAAGCAGTAAATATCATTGTTTTGACGCGCTGGTGAGACTGGGAAGAGTTTACGCCATGACTAAGCAATGAAAAAGTGAGGCTGTCTTACAAAAAAAGTCATTGAAAAAACACCACGGATTTTTTTTATTGATTTTGCTGAATTTTTTAAGTAATTTTATATTCAGTTTTGAAGGGACTGTTTTATTTGAAAGCATTTCCTATTCCTATCTCTATATAATGTGTTTTTTTCTGTGCTAAGTTATTTTTTTAAAGATATTCATCAAAAGTACAGCATGTAAGTTTCAAGACGAAGCGTGAATCCGAGGAAATACAAAGTTTCCATGGAGATATTTGTGTTTTATGCCATACTGCGAAGGTTTATAGCCAAAAAAGGCAAAATATGAGTCAGGCTTGTGGAAATGCAAGCCCTCTCACAGTAAAGCCACACGTTCTTGTATTTCAATGCAATAAACCAAAATGAACAAAAAATGCATCTATTTGAGTCTGTTTTAAGCTAAAACGTTAAATACGGTGAGTTTAACATAAATCCTTCTTGCCTTTTACTTCATATTTAAATTTTAAGCAGATCAATAACGCCGAAATGAACCAAACTGAATAAAAAACGCTTTATTTTGAGGCTAGAAAGTCAAAGTTTTAACAATTTTGTTCTTTTTATTGTTTTTTTCTTTATTTATTAAATGTAAATGTTCTGACAGTATGGAGACTATACAGTATGTTGTGCCTTCATACCTTTAAAAAAACGTTCAAATAACTTAATTAACAAAAAAAAAACATATATTTTGCCTCGTGACTGTAAAGCGAACTACAACTAGCATGCTAACACGTACTTCCTGATTACAGTACGATAAAACGCTTCATATTTAGATGCAGACAGGATTTTGACCTCAAGTGCAGCTTATACAATATAAATTTAGTATTATGGAACGACAAAATTGGCTCAAATACGCATAAAAAAAACGTTTACAAACCCTTTAATTCTCCGACGTGAATACGCCCGCGGATATAACGAGGGAAAACCCGCACGTATTCAGCTCCACCTCTTATCGAAGCACTTACCCGCGGAATCGCACGCCGAGTTTTGATTTCTATGGACTTGATTCTTAATAGCACCTCTGAATAATGCAGCCAATTAGGTTAATAGTAACTAATTCTATTCAATTTGCGGCCCATTTTGTGTCTGAACAAAAGTGAACAAGATGGAGGAGGGTTTTCGCGCTCCCGCCTCTCCCCATTCATCCCCACTTTAATTTAAGCACTCAGAATTGTAACGCCAACACTGTTATCACTCAGCAATAGCAGCTAATGCATGGCAATTAGAAGACAGTGGAGCTAGACCGGCTTTTCACCCCCAAATGTCGAGGAGGGCGAGCGTGCCGAGATACCGCCAATTTGAGCGAGCGGCGGCTAATTCATCCACCCAGCTGTTTTTGTAAATACAATTTTCTCCCATTGAGCCCAAAGTACTGTTTGCTAATATCCAGTGTCTTCAACCGACCAAAATAAATCACACCGCAGATTTTCGCTGGGCTGGAAAGTGGCGATAATTAGGCTGAATGAAGGAGCCGGGGCTGCGGACTATCTGTAGTACTAGAGTGGGAATACTAGGAGTGATATAATGGGGTGTACACGGCAATAAAGTGGAGGGTTAAAATCGACTCTCACCGAAACAATTTTAATATTTTCTCAGGGTTTATATGAGTCCGATCTGTTCTAGAGTTAATTTAGCATTTTTGGACATGTTAATTAATATTGTTTAACCCCGAAATCAAGAGTTATATTCATGTTTTGAGAGTAAACGGAGAACACTTTGTGGAGTTATCCTGATTTAGCTAAACAACACACAGAGGCGTGTTATTTTTACACTTTATTTTAGTTAATTTAAGATGAAATTAGGTAGAAAACTGGTTCAAACGAGTCTTTTCTGGTGGGAGTTTGAAGTGGTGCATGTAAACATCGCCACTAGTGTTGTGAAGATACTCAAACTCAATTTAAATACGAAGGAAAAGACTCGATACCGATTCCGATACCACGATGATAATAAAAAACACTCTTTAGACAATACACAGCAAAGAGCGGAGTGTTAAAAGTGACTCTCACAGAATCAATTTTAACATTTTCTCAGGATTTATATGAGTCCAAGTTGTTAAACATTTTTGGAATCAATTTAATATTACTGGAAATGTACATTAACGTCGTTTATCCCCGAAATCAAGAGTTATATTCAAGCTTTGAGAGTAAACGGGTAACACTTTGTAGGTTTATCCTGATTTATTTTTACACTTTATTTTAGTTCATTTAAGATTCCATGGAAACAGAAAGTAAAAACCACATTTCGGAACATTTTCCATGGAGATATATGCGTTTTATGCCATACTGTGAACGTTTATAGCCACAACAGGCTAAAATAAGAGTCAGGTACAGTAAAATCACAAGTTTTTGTATTTCGATGCCATAAACGCAACCAAAATGAACAAAAAAACGCTTTATTTTGAGTCTGTTTTCAGCTAAAAAGTTAAATACGGTGACTTTAATGTAAATCTTTCACCTCTGCCTGCAGTTAAATTCTTGTTTTTACTTCATATTTAACTTTTAAGCAAATTCAGATCAATAACGCCACATGTTTAGCTGCTTCCTTTGATTGTTTGCTTTATTTTTGATGCGTTTGTGCCCGTTTTCGCGAGCATGATCTCCCCCGTTGAGCTCAAACATGCCTAATATCCGACGGCTTCGCCCGACCATAATAAACGAGTTTGCAGATTTTCGCCGGGGCAGCGAGTGGCTCTAATTAGCCCGAGTGAAGTAGCCGGAGCGGCGCAGTATCAGGACTCGATTGGCCTGTGTTGCGGCGAGTGGGGAAATTGCCGCGTAAATTGGAGGTTGTATTTTTGTTGGTTTACATTTCACGGGTGAGTGTGCAATCTGGCGCGCGGTGGACGGTCGGCTTGAAGCGGACCCACTCTGCGATAGCGCCTCTTAAAAGCCTCTCCCCCTCCTCGCCTTCGGAAAACCCATCCGCGGAACACTGTAAACACCGGATACGCCTCGCCATTTCACCCATCTTCCAATTCTCATGATTTACCGTATCGCTGGTAAACAACGCCGCTCTAATCGCCGCACTTGTCCACGAGCTTTTTACATATTTACCTTTGGCGTTCGCTGGATTTACGTCCCGCTATAATGGCTCCAAATTGTTGTGCTTGCGTTTTAGTGGGATTTGGAGTTCAAATTGATCCTAAAGAAGCTACCGTCGCGTGTGTTTTAATGCCGGGTTTTATTTAAAGAGCTCCTAGCTGATATTTTTCCACATATATTTGAGCAAAATGGTCTCAGATGTATCGTTTAAGCAGCTCTCGAGATCGAAATGAGTCTGTTGTGCTGTCTGCTTCTAAATAAAAACTGTTGTATTGTCTGAGAATCAGGGAGGGCAGACTTACCTTGCTAGTTATTGTTAGTATGAGTGTCACAGCCTCTTGAGCGTTGTGAAAAGTGCTCAGAAACTCATCCCGGTGAGTAATTAGGACGCTCAGAATGCATAAGGTAAGTGAGGAATAACTTTGGACCACTGCAAACTGTTTTCCACGTTTTAAGAAGCAGACAACGCAAATTATGATCAGATTTTGGTTTTTGTTTGGGATAATTCTGCAGTTTAAACTCATACATGTGACCAGATCGAACGTTTTTGATTTGGATATTTCCCAAGAAAAATACACCTTTACAGACTTTTACAATTTCGCATTTTAGACTAACTTTTTGTCATGTTTTTCTAAGACTGAGACAATTGGATTTTTGGTAATGATATTGCATTTTGGCAGCATTTCACAAACTTTTACAAATTTTGAATAACTTCCAAAGCAGCTGTATTACATTATTAGGTCAATATCCCTCAGTAAAACTGAGTCTGTGGCTCATTTGGAGCAGTTCAGCTCTGGGATTTCCAATCTCCACTGAATTAAAGGTAAAAAGGAGCTGTTAAATTAAAAACTACCGTGATAGACTGCAAATTTCTTAAAACTAACCAAGATTTATTCTCTTAAATCAAAACATCTTATTTATCTTGTTTTAAGGGATACAAAGTATGAATTTGTAAGATCATTAAGATTATTTCAAGAAAATACTTTTATATGTATAAACTAGTTAGAATACACGCAAAATAAGTGTTAAGACATTTTTATGGATGTAAATCAGTTGATCTTGGACTGAAATTGTCCAGTGTCTCTGAACCTTCTGTTTGTAACATGGAAATATTAAAAGATTTAAAAGTTTTAGGCGAGTGCTGCAATTTGTTGATATGTTACCAAGTGGTGATTAGTCTAAAAATAAGGAAATAAAGAATTTCATTAAGATTCATGAACTAAAATCAAGGATAAAACCGTCAATAACAAGCTTTATATTCTAGTTTAAAGGTTTTTCTGCTTAATTTATTCTTAGAATTAGTGTTTTATGCTTTATTTTAGGTCACTTGAAACAGATTATTGCTTAGAATAAGTGATTTTGTCTTATTTTGAGATTTATGAAGGCTGAGATATATTTTCTTATTTTAAGATTTCTTTTAGATCACTCAAAACTCTTGATTTACCGTATTGCTGATAAACAACGCTGCTCTAATCGCCGCACTTGTCCATAAGCTTTTCTTGATGAGTAAATTTCACTTCTTACACTGGCAGAGAATTTCACTTGTTTCTAGAGCTTTTTAACTTAAAACAAGTGGATTTCCTAGTTTTACGGAGGGGATTTTTTCTGTATACAGATATGACACAGATATAGACAGTCCAATAACGCAGGATTTACTCAAATATGTGTGAATGAAACAAAACACAACTCCAGGTTTGTTTTCGAGGAGATAACGATATTATGACACGACTTAAAGCTCACAAGAGTCAGTTTAATACCGGCTGTTCTTGCACTGTACAAATGATAAAACGACTCGTTTCACGTGCCTCTGCTTTTCTAAGGTCCGCTTTATCTGCAGCGTTTTGGGCAGTTTGGGAGAGAAATACGACGTCAGACCCAATGGAAATGATAGGCTGACTCTGAGCTATCTCCGCCTCATAAATCCCACATTGCTCAAGGTAATTTATGATCTCAAAGAGTTGGCGTGCGCGAGGGGAAGACGACGACCCAACTCATCCCAGTATCACTTCACGCCGCAAAAAGGAAAGACGTCAACTTATCGGAATGAAAGATTTATTCCCGACTTCCTCCCTGCCTCTCCCAAAGCGTCCATTTGAATGATTATGATAATTCTCCCCTTCTTATATTTTGCGGTAAGAATACGCCTCGGTGTTATTTGTTCTGTCAGGATTAGTGCCGATAAAAGAGCAAAGCGATAGATCTTGCGGTGAGCGGGTTTACGGCCTCGGCGATGAGGAATTCGCCATCAGGAAAGGTCACTGGTTCCCCTGATTGTACCGAGGTCGGGCCCGAAGGCACAAAGGCAGACACTCCACCGGTTTAAGAGTCATTTTTCAGGCGCTTTTCTGTCTGAGCGAGGTTAGCGCTCATTATCGGACAAAAAGGAAAAGTGTAAATCCGTGTGGAAAAAGAGACAGATTAGTTTCTTAAATTCTGTGTTTGGAGATATCGGACGGATTTGGCAACTTTGACAAATTGGATACACGTCATTGTCGGAGAAAACTGAGATTATATTTTAAAAGAAAAGTGTGTGATTTTCTGGAGGTGCCTGATTCAAGAAAGAAAGTTATAAAGCTGTACTTCGGAACATTTTCCATGGAGATTTACAGGGTGTCCCAAAAATTTGACATCATTTTGCAGGAGAATAATTTTGACAAATCTTGTTAAAATAACCTCAAATTTTCTTAAAACTTAACAAAATTAATTCAAAATAAATAAATAAAAATTGTAAAGTAATTAGGAACAAAAGTTAGTTAGTCTTGTATTTGTGGTGTATTAGAACTTCACAAAATTAATAAAAAATAAAAATAAACAAAAATCTTAAAAAACAAAATTCTTATTATTTTTTTGTGTGTCTTGTATTTGTGGCCAGCTTAAAACTTCACAAAATTAATTTAAAAAAAGGAAAATGAACCAAGTAGTTATGAACAAAATTGTTAGTTTTCTGTTTTTTGTTTGTTTGTTTGTTTTGTGTCTTGTATTTGTGGCAGCTTAAAACTTCACAAAATTAATAATAATAATAATTTAAAGTTTTACTGTTTAAAAGTTTTACTGTTTACTGTATTATTATTATTTAAAAAAGCACAAATCTTTTAAAATTTGCCAAGTAGTTATGAACAAAATAGTTAGTTTTCTGTTTTTTTTGTGTGTGTGTGTCTTGTATTTGTTAATCTTAAAACTTAACAAAATTAATTAAAAGCAAATAAATAACTTAATAAAAATCTTTAAAAATTTGCCAAGTAGTTATGAACAAAATTGTTAGTTTTTGTGTGTGTGTGTGTCTTGTATTTCTAGCGTCTTAAAACTTCACAAATACAAATCTTTAAAAAGTAGTTATGAACAAAAATGTGTGTTTGTTTACAAAATTCATGTTTAGGTTCCCTTTTTTGTCTTTGTTTGAAAAACTGTCTTCTGCATTTGACCCATTCATTCTACCTCCAACCCCCAGTACTAATTATATAAATTCTGATCCAAGATTTTGTTCAGGAGCTGGAAAATGATTATTTTTAGATCAATAGTGGTGCTAACTACACTAATGCTCTGTTAAGTGCTAATTCGACTTTCAACAATGAGCATTCAGTGGTCGATATAAAGCTAAACGTACTACATAACCTGCTCTCATTCTCAAATGCTCTCAAATAAAACAGTCTTTGTACAAATCCCCTTCGAAAGCCACAAACCCAAAGCACCGTGGGGCCGTTTCTATATGTTTCCATTTAAACGCTGCTACCACTCATTACCACCTGAAGAGGAAAAGTTTGCGCCCGGAAAGCAAACCTGATTAGCTCCACTTTGTAAAGTTTGTATTCCCTTCTTTAAAAACTTCCAAAAGCATTGATATTGCTCCTGAAAAGGGAAATTGGATTTGTCCCTTATTTAGTTTGCATTGCTGTTTGTTCCCCACCGCCTGCCTGTATATTTGAGTGTTTGGATGCGCTCTCCCCGTGCTGCCGCTGATTCGATGAGCAGAGTATGGCTGCGGCCCTTGGGCAATAGAACTTTACAACTGAGTTAGCGCCGCTCGATCCAGTTTAGCCCCAGTATTTTACCTGCCTCCGGTCTGTTCGCTCCGAGAGGCAGGCCGCAATAACAGCCCAGTCCGCCGACACGCCAACACAATGGATGTCCGCCTTAACTAATGGAGCTCGCGGTGAAGATTCAGGTCCAGGTCTCTCAAACGGACGTTTAGTGAAAGCCGGATGACGATTTGAATTACTGCTACGATTCTGGATATGTTATACGATTATTTTAGGGATAGCTGGACACTTTTACTTGATTTAAACGTATAAAACTGCTTTGCTCGTCTTTTCAACAGCGCTGGAAGCAGCAATATTATCTGGAAAGTACTTAATAATCGTAATTAAGGATGTAACAACCGAAATATGGTGATATTGTATCGTCAAAGGTATCACAATAATATCGTGGAGCATCACAATATGTCAAATCCCAAGTCTCTTTGCTTAAATGAACAGTTCTGATGCAGAAATAGCTAAAAAAAACAGAGGGGACTACATAGACCATGATCCTTTGCTCCGTTTCAGTGCAGACGACATGAAGAAGTAAGATGTTCTAAGCACTTTTAATCTCCATTCTTTGGATTAAGTCTTTTTAAGACATTTTTAGAGGAAAAAGTGGCAGATTCCTCCACAAAATATTGCAATAAATCTGGTACAGTGAGGTGTAAATGGTGAGAATATCGTATAGTGAGACTTGGATATCGCTACACCCCTAATAATAACACATTTTATTTATTAGGCGCCTTTCTGGACACTCAAGGTTGCCTTCCAACAATAAACAAATACAAAAATAACAAAAAATACTAAACAAAGTTAAATACGATTAAAAAAGCATGCAGTAAGTAAAAGTAAATTCACAGCAGCAACAAAAATACTATATGTAAAAGTGAAAATATTATATAAACACAAATATGTGCTAATACTGAAGGCATTTAAACATGAATACTTTTAAGTCTAGTTCAAAAAGTACTGTAGAAGAGTGTAAGTGTTTTGAAGTAAACGTATCCACTGTCACATAACTGTCTTGTTAAAGGACACAATGGAAGTATACACTAATACACTAACCTTAAACCAGGATTAAACATTTAAAAGCCTTTAAAATGGTTTGAACCAGATACAAAACCAATATATTACGATAAAAACCGTAGCAAGACACCGTAAAATACCAAATAAGAGCCGGGGCGTTTATTTGTTTCAATCACTTAACAGATCAGGCGTTTATTTGAGACCAGGAGATTAATTTCTTCCTCACAAAAATCTGGGAAAATATTATATTCAAATTCTTTTAACCAGTACGACTGTAATTTAGGCGACTTTCTATACAGACGTAGACAAGTTAATTTGAAATGTTGCAACAAAATATCGGCGGAGCTGTGTGGTTTTAAGTGTTGTTTCTGTGCATCAGTGGAACAAGGAGCTGTTCTTTCAGCACTCATAGTTTATGCAAATTCACCATGTGGTTTTAAGTTTGGTTTGTGCATCCTGTCTTCCAGCTCGTACATTAGACTCACCGTTTATTTGGAATTAACGGTTATTTATCAAAATATTAACTGTAACTCGGCTCTTATTTGGTGTTTTTCGGTATGTCTGTTTAGTACAAACGCGTTTTTCTGTTTTTATTTTTTAATCACTGCTAAACCAAGCATAAAAACCTATTTATCTGACTGTTTTCCTCTCTTAAAGACCTCACAGTCGAATCAAACGCATTTCCCCAGTCTCCCTCTTGGACGGGAACGCTCGGAGACAGCCCCAAAATGGCCTCTCTCTCTGGGCTTAGTGCTTCTGACAGCGGGGCTGGGTGGGAGCTGCACCTTTGCCAGTCTGGAAGAATCACTCTCCATCTTCCCCTTATTGCTCTTGAGACCTCAGCACTCCTCCGTCAAGCTCGCTCGTGTTTGTACTCCGCCAATGCCCCGCGGATCGACCAATCACGGGGCTTATTCTCAACACGCCCGGGATGTCAGCGCACCTGTTTATAACCTGCGCCGTTTTAACTAGACAGAATGCACAATGCGAGCCGACAAGTCTCCTTCACAAGGGAGTTAATCTAATCCCCTCCACACTGCGCTTGGACATTGGCTTGTCACTGACGACTCTAATAAAACAGGGCCCGTGGCGAAGCTGCACGCGCTACCCAACCAGATCACGTAGAACCCGCCGCCGCCGACTCGCGCTTAAATCCAGTTCCGCGCCCCAATCACGAAATAATAAGGGGGACAATAAAGTTTACTTATATGGAGCTACAAAGAGCGCGACGAGACAATTCTATTAAAAGGAATGAGATAAGAAACATATTGAGTTGGGTTATTTTGAAATCTCCACTGACAAGTTGTAATGAAATGGCGTTTACGGTGGCGGGAGAACTTGACGGGAAAAAAAGTAAATTGCGTTCTTTGCGAGACTCGACTCATGATATGTTTGCCCAAAAAAACAGAAGTAATCCAAAAGTATCCACGCTACAAGAATGAACAATTAAAAACATAATCTTTCTACTGTTTTTGAACACGCTAAAGTCCTCAAAATGGCATCTATAATCACTCAAAATTCAGAATATTAGCATTAATTTGAATCATGTTCATTGTTTTGAAAGAAAATGTGTTTGTGTAATACTTTGAAACTCAACTTCACTTTTACATGCCTAATACACAGCAAAAACTGGAGGGAGAGTTTTTAACACAAAAAGTGTTATTTTAACTATTTGAAAGTTAAATGGGGGTTCGTGTTGGGATTATTTGCCAGAGTTAATATGGTTGAAGTTAATTTAACATCTTCCACTAGTGTTAATTCAATTTCTCTTAGTGTTAATTCAACTTCCTTTAGTGTTAATTCAGCGTCTTTTAGTGTTAATTCAACTTCCTTTAGTGTTAATTCAGCATCTTTTAGTGTTAATTCAACTTCTCGTAGTGTTAATTCAGCATCTTAGTGTTAATTCAACATTTTACTGTTAATTCGACTTCTCTTAGTGTTAATTCAACTTCTCTTAGTGTTAATTTGGCATGTCCCGCCCACCACTTCAAACTTCCTGCGAGAGAAGACCAATTTGAACCAGTTTTGTACATAATTTAATCTTAAATTAACTAAAATAAAGTGTAAAAATGAAACACCTCTGTGTGTTGTTTAGCTAAATCAGGATAACCCTACAAAGTGTTATCTGTTTACTCTCTAAATGTTAATATAACTCTTGATTTCAGGGTTAAACAACATTACACATTTCTAAATATGTTAAGTTAACTCTAGAACAGATCGGACTCGTATAAACCCTGAGAAAATGTTAAAACAGATTCTGTGAGAATCGATTTTAACACTCCACTTTTTGCTGTGTATTTGTATGAATGGGGTAATTCCAGTGTTGTAATGGAAGGTTAAACAAGAGCAGGAGGAAACACACAATGAATATTAAAACAGATAATTAAGACTTTACAATAAGGTGTACAATCTCTGTTAGAAGCGAGAAACTACAAAACATAAGAGTTTTTGACGCAATTACTACAAATTATGGAAAATTATGCAAGGTTAATCAATGAAATGTCCATTTTTGGCTTAAATTTTGTCTTAAATTTGTGAAAAAGACACAACTTTACAAAAATAGTAGATAAAACCAGCCCAAACGCCTCAAACCAACAGATATACTCCGAATCCGTCGTCTCTTTTTCCCCGCGTATGGATTCCGACATTGATTTCGCCGACAAGTTTGTACCAATAAACTTGTAGCGCTCATTTCGTTGTGGCCTGTAGCGTGCGAGCCATAAGTCATCCATCTCTGTAGCTCCCTCTGACGCCCGCTGCCATTTTAATGCACCGCCAGTGAACAGGTGACTCCGCCGCTGCTTATTTCCTCTGAACCGCGGCCCTTATTTAATGGTAATTGTAGCAATTAGCATCTGAATGAGGCAGGAATTGGATAATAGAACTAAGATAAATATTGATGTTAATTCGCGTTGGAGGAGTAGAGTGTGGGGAGACGGAGCCCGACGAGCCTGGCGAATTTGTCCCCGGCTCTCATTTGCATGCATTAGCCGGGCTGTAATTACAACTACAGCGGGAAAAAACAAAAGCATTCTTCTCGAGGTCATTTTCCAGGACTTTCCAGGGCATTATCAGCCATCATTTAGCGGGTAATAAAAACAGGATATGAGAACCAAAACAAAGACGAATAACCACAGATTAATTAAACAATGAGAGAAATGCAATTTGATATATCGGATTTCCAATGATACTGCAGGATTTTCAGCAACTGTCACCTAAATTTACGAGTTCTTCAGTATAATTTTACATTGTTACATGTCTGTTCAATCATTCAATTCAAGATTCATTCACTCTCAATCAAAGCTTAACAATAATAATAATAATCATAATAAATAAAAGGAGAAGTCCAACATTTTTCTTTAGGGAGACAGCCTGGTGGTTAGAGAGGACAGAGAGTTCATCATCCTAACAGCCTAAATCCTGAATACAATACAATAAATTAAATTCAAGATTCAAAAAGTTTGTCAGTTTTTCATATGCACATTTGAAACATTTTAATCACGTTTCTCACTCTCAATCAAAGCTGGATTAAATAATAATAATAATAATACTAATAATAATAATAATAATAATAATAATAATAATAATAATAATAATAATAATAATAATAATAATAATAATAATAAATCTTTAAAAACAAGGTTTACAAAGTTCTGTATAAGCAGCAATGAACAATACAAAAGACATAAAAGTAGCACATAAAACAAATAAGTCAATGATACAACAAATCAGATTAATTCTAATAAATACATAAATAAAAGATCGAATAAAAAGACGTAGGGAATAAAAAGTACTAAAACCAGTTAAAGGAAGGCCAACCTTATCTCCTCAGGCAGGTTGTTCCATAATAATAATAATAATAATAAGTGGAGTGGAGAGAGTTCATCATCCTAACAGCCTAAATCCTGAATTTATAATATTATCACACTTTTATATCATTCTAGTCCAACTTTTTGTCCTAAATTTGTGCAAAGAACCTTGTTAAAAACTAAAAGTTGCACATTAATGACCATTTTTAACCATTGTCACAGAAAAACAAAACAATATGCTATTTTTCAGTGATTGAATGTCCTCAAAATGTAACTTGAAACTTAAACCTATGGGGTTTTTTTACCCTCCGCATTTGAAACTTAAACCTATGGGGGTTTTTTACCCTCCGCATTTGACCCAGACTTAAAACCTAAATATCCCCAGGTTTTCAGTATGTAGTTGCAGAATTATCATGTAGTTTTTGCTAGATATGTTAAAAGTGAGTACTTAAAAGAGGAAAATATACATGGAAAAACTATAGTCTATATGACCTGAAATGAATGAATTAACCAAAATAGATAACTGACATTGAGGGATAATACTTTAAAACACTATTTTATATTTTTCAATGTTCAAAAAGTGCCCAAAATAGCGTCCAAATAGGAGCAGGGCTAAAGTCAGTGTAACCTAGTGTAGTGGAGTTGCTAATACTACAAACAACAAACCATTGCTCTTGTTTTACCAGAGTCCTCACAGCACCTTTCAGTTCATATTTCGCAGGAGATCACGACTCAATACCAGCTCCTTCACCCGAGCCGTGGTGGAGTATATACCGGGGAAAAACCCACTCAAACCATCATACAAGGTCATCCGTCTCATTTTGTGAAGGGGGCCCAGGCTATTACGGAGCCCCAAAGAGGAGGCTCGATCCCGGGTCAGGGAATGACAGCTGATGGATGTCACTTAACCTTCTCCTCGGCTGGTCCCGGGTTCACACCGAGCGGTAAACAAGTCTGCAACCGAACTCATATCTGTCCGCGAGTCTCAATACCCAGCGTCCATTTTTGGTTTCTCGCAGTAATTGATTGATTTCGGGTCATGTCTGCGCTGTAGTTTGGTGTGTCTGAGATGGGTTTTCAATGGAAGAAGAACGGGTCAAATGCAGAAGGTTTCAGTCTTCTATTATGGTCACCTTTGGCTACTGAAAAATATAAAATAGTGTTTTCAAACTCACAAATCCAGGCATCCATTTGTGTTTCTCAGAGTAACTGATTGATTTTCGGTCTGCACTATAATTTTCTATGGCTGAAATGGGTTTTTAATGGAATAAGGGCAGGTTATGGTCCAAAAACCAGGGGAAATAGGGCCTTCTCTGTGGCCAGACCCAAACTCTGGAAAGTTCTGCCTCCCCAGGTCCAAACAGCTCCCCCTAGTGGCGTTTTAAGTCTCATATTAAAACCTATTTTTACTCTCCGGCTTTTAACACTGCGTGAGTTGTGGGGTCCTCTGAGGCATTTATTTAATTTTATTTATTTACTTTTAATTCATTTAAAATATTTTTTTATTTTTAAGCATTTTAACACTTTTGATTAATTTTTTTAATTAATTTTTTATGTATGATTTACTGTCTTTTCTTGTATTAATTTATCTGTGCAGCACTTTCGAAGCCTTCATGTTAATAAAATGTACTATAGAAATAAAGTAGATTAGATTGGACCTAGAGCAGCCAGTAACGACTAATCTAAACGACTAATTAAAAAAAAAAATTAACGGTTGCAATTTTCATGTGTTTATTTTATTTTGAACAAAATTCGTTGTTCGACATCGTTTCCGAAAACATTACCGAAGGGTCGAGGAAGCTTGCTTAGCTGCTGTAGCTCGCACACATAAACAGGCTGTTTTCTCTTCTCTTAGCGACTGTAAAGTGACGATAGTGGTCGTATATATGTTACTGGACACGCACTGATATGTAAATGAGCTGTGAATACAGGTGTGAATTATTGGCATTTAGCAGATCATTAATTACACACGAATTTACCGCTAAAAGCTAATAGTGGTAGTTTACTTAACAGTACTTTGTTTACAGGCTAGAATATCACACAAAAACCCCATTAGGCCAACTGACTGTCTTTAAATATGACGTAAAGAGGCAGAATAACAATAAATGTCGCCTAAATAAACCCAAGTGAAAATCCAGTAGAGCCAAACTTAATTTTTATAAACAAATGAAGATTTACAGTGAATTTTTACGTCATAATTATGTCACTGATAATATCGGCAGCTCCATCTCCCATTTCATTGGTATCATATCGGCCGGAATAAAATCCATATCATTTGGGCCTGACTGTAAATATTTAAGAAAGTTCAATAGAAATTCATATTTTTTTATCTTTTAAAATTTGTCTGTTGAAAATCCTTATATGTGAAGTGTTCCAGGCAAAGCAATAACACCTCTATGGAGTAGAGTGGGATCCATGGAGCTGCTTTAACACGTAATACTAAATTTTCACAATATAGGTGATAAAATTTCGATTTAAAAACATCAAAATAGCGCTGTTACGTGTATTATTTGTCTCAATTCAGATCACATACGTGCCGGGGCTGTTTAAAACACACGTATAATGAATCCTCTGCGTGTGTCATGGTCTCACACACACTTAGTAACACAGTCAACTCCACTTTGAACATTAAATATGCGCAGCAGCTGTCTCTTTATGGCCCTACATCTGCTCGATAGGTTGGAGCACGGAAGCCACCACCAAAAATAGTCCAGGGCGCGTACGAGTGGACAGCAGCCTGCGCCCATGTGCATGTACGGGGCCCGACCCCGGTTCACGCAGGGTCAATAATCCCACGTCTCGCGTCATTTCGCTTTTATTACTTTTATCATTTCCTGACGTATCTCTGGGGTTTCAATCTCACGCGAAGATGACAGAAAACAATAAATGGTAATAGGAACTCCTCTAAACCAGATGCCAATAAAAATGTGAAGCAATTTTGTTCGTTTATGAGATGTTTTTGGTGCGAACAGGCCTCTGCTTCAGAGACAAAAGGATGATTAATATTTTAAAAGTGCGTTATGGTTGGGAGTGGTTTGAGCGGTTATTGTTTCATGTCAAATCGTGTTCAGGTGGGAGCTCGTCTTCGAATAGTGTTGATTCTGGAGGGTTCAACACGCAGCAAATCCCAAGAAAGAGATTAAAATTACTCTGAAAATCAAACCAAACCCAGTTAATAAGTAAAGATTTTTCCTTAAATTCCCTATAGTGTTTTTTTCCCATGTATTAGAGCAAAAATTGACTTGCCTCAGACCACATATACTGTATAAACACTTCCTGAGGTCTGTGTACTGTCTGCATCTAATTACAAAGCTTTTTATGCACTGGTCTCTGAAAGTTGCAAGATAAATGTAAATTAAGTAACGAATAACGTTGGACCACTTCAGACCATTTAAAACGAACTAGTTCTGTTTTTTCCACATTTTTAAGACCATAAAAATTAGATTAGGGATGTAACAATAACTGTAATATGGTGATATCGTATCGTCAAAGGTCTCACAATAATATCGTGGACCATCACAATATATCGAATCCCAAGTCTCTTTGCTTAAATGAATAGTTCTGATGCAGAAATAGCTAAAAAAAAACAGAGGGAACTACATAGACCATGATCCTTGCTCCGTTTCAGTGCAGACGACCTGAAGAAATAACTGTTCTAAGCACTTTTACATCTTCATTCTCTGGATTAAGTCTTGTGAAGACATTTTTAGAGGAAAAAGGAGCAGATTCACAGTCAAAATATTGCAATAAACATTGTATCGTGAGATGTAAATGGTGAAAATATCATACAGAGAGATTTGGATATTGTTCCATCCCTAATGACAATAAATGTACCAAATGACTGGTCAAAGCATTTTAGAATGTCAGTCTTGTTATTATGTAGAATATCGTAATACCGTGAACTTTCCCACAATATTGCAATAAATATTGTACTGTGAGGTTCATACCGACGATATCCAGGGTCACCACGGGGTCTTTAAGTCTTAAAAAGGTCCTAAATTTCATTTTTCTAAATTAAGGCCTTGAAAAGTCTTAAATTATGTTGTCCAAGTCTCCTATTTTTGGTCTTAAATTTCATGAGCCTATTTTTTGTATACTCAATTGGGCTGCAAGACAATGTGAAAGCTTAGTTTGTCTTGTTAGAATGTTATAAATGATTTTTGGTTATTGTACGAGCAACGCATACGACTATAAATGAGTTCTGAATGAGATTTTATAATCAAAGTAGTTTTAGTTATTTAAAGCAGTGAGTAATGGTCATTATTAGAATTGGATCTGGTGTTTTTCGCCCACATAATGGCTGCAATGTTGGTCTTAATTTTCATTTAAGTGGTCTTAAAAAGGTCTTAAAAAGTCTTAAATTTGGGGGATATCGTTACACTCCTACAATTCATCGATTTGTTCAAACAGTCAAGGTTTTAGATCACACGTTTGGCCATGTAACAGAGCTGACCGTGCATGATTTACACAAAGGGAAAACCTTAGCTCGAAATGCTATGAAATTATGGCGAAGCGTGATATCGTAATTGTAAGTCTAATGCTATTGATCTAATTTAACCCGGATCAATCGGGGTTGTTGAGTAAATAGTTCAATACTCCGGCCTTGTAAGATGCGAATCTCTTAGACCAATTAGATTCCAGACCCAGGTGACAGTGGACATAAACGGTCAGCAAATTGAACTGGGAATCACTCGAAAACCACACAAAACCGAACTGCGAAAATGGACAAGAGCGATCCCAATCAGTGGATTCTATTGGCGATAATGGTTTCTCCCAATCTATTGTGACCGCAGCCCAGGTTGACGCTTTGGTAATTGCGAAAAATCTGCGCATCTATGTCTGAAAGATCTCCACTGGGCATCTCCGCGGAAAAAAAAAACCCTCCAATCTCCTCTTTTTCACTGTAAAACGTGCATCATTCCCACTTTCCGTCCCTTTTACAAGCAACCTCCCGTTCCTCTTCTATGTGGTGTTTTTTTAAAAGAAAAATGTGAAAGACTCAGGGAGAAGAAACGCAAAGAAAGAAAGAAAGAACGCAGTGGTAGGAGGGAAAAAAAGAGTGGTATGTTGCCAGGGGCGGGCGGTGTAGAAAAGCTCATTCCTTCCGGCGTGGTGCAGTGCTGGGTTATTGAGGTGCCTGTAATTTGATAAGGAGAAGGAAACTCAATGGACTGTGAACAAGTCAGCACTTTGAGGCCAGTCATTTCTGATGCGACGCGAGAGAGAGGGAAAAGGAGGGAGGAGAAGAGAGGGGGGGACTGGCGGAGGAGGAGAGGAGCAAGGGATGGAGCGATGGAGGGAAAGAAAAGGGGGGAATGAGAGAGAGGAGCGACGGGGGGAGTGGAGAAAAGGGGTTTCCTGACATTGGCGGCAATAAAAGAACAAAGATATCAGAAGAAAAGAATTTAAAACCTGCATACGAGAACTAGTATAGAAACTACGGTCTGTATTCGTTGTTTAACGTTTTAAAGGAGAAATTTTGAGGACTTTGGACCATTCAGGATCAGGCAAGAGGATTTGTATAATAATAATAATAATAATAATCCAAAGTGCCTTACAGAATAAGACGAAAGATTGATTGATTGGTTTTATAGTAGTTTGTAGATAGATTGTGCCAAGAGATTTTTTTTAGATATTTATTGTGATTTTTAGCTAAGTGAGATGAATTAATTAATTTATGGAACAAAACCACTGTAACACCTTATTTCTAATTGTGTTTTTATTTGTGTTTATTGTGTCAAATCTGCAAATCAAATTTACCTACAGGTATGAATAAAGCAACCTAACCTAACCTAAGAGAGAGAAACAATATTCATACATACGGCATACACATTGTAAACAGAAAAAAAAAGTCTCGAAAAGAAGAAAAACTTGTATTAATCCACGCCTGTTCATGACATAGTTTCATGGAATGATGTGGTTGCTTATGTAAATTAATCACCGAACTTTACAAATATTTAGAAATAGCAAAATAAATGACATGTTATGCAGAATAAATATGATCATAACCCAAAATGTCATCATCCTAACAGCCTAAATCCTGAGTTTATAATATCGTCGTACTTTTTGTGTCATTCTAGTCCAAGTTTTTGTGCTAAATTAGTGTAAAGAACTTTGTTAAAACTAAAGAAAGGCGCATGGTAATGACAAAACATAATACCGTAAAGTACCAAATAAGAGCCTTGGCGTTTATTTGTTTCAACAGACCAGGCTTTTATTTGAGTCCAGGCGGAAATTTGGGGCGAATAATTCCTTCCGCACAAAAATCTCGCTCAGAAAATCTGGTACTCAAATTCTTTTAACCAGTATGACGATAATTTAGGCAGTTTTCTAAACAGACGTAGGCGAGTTAATTTGAAATGTTACATCAAAATATCTACAGAGCGGTTACCTATATACATTTTTTTGTCACTCACTCTTATACCACGAAACCAAAATCTCTTTATAATTCCCTTTGAAGCTGTGAATATTTGGGCTTCAGGTTTTCTCCCAACACTCAAGCATTTCCTGGTGGCTCTCACTGTCTTTGTTTTATTGTTAGTGCTAGTTTAGTTGGTCGTTTTGCAGCACTACCAAATAAAACAAAACTAAACACAGACGACAACCCCATGGATCATGACCGAAAGAGTTTAGGCTGAAGTAAAAAGTACTTATAAAGCCTCAAACTATTAAACAATGACAGAATTTGAAGATAGAAAAGCAGCGTATGAACAGCAAGTTTGCATTTACAATTCCACTTGTGACTTACTGTATATATAAGAGACAAAATATAAATGAAAACAAAATTTAATGCATAATTCATTCATTCCAGAGCGCTATATCCTTCAAAACATAATATTTTATAGTCTTTTTTAAATCATCACTCAGATTCTTCCATATACTAACTCCTTGAACAGAAATACAATCACTTCTATTTCTTTTTTTTCCACGTTTTTGGTCGTACAAACTAATAATAACATCAACAAAGGCACGAAAGTTTATCGTTTATCATCGTACAAAATAAACCACAATGAATGATTTAAGGAATTTGATGGAATCGTTTGTGTTGAATTTTTCATTTCCGTGTGCCAATTTTTCATCATTTTTCAAACCCATTGGTAACCACTATCTTTTAGACGCGAAATCCAACAACATTTTCGAGATTCATGTTCGCTTAAGTGGATTTTAATGTTGTGTTTTCGTCGAAGTTTCCTAAAATATTTGTTCATCAGGTCTAGAAAACAAAAGTTACATTATTTGCGGTGAACTTTTATCACATAAGGGAAGTGAAATTGTGTTTTGACTCGATTCCAGCTCAGTTAATCCTAACAAAATGGCTAAATCTGTGTAAAACTATTGCTTATATGATATTATTTCTATACTAACTTTCCGTCACTGGGATTTATTTAGTTGCCTTTTATTCCGACCTCACAAATAAACACTGCACGCGGAGCTCGGGTTGGTCTAATTCACCGATGGTTTGACTAATGACTGAATAATGGCCTCACCTTCGCCACACGTTTAACCTTGTGTCCCACTTTTGTCGCGCTCATATCGGAATTTTGCAGAGCGTGTATCCGATTCAACGCCATCCAACAGCCGGCTCCCCCCTCCCCCCGCTCCCTCCGTCCCTCGTCTCCGCACGAAGCTACTCAGGGCAGTGCGGCGTGCTCAGGGACACACATTTTCATCGCGCACAAAGGGTTCACTCGGGCCTGTCCTAAATCGCCCACGCTCGCCTTTAGTTCTGTAGACATCCCAGTGCCGACGGCGTCCATTTCGAGTCCAACGCACCACCGCCGCCGGCCAGTTCTTCTTCTTCCTCGTCGACGTAAACCCGCGGTCCAAGCGTCGCCGAAGAGCCCGCGACGACCTTTTTGAATGGTGGGATTCCAGATTGACGGTGCCCAAAGCCAGATGAGGGGCCGGTCATGTGTGAACGGAGCTGGCTGGCCCATGCCCCACAGGTCTGAGGCAGCATTTTACAGCCTGTTTAACTGTAACTTCAGCATCACCCCCCAACCCGGGACATTTCCAACTGAGGACCATGTCAGACCTCAGAGCCTTTTGTATTTTACGAAGTTAGGAAGCTGAAGTTGTGAAATCTTGGTGAATATTTAGTTTAAAAACCCTGTATCACGCTATTTTCTGATATGTTATAATGTTGTTTCCTCTGCAAAAACATACCTGGGAGTTAGGGTGGTCCAATTGTTTATTTTTTTTTTTAGATTCTCTAGATTAGAACCGTGCATTTGGTTCCATATCTTGCATACATATTTGGGTGCAAATTTTATGTAAATGAATTCATGTTTAGAGGTTCAATCAATCAATCAATTAGTTCATTTTTTTAAATTACATTTTATTATTAGGTATTTTTAATTTATTTTGAATGCATTTTTAAATTTGAATTATTATTAGTTTTATTATATTTGTTATTAATAATATTAGTAGAGCATTTATTACAATTCTATTATTGTATTGTATGACTACTCGTATTCATATTTCTTCAAGGTTTGAGTGATTTTTTTTATAGTTCTGTAAGTTATGTTCTCTTTGCAAAAAAATAAGAAAAGTGTGTGTACATGCGCTGTCTGAATGACACACACACACACACACATATATATGTATATATATACACACACGAATCAAAATATATGAAACATAAAAAAATGCAACACAAAGCATTTTGCAGTGATTAAAAACAATCCCAAATTTCCAGTTTTGAGATTACTTTTTTTTTTACAACTAACGATCTGGAATCTGGAACACTATCTAGAACCAGCACACAGAGAAAAAGAAGAAACCCCTCTGCAACTTTAGCACATTCAACAAAAACAGAGTACAGACATAACGACGATAAAGACGAGCAACCGGGGAGGAGAGGGAAGTGGCAAAAGCTGCGAAGGCGTAAAGAAAGTTGCTCGACACTTGAAAATCGGCCTATAGGGCCTATAATATAACATAGCAAGCCAAATAAATAAGGCGTATTCGAATAATTTGTCATTTTATTCTGCAAACACAACTGAAAATGGCATACAAATTACTTAGAAAGTCCATAAAATTTGCTTAGAATGGCCATAAAGTCCATAAAAGTTACTTGAAAATGCAAAATTAGTCATCCCCTATCTCAAAACATCTCATTTTTCTTCCATATTTCTTCCTAAACCATTTTTTTGGATCCTAAAACCTAATGCAATGTTCTAATCGAGCTTTATTTTTTACCATGCATTGACGGGAGTTTAGTTTCATTCATACATGTTTGAGTAATCCTGCATATTTAGGATTATTAGAGTAATTCTCTTAAATGGAAAACCTTCTGTTCCTTTTAGACGTCATGCTGTAATATAGGGCGTGCTCCGTTGCGTTTTTGAACTCGTTGCACCTTCACTGGAATCATTTGGACGATTTCCTTGGACCGTCACCAAGGACCATCTCATCAGAAAGTAGAGCCTTATTTTTCTAAGACTGGAAGTTGAAGTTGTGAAATGACGGTGAATATATTTTAATAATACCTGCCAAAATATGCTGTTGAAACCTGTTTAACAAAAACTTCACACTTCACACGCCTCCCTTAGCGACCACGTACCAGCGTCGGAAAGGAAAGTACTATTCAGGATATTCAGGATATTCAGGGTATTCAAGGGTTTGAGCTTCCTGTTATTTGCAACAATTGGAAAAGTTTTTCCCCATTGTGAAGATACAATCCTACGTTTTCAATGATTAATCGCTATGACAACGGTCTTAATTTCTCATCATTCTGAAACCCGTGGATTGGAACATGCTCAGACGTACAGTATGTTGATGCTCTCCGCAGATCTGACCTGTAACTATAACTGTAAGGTAAAAATGTTAAAATTCAAGACTAAATAAGTGTAGTACGAACAGTAATAATAATAATAATAATAATAATAAATAAAACCTTTTTAAGACTTTTAAGACCCGGCGGCTGCCCTGAAAACTAGTTGATCTTTCTTGTAATTCATGAAATCACCAGTATTATGTCAAAAATCTTCATTGTTGACGTGCAAACCATCCAAAACAAGCCACGTTACAGTGAAAATCTCTCGCCGACGATCTCTCAGTATTCTGCAGACAAAGTCCTAGTTATAACTGTCGTGTTTATCATGCGTAGGTTTCCACGCTTCAGCTTGATTTGCACTTTTTTGACTTTCCAACTCAAAACTTTCGACGGCACGTCCTCTCTCCCCTCGTCCGAGCAGCTCACAGCGCAACACGGAGAAACCTCTGACATTTTAGGTCACCATAATTCAAAAACAAAAGTCAACCTGGCACTGACCAATGGAGGAGACAGAAAATCAAAGAGCTTGCAGCTTGCGGTGCAATATTTCAGAATCTGCCACTTTTGGGCTTTTAACAGTCTCCACAAACGCCTCTGAGAACCCGGGTCTGGCCAACGGGTAAAGCTGCACCGTGTAACTTTTCTGGTGCAGGGTCCATCGTCTGCTTGTCTCCATGGAGATGTTATTGCCTACCTACGATTTTCCACAATATAGCGTTTAAGTTGTTGGCGAAATTATAGGTCAGATCTGTGGAGAGACGATAGGAGGTCTTTTTTGAGCGATAAAAACAGATGTAATGGGGGGAAAAGCAAGATAGAATGATTAATTGCTGTACTGTGGAACATTCTAGGCTAAACTTAGTATTTCCATGGAGACCAGAAAGGTCTCATACTACATTTTAACTATGCTACTACTACTGTGTACTGTAAAATACCAAATAACAGCCGGGTTTCAATTAAACACCAGATACAGTTGTATATTTTGATAAATAACCGTTGGTTCCAAATCAGGCTATGCATTGCTTACCCCAAATTGCGGCCTGGTCTCAAATAAACGCCTGGTCTGTTAAGTGATTGAAACAAATAAACGCCCACACTATTATTTGGTATTTTACGGTATTTCAAGAGTGCCAGTTTGCCAGTTGAAGCTATTGCTACCTCCTTTTTTTGCAAACTAAGGCATTTATATGAGCACTTAAAACTCTACCACTTTTGGGTTTTTAACAATCTCCACAAATGCTTTTGAGAACATAAGTCCAGCCAATGCCTAAGTTAGACTACGATGTATTTAAAGATGGTGTCTGCATGCTAATTTAAGCTAACGCTACATGGTATAGCCTCTATGCTAAGCTATATAAGCCATTCATATCAGAGGTCTTTCAAAAGCCGTTTTAGTCTTTTTTTTTTTTTTTTTTGAAACAATCTCCACAAATGCTGCTGAGAATCGATCTGGCCAGCGTTAAAATTAGAGTACCGGGCCTATACGCGCAAAGAGAAAGTGTCTGTATGCTAATTGAAGCTAACGCTACCTTGTTTTACGTATAGCCCCTGCACTTGTAATAACGCTAAGCTACATAAGCCACTCATATCAGGGCTCGCTCACGTGTGAACAGACAAATCCGACGGCCTGCAGGTTTAAAGGAGCCGTTTATTCCCCTCCTCACTCCCATCTCCCCCATCCCTCGCTTCCAGAGAGAGAGAGGGGGGGGGATTCTCACACTCCTGCCCTGGCTCGCGTTCACTGATTGCCCCCGAACGCCCCGCTGATTAAAAACTCAGCATTGTTCAGGCTTTCTTGTTTTCTCTTTCTTGTGAATCCTGGGAGTACAAACTGTTCGATAGGCGGCGTGTGAACGTCTTCGGGCCACGACGAGGGACCGCGGTGAGAGCCTGCCTCCGCCGGGTTTCGTCCCGGCTTTAACCAATCCAATAAAAGCGCTTTATGCCGGAGAAAAGGGAAAAGAGGGGTTGGAAAGGGCGGAGCGTGGGGCTAATCTTTGATCGGAACCAGGAAGGGGCAAGAGGGCCACGCAACCTGATTATTTATGAAAGTTTCAAAACCGTCTTGTTGGTTTGCGTTAAACTTGTCTCCATGTTTTTTCAAGGTCTTCTCTGAACAATAAAAATAAGTGGAATGAAATACTTGCAAGACTAGTTCTTTGTCATACTTTGTCAAGTTAGACTAGTACGAAAGTTCGATTACTCTGCATCTAGAAAGATTGTCAGTATGATAATTTAAGATAATGCTTCCTTGCGATTTACGATACCAAAGTGAGGCTAATCATTGATCTGTACCGTGGAACTCTAATAAAATCTGAAGGTGAACCCAAGACGGCGTCGTATTGATGTCGGTGGTCTGTGCTCATTGGCGCATGGGCCCAAAAATAATGTTCTCTTCCGCATTTACTTCCTGTAGTAGGTGATGTAGTGCCAGTGAAGTGTTTGTGAGCTGCAGTGTGAGACCGATCAGATGTTGTATTTATTTATTTACGCGTAGAGTCATTTATCGTAAATCTGAGCAATCAAATCGTCCAAGCTCTCGTGTGTCGTGTGAGGAGCTCTGTCAGATTCACCTCTAAGTGTTTTGTCTGTACACGTTATAACATGCTCTGTACATGTAGATTTTTCTTTTAATTATTTGTTTTTTATACTATGAACCATATATGATGTGTCCTTAAAAAAGATGGAATTGAATTGAAAGCTCATCCCACCCGTGTAACGTCTGTACCGTGCACAGCGCTTTGAGATTTTAAACATTCTTCAAAGTTTATTTTGTGAAAATAGAAAAGAATCCTACAATGTCGGACCTCAGTGAAAGCTCTGGATGCCCCGTCAGCCGAACACGGGCAGTTTGAATTCCCCAAAAAAACATTGGGCTTTGTGGGAGAATTCTTTTTGGGCCCAAGCTCCACGGAACTGCAGTACCTGGAGTGGCCACTAGTCAAGACCATGTTTCCTCAGTCTTTATGGGAGTTTCAAAAGGTGTGGCCTGTTTGTTTGTGTCTCTTACAATGTTCCCCAGTATAGCATTAAATGTGTTTATCTCAGTGTGTTTTTTAAGGTCTTATTTGAGCGTTAAAATATATGAACGGTATATACAGTATGTAAGGTAGACTAGTTCATTGCCTTATTGCTGAACATTCTTGACAAACCATAATAAAGTTAGACTACTATGCATTTATAAGATAGACTGTCTGTATAAACTAATTTAGCTGCGTTCCGATCAGAATTCACTTTCTGTAGGCTCTAATCATGCTTACGTCACAAACCATGCGACGACAACTTCCGGCGGGCTCTGTTCGTGGTAGTAAGTCTGACAAAATCTAGGAAAATTTTGAAAATGTCCCAGTTTTCTTCATCTCCATGTGACTGTAGCGTTCCATTATGTTTGGCTCATCCACAATTCCAACCGTACCTCAGTTTTCATCATTTCTCCACCGACGCACAACTCCGAGCACACTGGGTACATGCGATTAGAAGATTCAAGATGATTCCAAACAGCGCATACGTTTGATCACAGTCGGTCGGCGAGCCCAGTGTCGGGAACTACACCGGAAGTCGTCATTGCATGTTTCCGAACGTCTGGTTTGTGACGTAATTGTGAATAGAGCTTATGAGAGAAACGGTCGCCGCTCTCTCTGTAACTGCTGCTGTCAGACTCCTAATTTTGGCCTTAAAATGGTCATATAAACCTTCTTTATGTGATCTTGGTGTTTTTTAATTCACTATTTTGCCTGTAAATCAATTGTTATTCTTAATATTAACGTCATATTCAATCTTATAACTGCTAGCCTGGATGAGCTTCATTTGAGTCTACTTGGTCCACGTCTTTATACAGTCTATAATTTGGAAAGATTGTCAGTGTACTTGCTCAGTATTTCAAAATCTACCTCTTTTGGGTTTTTAACAAGCTCCACAAAGGCTGTTGAGAACGACGGGTCCAGCCAATCCAATAAAAGCACTTTTATTCCAGAGAAAGGGGGTCGGGGATGGGGCTAATCTTTGATCTGAACCAGGAAGAAGCGAGAGGGCTCTGGAGTCAGGACCGCATTGCCCGATTATTTATGGGAACTTCAAAAGGTGCAGCCCATTGCGTTGGTTTGTGTCTCTTATCTGGCTCGCAGGGGAAAAAAAAAAAAAACACAGCCACAACAAGAAGAAGTCACTTTGCGGCAGAATTCCGAGCACGGATAAACGAAAGAAAGGAGGAACAAGGGAGGGAGGGGAGAGGAAAGGTAGGATAAAGTGTTTGAAACTGGCTCTGAGGGAAGATGTGAGGATTACAAGTCTACAGGCCCCTGCCTGGGAACGCACCTCCAACACCCAAACCAATCAACCCAACTCGGCAAAAACCCAATGAATTATTAAGGTTTCTTCAGCCGTAAAATGGATAAATATCTGGGGTGTGGTGTTATCTGCTTGGTGCTTGTTTGTTTTCTCTGTAGCAAGGGTTTGTAGTGGAACTAAATCCAGGACTTTACGAGCGAGACAGGGCTTCACACAGGTTTAAGGAGCAGTCAATAAAAAAGTGCTTCAGTGAAACCAAGAGAAAGAACGGCAATGACTTGATTACATTGGGAGGAACATGAATAACGTTTGGAAGAAACCAGGACTAAACCAGGTCTAGACCAAGACTAGATCAGGACGGAACAAGGATGGGATCTGAAATAACTGGTACTGGTATCGGGTTTAGCTTCCAATGTGTCAAATAGTGAAAAAATGCAATAAAAATAATACAATTTCGTCAACTGGATAAAACTTTGAAGACGTTTCCAAGTGGCTTCTTCAGTTCTGGTGAAGTTGTCTTGCCTTTTTGTCGTCTTCATTTTACGATCTCTGTGCAGGACTTTGGAAACTGCTTTGTTTGTAAAATGTGCGATAGAAATAAAGTGGATTTGGAAGTTTTGGTGTTTTTAAAAACAATGCCAGCAAGACAAAATATGGACATTTTTGGTTATTTGACAACAAGAACTATTTTGTTCTTCCGAGTGGTCATTTTCTTGTTGTTAATTTGAGGGTTTCTTCATATTTTCTTGTTTTCATAACAGGTGGTTTAGTAAAATTGTTAATCACTGTGCATCACTGTTTGTAATTGTGGTTACGGACGGAGTTTAGGTGTTTAGCCTCGCTTCTAAAACCAACTTTGTGTAATAGTTTGAAAATCAAGTGCGCCATCTTCAATTCTCCTCCAATCCTAAACCAACAAGAACTTCAACACGAATCCGGCGAAGATTGCAAATCCGGCAGCACTTGAAACCCACTGGCTTACGTTATATACCAGGACACCAACCCACACGGCTAATCTGTCTGTATGTTTATCTTGCCTCTTATGTCGAAGCCCTGTCTATGCATTCCGCCGTATGAATCCTGTGTGATCGCTATTGAAAGACGGCTCCCACCTCTCCACCCATGACCAGTCGTGTGGAGATTACCCCTATCTTTGCTTGGCAGGAATCTACAAAGGCCCTCCCTCCTTCGTTCCTTCTCTCTCTCGCGCTTTCCCCCATTAAAACTAAATCACGTCCACCTCCTCCTCCTCCTCCTTCACTGCTCTACCTGCATTCATTACCCATCAACCGTCAAGTGTCACCGTCAACACTTTTTTACAGCGACAACACCGTAAACCATTAACGGCCGCTTTAACACCCCGCCATCCTCCAACTCGGGGCGTTTTATTTATTTATTTTTATATTTTTTGTGCGGGATTTCGGACAAAAGGTAATGCGTAAATCTCTCGGCCTAAATCCTGCATAAAGTGCGATTGGCGGCAGATGTATTCTCTCTGGATTTGATATCGGTGTCGTGCCAGAGCCGAGCGCACAGAGGCACCCACGCGCAGATTAGTTTGGTTGTGGTCCCTTCGTTTTTGTTTTTTTTACAAGCCACCGCTCCCCACCTACTTCCCCAGTGTGAATTATACTCGGTGAACAGTAGGGGAGCGTTGAAGCGTGTTTTTTCCCCCTTTTTTATGAGGAAATGTGATCATGATGAAGTGTTTTTTACAGCTTGTAAACGATGTAAAGTGCGGTGGAGGTTTGGGAAGAGGGGGGTGGTTGTTGGAGATGGAGATACTTGATTGGATGAGAGGCAATAGTGAGAAAATGAGAAATGTTTGGCTTTAAAGAGAGAATAAGAAGTGTTTTAGTGAAGTAAATGATCAAATATCAAGTACTTAAAGGCAGTGGTCCAAAGTTATCCTTCATTTACCTTCAGAACATTGTAATTATTCACAGAGAGGAGTTTATGAGCACTTTTCCAAACTTTCAGAGACCAGAGTGGAGTTTTGTCATGGTGTTAACTAGGATACTAACATGCACTTACTGATTAGCTGTCATTTTGAGTGGTTTTACAGCAATATAGACCAGACATTAAAACATAAATAGAAACAAACATGTCACAATAATGCATTCTGAAGTGTGCATACTGCTGCAGATAATGTCAGCGGAGTTTTGCTGTGACTGCAACTAGAATACTAACATGCACTTCCTGATTAGGTATCACTTTGAGCGGTGGCATAGCAATATAGACCAGTAATTAAAACAAATAGAAACAAACCTGTTACAATAACACATTTTGAAGTGTGTATACTGCTACAAATAATATCATAATAACCTAGCAGAGTTTTGCTGTGATGTTAACTAGAATGCTAACATGCCCTTCCTGATTAGCTGTCACTTTGAGTGGGATTATAGCAATATAGACCCATAATTAAAACATCAATAGAAACAAACCTGTTACGATGCATTTTGAAGTGTGTATACTGCTACAGATGTCAGCGTAGTTTTGATGTGATTGCAACTACAATGCTAACATGCACTTCCTGACTATCTGTCACTAAGAGTGACATTATAGCAATATGGACCAGTAATTAAAACATAAATAGAAACAAACCTGTCATGATAACGTATTTTGAAGTGTGATATACTGCTACTGATAGCATCATAATAACATAGCAGTTTTTCCGTGACTACAATTAGTATGCTAACATGCACTTCCTGATTAGCTGTCACTTTGAGTGGCATTACAGCAATATAGAGCAATAATTAAAACATAAATAGAAACAAACCTGTCACAGTAACACATTTTGAAGTGTGTATACTGCTACAGCTTATATCATAATAACCTAATAGAGTTTTGCTGTGACTGCAACTAGTATGCTAACATGCACATCCTGGTTATCTGTTGCTTTGAGCGGCATTATGGCAATATACACCACGAATTGAAACATAAATAGAAAAATACAGCTGTCATGATAACGCATTGTCAAGTGTGTATACTGCTAGGGATGATATCATAATAACCTGGCGAAGTTTTGCTGTGACTACAACTAGAATGCAAACATGCACTTCCTGATTAGCTTTCACTCCGAGCTGCATTATAGCAATATAGAGCAGGAAGTAAAACAAAAATAGAAACAAACCTGTCATGATAACGCATTTCGAAGTATGACAAACTGCTACAGATAATGTCATAATAACCTTGCGGAGTTTTGTCGTGACAAAACTCCGTATGCAACTAGTATGCTAACATGTACTTCCTGAATAGGTGTGGCTTTGAGCAGCATTATAGTAGTATAGACCAGGAATTAAACCATAAATTAAAAATAGACAGATAATAAACAGATATCGTCTTAATAACCTATAATATTGAAACTACAGCACAATATTCCAGGTAAACTAATTTAATTAAGTATGTTTAAAGTTTTAAAAAGCAGAAAAATAACTTAGTTTCTTGTTCAACTTTGCACTGATCTTATTGTACAAGATACCAAAAACTTCCTCACAAAAGTGCAAAGAAAACCTCTTCTCACATTTCCAGATCGCATCGGTCGATATTGTGACAGTCCTTTTTAGTATTTCCACCGCATTATAAAACAGACACTACTCCCTAAACAAATCTCATCTTTTAATCTCCCGAGCACTAAAATAAATGAATTACACCGGCACTTTATTGCTGATTGGACAAACGGCATGTATGTATTGTATATTTTGATGAGCTGTAAAACGGCGGTGTAATGAAACCAAAACAGGCGGGCGCGGGGCTGTTGTAAAGTAGGTGTAGCGTGCCGTTGTAAAGCAAGACGTGGGGGTCCGGTGAAGACGAGATGAGGGATTATTCTGTCAGCGGCTCCTCTCCCGCCCCGACCTCAGCCCATTGCGCCGCTAATTGATAAATGATGACCAGTCGTTTCATCAAGGTCGGCGTACAATTAAAACATTTGTGATTTATCAGCCCAAATCGGCAACTGGAGCCGGAGTCGTGCCCCCCACACACAGACACATGCATCGGCCGTTCTGGCGGGTGGAGGAGGGGGACGGCGGGTGGGGTGGCAGGGGACGGGGGGGCGGCTTCGGAGGGAGTCTAGCCCGAGCGCCTCACTCACTCCTGGGGATATCGGGTGACGGTGACAGCCCTACTGCGGTGGAGGGAGGTGAGGAGCCGATACGTCTCCATGTCACAGCGCAGACACCGGGGCAATATTTCAATAGTCGCTAATGTTTGGGTTGCCATGTTGGACAGCGCTGAGACAAAGGGAAGCGTTTGTTTGGTGGAAGTTTCAAAGCAGGAAAAGAAAAAAAAAACTGTAATATCGTATCGTCAAAGGTCTCATCTATCGCAAAAAGTATTTTCTGCAACAGTGAAGTCGAACAACTATGAAAAAATCTAGTTTGGACAAGATTTTTTTTTTTTTTAATTTATTTGAATTAGGACAGTACATATTAATCAATGCATCGACAAAAAAGTTTCCACATAAATATGCCGGAGTTGGCACTGGAGCTAAATTCCATCCATTGTCCTAAGGCAGGTGCAAACATGAAACATTCAATATGATTAACACAGACATTTAGACATTATTGAGACATAAACACACAACATGAGAGCACAATAACATGATATTACACTATTTACAACAGAAGCGCCTCAGTTTAGGGTATAAAGAGCCCAAGACAAATGGATAGTCACCTATGAGTACACAACTGCTGCGTTTTCAACCACTTCTTAAGGATTTGTTTGCAGGTTGAGTAGTGTCCACAGTTTCTAATGTGCTCTGGTAGTGTATTCCATAATTTTGAGCCTCTGATAGATGCCACAGTTTGGCAAAATTTTAATTGTAAAGCGAACGGGTTCATTAAGTAGCTTTTTGGTTGATGCTTCGTCACCTGCTTGTTTCTTTAGACATAAATACTTTGCTCTTGCTGCTTTGCTCTTAAACTTTTATTAAATCTCCAGGGAGAACAACAGCTGATGGCACCAAATTAAGTTACAGCTCCGATTGTCATATTTTCAGTTTCAATGTATGTTTTTTTTTAGCTATTTCCAATCCAACTGTATTTGTATAGCACATAAAGATGTAACAATAACCAAAATATGGTGATATTGTATCGTCAAAGGTCTCACAATAATATCGTGGACCATCACAGTAAATCAAATCACAAGTGTCTTTGCTTAAATGAATTGTTCTGATGCAGAAATAGCTATAAAAAAAAACAGAGGGCACTACATAGACCATGATCCTTTGCTCCGTTTCAGTGCAGACGACATGAAGAAATAACTGTTCTAAGCACTTTGAAGTCTTCATTCTTTGGATTAAGTCTTGTGAAGGCATTTTTAGAGGAAAAAGTGGCAGATATATTCTATTTGCAGTCATGGAAAAACTCCGCTCTGGCCTCTGAATATTTTAAAAAAGTGCTCATAAACACATCGCTGTGAATAATTAGGATACTCCGAATGCATAAGGTAAGTGAGGGATGACTTTGGACCACTGCAAAGTTCAGTTTTTAAAGTCCTTTAAGTACTTTTGTAATTGTTATTTGATAATTTACTTATTCTCTCCAAATAAGACCAAACTTTTCTCATTTTCTCTACTTTTCTCATTTTGCTACTTTTACTTCCACAAAATATTGCAGTAAATATCGTACGGTGAGATGTATATGGTGAAAATATCGTACAGAGAGATTTGGATATCGTTCCATCCCTAATGACAATAAATGTTGTACCAAATGACTGGGCAAAGCATTTTAGAATGTCAGTCTTGTTATTATGTACAATATCGTAATATCGTGAGCCTCCCCACCATATCGCAATAAATATCGTACCGTGAAGTTCGTATCGTGAGACTTGGATATCGTTACATCCTTACAATTCATCGATTCGTTCAGATAGTCAAGGTTTTAGATTAAATGTTTGGGCTGACCGTGCACGATTTACACAATGGGGGAACCTTAACTCGAAATACTATGGAATTATTGTAAAGCTTGATATCGTAATTGTAAGTCTGAAGCTATTGATGTAACTTAACCGAGGTTGTTGAGTAAATAGTTCAGTACATTGGCCTTGTAAGATGCAAATCTCTTAGCCTTGGATATCGTTACATTCCTCGTTGGTAATGCTCGGCTGTTGAAGTTGGCGGTTGGTGCGGGTTGGGTAAGGACAGCGGGCGATTGTTCAGAATGGAAATTATTCTTCAGTTATGAGATTAGCATACATTAAATTAGCGCTAGGCTTAGCACGCTTATGACCACTCACGTGTGCTGTTTCTAGTCATGCTACGCTACAAACCAAGAAAAAGGCGTGACTGGAAAATAAAAGCAGCAATATTTAGATGAAATTGGTTAATAAGTTAGAAGAAATGTCAAAATATGTTTTTTTCAAAGGCTTCTGAGTCAAATCTTGGTTTGGGCATTAGGTGGTGGGCCCAAAATGACGTAAAATTGACTCTTGTGAGCTGTAAGTCGTGTTATAAAGCTGTTACCTCGTCAGAAACAGACCTGGAGTTGTGTTTTGGTTCATTCACACGTTTGAGTAACTTTTTATTCTTAGTCTGTCTTGAATAATTCAGTATTGTTTGTTTTAATTGATATTTTGTCTTTTATATTGGACATATTCTGTCCATGAAGAATTTATCCACAACTATCAATGTAAGAAAGACGAAAACTAATGTTACAGTCCTGAATAAAACATAAATAACTTGTTCGCCTTTAAGTTTTCGTCTTTCTTCCCTTGATCGTTGTGGATAAATTCTTCATGGACAGAATATGTTCTTTGTCGACCTTGTTGGATGAAGATTTGGTGTTGGGGCAGATTTATGAAGCTGCTCAAAAATATGCAACACTTTTCCACAGGTATTTTGCCAGAGAAAAGCACTGACCGGAAGATGCGACTCAACTTCCTGCTGTTGTGATAATAGCCAATTATTCAGTTTATGAAAAGAACACAGGATAAATATGGAGATTTAAGTGTTAAACTTGGGTGAATGAAACAAAACCCAACTCTGGATATGTTTGTGATGAGGAAACAACATCAGATTACAGCATAGATCAGAAAATAGCGTAATATGGGCCCATTATTCGCCAACTACACCAACATTTGGCCATTCGCCTTGTAACGCGCCGTACTTATTTCAATTACTGCTATCACAAGACGATAAAAATCAATTGGAGCCCCATGCAGATTATTCGCTCATTTGTTTAGCCCACAAAAAAAAAAAAAACAGCCTAAAAATTTGACTCTGATTACGAGATAGCGCTCCGCATTGATGAAGTTATCCATTGCAGGAATCCAGTTTAATTTGGGCCGAAATAGTGAAAGAGGAGGACCACTTTAGCAGCGCCACTTGAACCTCGTGATCCCGGTCTGAGGCGGCCGTTGAAATATGAAGAAGCTGATTACAGTGGATAAGGCGCGTCCCGAATGCACCTCTGCTCTCCGGCCCGATTTTACCCCCAAATAACATTAAGTGCGGAGCCGCAGACGGAGGGAGAGCCCCATTACGGCGTAGGGCTAAACTGAACAGCTGAAAGGGCTGAGGTCAGCACAATTCAGACGTTCAAGAGGAGATTTCCTAATAAAACGTCAACGTACAGTGCTTAACAGATGTATTAGACCACCATTTGTAATTTAACAGTATTTCTGTTTACCAAAATATCTTTTTATGTTTCTATTATGGTTAATCCAACAGTAAATGCAAGATCTTTTATCAAAACCCCATCTTTAACTCTTTAAACGCCGGGTGCAGGTGTATATTTTGATGAATAACCGCTGGTTCCAAATAAACGCCAAGTCTAAAACAAATCGAGGGAGAAGACGTGTCCACTGACGCTGCACGTTTTTCGTCTTCGCCTGTTTTGTTTTGCTTTCTCTTTCTTGAAGTCAGCGGAAAAAATAAACAAATTTAAACTTTCTGTGGTAAAATTGCAGAGAAAAACTCGGGAGAGTATTACTTCAGTTTGGCAATTCGGAGGAAGCAGAAATGTCATCGTAGCTGCTGTGGCGTAAGAGGAAAATTGCGGTGAGAAAAGGCCGTGGACAGGAATCGTGCCGACAAGGAAGGCAAAACCAGGCCGTCGTATAACGGTGACGCCAACTCCGAGATGTGCCAAAAAAACGGTAAATTCTTGTCATACGCCGCAGTGTCACCGGTGGTTCTTGTGGTTTTAAAAGGGTTCATGCTAAAATATAACTATTGTTGCTGTCAATACATTTTCAAGTTTAATGTTTTCCCAAAATGCCACCAAAGTCTCATCCAAATCAGCTGAAACTATTTGAAACTCAATAACAAAAGAGACTTTGCAAAACAACATAAAAACTATCTAAAAATAATGACATTTTTGGTAAACAAGGACTATTTTGTTATTCCAGTTGGTCATTTTCTTAATGAATAACAGTGAAATTGTTAATTTGAAACAAGTTTTTGATATATTATGTAGTTATTTATGTTATGTAAACCCAGGAGTTGATTTTAACACTTGACAACGGGACAAATAATTAAAGAGATTTATGTTTTTGGTGTTTAAACTAATTGAAAATTCACTATAGTAGCCCAACATTTGTTTTGTCTTGGCTACTGAACATCTTGACACTTCATTTAATGTTTTAATTCTGTTTTGAAAGATAATTTAATGATAAATTGTGTGCATTTCGAGTTTGTTTAGTCTGGTTTGAGGCTCTGGGATTGAAAAGTAGAACGTGGATTTCGGCTCCACTTCTTTTCATCTGTTTACATTGGAAGAAAAAACATTTCTAGTGAAGTTAAAATTACTTAAATTAAAAACATTTTACTTTATTTGAGTAGATTCAACTTGACAAGTAAAATTATCTGCCAATGGAATAAATGTTTTTCTTAATTCAAGCAACATTCAATTTTGTTTCTTATTTTAAGTCCAAAAAGTTGTTGTTTTTCTTATTTTAAGTGAGCCAGATGTATTTTCATATTTTACGTACAAAAAGTCTTGTTCGGGTAGATATTTTTACTTGTCAAGTGAAATTTACTCAAATCCTGATAAAACTTTCTTACTTTCGTCATCTTAACTTGGCTAGATTTTGTTTTTCGCAGTGTAAATATTTAAAAAATCACATAAAAAATAAGAATATTGTTTGATAAATTATTTTTTCTTAACTAAACGTCCTTGCACTTTTTAGTTGCTTTACTTTTTCTGTTTTAGTGACCAAAAATTTGACATTTGCAAAAAAATATGAGACATTTATCACTAATTAGCTAAAAATAATGACATTTTTGGTTATTATTTGTCAACGGGGACTATTTTGTTATTCCAATTGGTTATTTTCTTAACCCCCAAAAACCCAAAATAGAAAAAAAAAGTGCAAAACTGAGCAGTAATTATGTCTAGACAAAAGATTCATACATTCCTGAAATTTCAAAGATTTTTTAAAAACTTTTTTTGTTTTGATGACCAAAAATTTGACATTCCCAAAAAATTATGAGACATATTTATCACTATTTGGCATTAAAAAATCAATCAGTCGGTTTATTTCAGACATCAAATCAAAGTATGTTACCGTTTCATAACATAAAAAAAGAAAATATATACAGTAAACCAAATAAAGTTATTAGAAAATGAAGTACGACGAAGCAAATGCAATAATAAAATCATAAAAAATCATTAAAATCTCTTCAAAAACAAGTAAAACGACAAGCTGTTTACAGTCACGCTCGTTTTCCATCTCATCCGAACCACTTTCTCTTCCCGGTTGCAGCTTTTCATAACATATTCTCTCTGAAACCGCCTCCAAATTTATTCCGAAGCCGGACGTCTTAATGATCCCGCTCCACCTGAAACCTTTCCTCTGTTCCTGTCTTGTACTTCGCCGGGGATTTGCCGGCGCTAACTCGGAGCAGCGGCTTTTGTAAGATTTAAACCTCGCCGCGGCCCGATCCCGGGTCCGTACACGACGCCCCGACACCTCCGAGCGCGTCGTTTTATCCCCCGAACCCGGATCGTGATTAAATGAAAACAGAGCTCCCCATTAAAGTCATTAACATACATGGACATCGCGTGGGTGGGGGGGAGTACGGGGATGTTAAGCGCATATATTAAGAGCAGATCCGACTTGAAACGGCATATCTTGCAAAAGCTTAGATTATTTATCATTCAGACATCAAAAAGGAGACTTTGTAATGACCCGTTTTTCATATGCAAAGGTGTTCATGCAAATTTAGGAAGGCAACCGCCGTCGAATTTCGCCCCAGTTTTCGCGGGAGGTGCCGGCGAGGACGAGGGGCCGGGCCATCGCGGCATGATTTCCAATTTCACAGCTGCCTTGTATGTTTAATTCAATGTCACACCGGATCTGCTGGCATTTCATGTGGTATCGCGAAACACTTTTTAATTTCGTAGATTAAGATGCGCCGCTTATCTGGTGCGTGTTAAAAGGAACAAGGGAGATAATGGGGGAGGAAAGGCGGAGGCTGCGCGCGACTCAATGAGACAAAAGACAAGAAGATTGATTTAAAGTTTATTAAAAAGCTGGAGAAACAGTCCGAGCCGTCCAAAACATGATGAAATTAAGTAAATATTGCCACGCGTCGTCGCTGTACGTGTTTTTATTGACGTTTTTGGACGTGAAAAGACCAGATTACGTTATTTTCTGATGGTTTTCTCATTAAAAACAGACCTGGAGTTATGTTTTGTTTCTTTTGCACATGTTTAACACACAAACGATGAATAAGATGAATTCTTCTCTCAAACTGAAAATACTGTTCCACCTTGTGATGTCATGCGGCAATACAGGAAGTGCTCCACTGTGTTTTTAAACTCCACACACCTTCACTAGATTCATCTGTGACAAAAGGTAGTTCCACTGCAAAAAGCTTGGCCAAAATTTAAGATATAAACACTTACATCTACCAGAAACCAGACTTAAAAGTAGTGAAATGATCTGTCCATGCAGCAAGATCATTTTACTTAAGTTCTCTTAAAATACACGACCTCTAGACTAGAATGAAGCCGTCTCAGAATGAGTAAGTCGATAATAAATCTGAAAACAACATGAAGAACCTGATAAAAGTTTTTAAATTTTGGCCAAATCAGAGAAATTTGCAGTGTGATCATTTGAAAAGCTTCCTTAAAACTAGAAAAATCCACTTTTTTAAGTTAAAATGCTCTAGAAACAAGTGAAATTCTCTGCCAGTGCAGGAATTGAAATCTTAAAATAAGAAAATATATTTAGGCCTTCATAAATCTCAAAATAAGATCAAATCACTTATTCTAAGCAATAATCTAAGTTTGAAGTGATCTAAAATAAAGCATAAAACACTAATTCTAAGAATAAATTAAGATGAAAAATCTTAAAACTAGAATATAAAGCTTGTTATTGACGGTTTTATTCATGATTTTGCTTCATGAACCTTATTTTAAGACTAATTTCCACTTGGTAACACATTGGAAAATTGCAGCACTCGCCTAAAACTTAAATCTTTTAATATTTCCATGTGACAAACAGAAGGTGCAGAGATACTGGACAATTTCAGTTCAAGATCGACTGATTTACATCCATAAAAATGTCTTAAACTCCATCTTAACACTTGTTTTACTTGTTTTGTGCATTCTAACCGGTTTATAGATATCAAAACTGGATAAGAAAAATAATATTTTCTGGAAATAAATTGAATAGTCTTACATATTTAGCAGTCATTAAGCGTATTTATTTTTATTTTATTTAACCTTTATTTAGCCACTAATCTCTTTTTAAGGGAGTCCTGGCCAAGACAATTCAGAATATTACAGGACACATTTCAAGCAACAATTTCATAAGACTATTTAAAACACCAAACCTTTATATCCCTTAAAACAAGATAAATAAGATTTTTTTTGTCTAGATTTAAGTTTTATGAAATCTGCAGTGTGAAAACTACCATTACGTTAGATCAGAAATTGGAATAGAGCATTTTACGCTTTTGAGACATCCAGGATTACTGAAAACATGTGTGAATGAAACAAAACACAACTCCATATACATTTTCAGGACATACCAACATTATAACATGACTTAAAACTCTCCCGAATCCATTTTGTGTAGAATAGGACCTTTAACAATAGAAGATCTCTCCAGAAATCCAATATAACACATAACACGTTGGCTCCAACCTTATCTTCCAGCTTCCTGATCTGTATCCTCGCCCTATGTATTCAGGGTTTAGACGCTGCACTTTTCCTTATAAGTAACCCAGAAAATGCGTTTAAGATTGGGTCAAATGCTTTGGAAAAGGCGTCGTCGATCTTTTGAACATCCACAAACGTTGAATCGTATCGTTTTTGAGTGACAAGACCCATTATGGCGCTGTATTTACCCCCGGAAAACCGCGACGCCTTTGCGCTAATCGACATCCCGACCCTGCGACTACAGAACCTGACGCTATCTGAAATCTCGCCGTTCTCAACACGCTCTGTATTTATTTTGTAAGATGTATTTTTAACAGTCCCTGCTCCTCGCAATGGATTTTTCATATCTAAACATATCCATAACAAAAGCGTCTTTATTGCCTCTCCTCCCACTGTTTTACCCGAGCCCATAAAACATGCATATAACTCGACTGGCTGTGCGTACATTAGATAAACAATTAACTTTAATGCATTATATTCTTAGCCCGGTTTGAAGCGTTCTCCTTCCCCTCATCTCCTGCTCTCTTTCGCCGCACTGGAAAAAGAAAGAAATAAAGAAATAACCAGTAAAAGACGAGATGAGTTAAAATGGCTTGAATTCAAAACGCTAATCTTGATTAACAAGTGTTTTTTTTTAGTTAATCTAGTTTAGTAAAAAAAACAAAAAAACACAACATAAAAAATGTATTAAAAATAAAAAAAATACAAAAATAAATAAATACATAAAATAAATAAAAATAAAATAAACAAAATAAAAATCTAAAATAAAATAAAGACGAGACGAGTTAAAATGGCTTGAATTCAAAACGCTAATCTTGATTAACTAGTGTTTTTTTAGTTAATCTAGTTAAGTAAAAAAAAAGTATAAAAAAATAATAATACAAAAATAAATAAATAAAATAAATAAATATAAAATAAAATAAACAAAATAAAAATATAAAATGAAATAAAATAAAATAAAGATGAGGCGAGTTAAAATGGCTTGAATTCAAAATGCTAATCTTGATTAACTAGTGTTTTTTTAGTTAATCTAATTTAGTTAAAAAAATACAAAAATAAATAAATAAAAATAAGTAAATAAAAATAAATGAATAAAAATAAATAAATAAATAAATAAAATAAAAATAAATAAAATAAAATAAAAAAAGAATTTCTGGCATACATTTTGTTATTTCCAAATTCCAAACAAATTACCAATGGGTTCCAGTGTTTTACTTGACTTTTAAGACTAAAATTGTTACTTAAGTAAATAATAATGTAGTTTGGAGAGAAAAAAATAAAATAAAACAGACAAAACAGAAAACTTAAGTAGGCCTTAAAAAGTACCTAAAATTATGTGGAGACTAATCAAATTTATTCAAATCGAGAACTATTGACTGAATTCAGGTAATGTTTTCTTATTCCATTGGTGGATCATTCATCATAATATCTGAACTAAATATTGAAACCTGTCTAAAACTACTCAAGTTAAGTTCAGAAATCTGTACACAAAAGGAAAATAAACCAATACAAATCCAAAGTCCTCAAGTCAACTTTTTGCACTTAAAATGAGAAACAAAATCAAATGTTGCTTGAATTAAGAATAGATCATTTTGTTTGTCAAGTTGAATCTGCTCAAATAAAGTAAAATGTTCTTAATTTAAGTCATTTTAACTTACCTAGATACTGTTTCCAGTGTTGATATGCAGGAAGGGCATCTGGCTTAAAAAATATGGTAAATACAAAAAAAAAGTAATTACACACTCAAAACTGAACAATCTACTGATGTACTGACTCTAAGAGTTAGTCTAAAGCAAATTATTAATGATGAAACATTGATTGATGCATTGAATTTATTTGACATCTTGACACATTTGTCGAATTCTAAACTTATGATTTTAACTCAAAACTCTACATATTGATTATATTTCAGTGAGTCCTCTCTTTCAGCGTGCTGTTCTTACTATAGTGGCTTTACTTTGCACACTGCACAAAAGGACAATCAAAAAAAAAGAAAACATACTAATTTTGAGGTAAAAATGCCCTGTTTTAAGTGAAATTATCTCCCAGTGCACTAAGAAATTTTCACTTACCAAGTTTTCTTAAAACAAGGCAAAATACAAATCTTGTTCTAAGCAAAAAACACTAGAGTCAAGAGTTTGTGGCAAACTTTTTCTCCTTATTTTGAGTATATTTATCCTTGACTTTAGTAATTATTACGTATTAATGCTTATTTCTAGTATATAACATGTCTTATAGTAGGTTATTATTTCTTAACCAGATACTTGTTTTAAGAAAACCCTCTTTTGAGCTTTCACAATATCTTTACATTTGATCAAATACAACAATGAAATCAATTACATTTGAAAGTGTATTTATTGAAATATTTTCCACTTTTCAAACATCTTAGAAATGCCAAACATCTGCACCTAAAAGCCACGGGACACTTCTCTGGGGACAGTGAGGATCTGAGCCAGAGAAAAGAAGTGGTTTGAGAGTGAAAAGAGGCTTAACCTGGCTTGATTTAATATAAAAAGTGCTTAGAATAAGTTCTAATATCTAGATAAAATATATCAGCATGGAATATCTTGGAACAAGTAAAAAAAAATCTCATTTTATTAAGTAAAACACCCTTAAAATTGATCTTTAAAGATGAATCTACTTAATTCAAGTCAGTTTAAGTATGTTAGAATCCTTTTTTGTGGTGCGATATGTCAACATGTGGCGTAATTTAGCCTGAAAATATCGACGCTACATCTCGAAGCGTTTACAAAAAAAGGTGCAATTTCTCCGAGATTAGGCTGTCGTTGTCCGCGCGCCAGGGTCGCCCCGAAGAAAGATCTAATTTTTAAATGAACACGGCTTCACGCTCAAACCATTAACCTCTGCGACGGGCGCTACACGAAACCGCCTCGCTCGCCGGCCCCAGCGCGATATCGGCAACCGGAGCGGGGGGGCGGCGTGTCTTCCCCGTGTATTAACATAGATTGGGATTGGGAGGCAGCCACAACAAAAGGCGTAGCGGTGGCGATGCAGATGGTTATGACAGGAAAGACTCCCATCAGCCACTGGGGCGAGTTGTAAGAGGAGAGAGAAATCGATGCGGCGCCTTTTATGACACCGCGCTGTGAGGCAGAGTGCAGGGGAATTAGCTGCGCAAATCGCGGTGTCGGGTTCGGAGATGGGCCCTTCTACTCACGCTGCAGAATATACGACGTACGCGGGTTTAAATTACTCACAATCAAAGTAGTAATCTGGAGTTGTGGAGTTTTAGTTTGTTATTTATGGCTGAAATACGTTTCTTTGAGTAGTTACAGGCGGTGGTGTCAAAGTCTGGGACGGGCTGTTCTAAAATATAAAATGCACACGGGTTTAAATGACTCACAATCAAAGACGTAATCTGGAGTTGTAGAGTTTTATTTTGTTGTTCATAAATTAAATACATTTCAGAACATCTTGAGTAGCTACATTTAGGGTTGGGCGGTATCCAAATGTTGATATTATTTTGTCCCTTGCGCCTAAACCGTTCAGAAACAGAGTCGCAGCTTTATATTTGAAGATGAGGCACAAGTTCTGATCAAACCAAACTTTGCAGCGCGTTCGATCGCATCAGCATCAGCGCGTGAGGTGTTTTTATCAGCGCTTATACTGTATGCAAATGAGCCATGAGGTTTGAAGTTTAGCTTCTGTAAAACGTAAACAAATGTGCGCAAAGCTGCATTAAACACGTATTACTCAATGTCTATAATGAGCAGAGTACTGGAAATGTAGAGCGGTGGAGAGGACCAATCACGGCCCTTTTTGTCTACGTCGTTTTCACGCATAGTTAGAAAGTTTCTAAGGTACATGGCGGTCGACACGAACACGTTTTGACGCAGAACCATAAATTGGGCTTTAGCGTTTCCTAGCGTTGAAAGTCTGACTTCGCCCTCGAGCGGGAACTTTCTCCTCTTCAGCGCCTCGTCCCCTCTCGGCTTCAATAAAACGTCTCCATCGCAAACTTTTCGGGCTCAACGTCGCACACGGAGCATCAGTCGGGTTTTTTTCTTCTTCCTTGCTGCGTGTGGATGGAAATCTCCGAGCGTAACGAGGTTTAAAGAGGAGAGAAAGTCTGCGAACCCAGATTTTTTTAATGACTGTAATGAAACTGATACCGCTGCTACTTTTTGATACCGCAGGATATCCTATTACCGCCCAACCCTTGTTTACAGACAGTTGTATCAGTATCAGTAGTTTAAATCACTTAAAATCAAAGTTGTAATCACTGCTTTGATTCTAAGTGATTTAAACCACTCAAAGAATCACTGTACTGAGCTCTTGAGTACTGTTATTATTATTGTACATATGTATATTTCTCTGTCTCTATCCACGTTGTTTCTCGTTGTTTGTGGACAGTTTTCTTGGCAGTGTCATTCATAAACAGGGTTAAGCGTTCATCAGTGATATTTCACTTCAACCTAAACCCCTTCAGTCGATAGTTGTATGTGAAATGTTTGTAACTGTCACTCAAGTACAGGATTAAGTACACGACTGACGAAAATGCACCACTACTGCTAATGATAGGTTAAAAGGATCGACATCAATAAAGGCATTTTAAAAATCTATATATAAATACAAATCTATATATAAATACAGAGTGCGAGAATGATTTAAAGAAATATTCTTAGTACATAGAGAGACAATGAAATAATAATATAGATTCTATAGGCTGCAGAAGCACAGTTTGTGTGTGGGATAAATGTTGATGATTTTGAAGGAAAGTTTATTTTTTTCTTAGGTGTAGGAAGTGGAATAGAGTTTACTGCAGAACTGCAGTACTGAACTATATTTATATATATATTTATTTATTTTCCCTGTTCTGTCCAAGTTGTTGCTTGTTGTTTGCTGAGAGTTATAGAATATTTATATTATTTTCCTCTATCCAAGTTGTTTTTTGTTGACAATCGTATTCTTGGCATCATCATTTGTAAACAGGGTGAGGCACTCAGAGGTGCTTAAACTCCTTCGGTCAATAGTTTTTATGTGAAATGTTTGTAACAGCCATTTAAGTATGTGATTTAAGAAAATAAACTACTACTACTAATACTACTACTACTAAATGTACATGGCATAAAGGCTCAGTCAGGGGTCTCCAGCCTGTCGCTCTCCACAGTCTTACAAGGACCTCGCCAAGGGATTTCTGAATGATACGTCTTGTACTGAATAACCCAGATTTTACCAATGTAAATGTGTTATTTTGAACTTTATGCACTAATAAATCTTTTATAGGCATCTAACTGTACAACATGTAAGGCTTTCCCTCTTATATCCACACAGTTTCTTGTGACTGCTAAAATGAGTGGTTTTCCGGCATTTTCATTTCGTAAAAGTCGCTCACCGGACGATCCCTGGGCTTTGTTGTTATCTAACCACTTTTATCATTTGTCAGTTTATTCCAAAACAAACTTGGAACCGACTTGCAATTACTAATGTCAAATGATCATTATTGTTTATTTAAGAATAAGCTGGAGCGAGTCCAGAGTCAAACCGGTGAATCATCATCTTAGGAGTGTTCAGTGATGTGTTGACTTTGTTTTTAAACCTCATCTCAAACATGTACAGTATTAATAAAGTACAAGTCGCACCAGCCAAAAAATACATAATGAAGAAGAAAAAAAAATACATATATAAGTTGCATTTTTTGGGGGAAAATTATTTTATACAATCAGAGACCAAGAACAGACATTTCAGCACTTGAAGCTGTCCACATCGTCGTCCGTGCTCTGATAGAAGCGGTTACGTTGCTTTTTTTGTTTTCTTCGTTGCAGTTCAAGTGTTATTTTTAACGTTGCGCTTTTAACTAGTCTCTTACAAGTTTCTCTCTCGCTCCAAACTTTCTTTCTGCTGCTCTGTCACCGTTTTCAGCTGCATATTTTACCACTTTCAGCTTGGAATCTGCAGAATGGGATTTTCTTTTTGGTTCATTTGTGTTCAGTCTTTCTCAGTTGTCTTTTTAAGTTAAACTTTCAATTTTCCGTTGTATAGGAGCAATAAGAGTATCAGATATTGGCACACAAGTCTAGAGAATCAGAATCAGAAAGGTTTTATTGCCAGTGAACAGGATTACAAAACATTAGGAAATTACTGCAGTACTTGGAGCAGAATGTAGACAAACACTAAACAGGCAACAAATAAAATAAAGTAGAAAAAAATAAACTATAATATAACACAAACATTTACAAAGTTTACAAGAATAGAGCGCCCTCTCATGGCTGTCAGTGTGAAAATGATATAATATTATATATGAGTCGCACATGAGTATAAGTCGCAAAGCACAAAAAAAAGTCCAAAAAATACGTTATCTCTTGTAAGCACTGTGTCAAAAGCAAGTGAAAAAGCCCAAAAACGTACATACATTCTTTACAATTCCTAACTTCCAATGATCTTTATTTATAACCAACAGGAAAATCCTAATCTCACACACGTTTACAGTTTATTCCTCTCATTTTACCGCCTTACACTCGGGTTTAGTGCCGGTAAACCTCCTCCCCCACTCCGCAGACCTGGCCTCCCTATAAAAGTCTTATTTACCATGGCAAAGATGGAGGTGTGAGGGCCCGTGTAGCCTCTCCTCGCCGACACAGCCTCGCACTGTACCTCCCTGTGATTTCCGCCGGTCCTGGAGAGCCATATTGTGCTGTAAAGTGCTGTTTCTCATATCCAGGCACCAGGCTCTCCCCGGGGACCGCTGTAATCTGGTTGTCCCACAGTCGGAGAGCGCGGGACGGGGAGGAGATGAAGACTGCTGCCCTGGGGGAACACTCACTCCGCGGAGAGCACTTGCCCCATCTTTTCCACACCTTAGCGCGCGCCGCCAAAAAGCTAAAAGTAAGCAGGAAAGATGCCCGAGTCATCAGTATACGCGGCTGGGCGGAAAACGAATGCCGCGGCTCCATTGATTTGTTTGTTAGCGCTGATGAGCTCGCCCGAAGAAGCCGTCTCCGCCGTCGGGGGGAGAGTTGACGGACTTGGGGTTATTTCTCCAACTAAACAAAAAAAAAATGTAACAGAAGAAATAGAAGAGAGCTGCACTGCGGACGGAGCGATCCATATTAAAGAAATTAAAATTGATAATGCCATGAAAAATATATTGGAATCTTTAAGACGGTGAGGCAGAAGTAACTTAAATGAAATTACGCGGAACAGCGGGCAATACGATACTTGCTTAGACAGACACAAACGGATTTTATTTGCTAAATCTTGACTTCGGTTTGCGTAAATTATTCAAGAAATTGCGAAAAAGTTGAGGAATGGTAGAAAATCAATTGTGGATTAAGATATAGACTAGACATGAAGCGCTTATTACAGAAATTATACACTAAATATCTGTTGCATAACTAGAAAAATAGCTGAAAATGTTGAATTTGAAAGTATATTTTTATTAATTCAAGCAATATTTGATTTTATTTCTTATTATAAATGCAAAAAGTTGTTGTTTTTCAGATGTATTTTCATATTTAGTAAAAAAAGTCACTGGCAGAGAGTGAAATTTACTTAAATTATGGTAAAACTTTCTTAATTCAATTCTTAACTTGACTAGTTTTTGTATTTTGCAGTGAAGCAACAAATATTTTGCTGTTCTTTTTTATTATAAGAAGTGTAACAATATGTATTTTCTTTTTTTAATTATAAAAAGTCATGTTCAGTAGGTAGATGATTTCACTCATGCATTTTTCCCTTCATTAAATGATATATACATAAATACATATGATTTTAAGCATACATACATGCAAACATGAACTGTATACATACATATTATAAGACATTTATTTGCATCACTCAGAATGCGTTTTTTAAAGCTTTCATAATTAGAAAGTTCAAATCAAGATTACATTTTCTGAATTCAAGTCATTCTAACTTAACTATAGTTTAGTTTTCGTTTTCTAGTCCTATACTCTGCAAAACACAAACTCTAGTCAAGTTATGATGACTTGAATTAAAGTTTTACCATGATTTGAGTCAATTTCACTTGACAAGTAAACAGAAATCTGCCAGTGGAACAAGACTTTTTGTACTTAAAATATGAAATTACATCTTGCTACACTTAAAATAAGAAAAACAACAACTTTTTGCACTCAAAATAAGAAACAAAATTGAATGTTGCTTGAATGAAGAAAAACACATTTTGCCAAATTCAACATTTGCAGCTATTTTTCTAGTTTTTCTGAACCATTACTCAACAGATGTTTGGGGTATAATTTCTGTAATAGCAGCAATATCTTAATCCACAATTTATTTTCTACCATTCTTCCACTTTTTCGCAATTTTGCAAACCAAATCAAGATTTGACAAATAAAATCCATTCTCTCTAAGCAAGTATCATGTAGTTTCTTATTACACTAAAATAATTTAACTTGTCAAGTTGAATCCACTCAAATAAAATAAAGTGTAATTTTTAACTTTTTATATATTGTTTTTTTCCGGTATTGAGTTAAGAAACAATACCACTGATCGATAATTTTACTTTAGTTTTTTACTATATTCTTGTAATTCTGGTAGTTTTTTACTATAATTTTGTAATTCTTGTAGTTTTTTTTGCTATATTTTTGGAATTCTTGTAGTTTTTTACTATATTTTTGCGATTCTTGTTTTTTACTATATTTTTTGAATTATTGTAGTTTTTTAACAAATTTTTTGGAATTCTTGTAGTTTTTTTTACTATATTTTTGCAATTCTTGTAGTTTTTACTATATTTTTTGGAATTCTTGTAGTTTTTTACTATGTTTTTGTAATTCTTGTAGTTTTTTTTATGATATTTTTGCAATTCTTGTAGTTTTTTTTTACTATATTTTTGGAATTCTTGTAGTTTTTTACTATGTTTTTGTAATTCTTGGTTTATTTTACTATATTTTTGCAATTCTTGTAGTTTTTTACTATATTTTTGTAATTCTTGTTGGTTTTTTTAAACTATATTTTTGTAATATTGTAATTTTGTGAATTGTGTTACATTTTTACAGTTTTCTACTTTGTTTTATTTTATTTATTGCATGGTTAGCTGTGTTTGTCTATGTTTTGCTCCAAGTACTGCAGCAATTCTGATTGAATCAAGGAAAATGTAAAGTTGAAGTCATTTCAACTTGCTTAAATCATCTTTTCTGCAGCATAAGTGGAATTATGTAAGTCAGGGTCATGCATTTTACATCACCGCTGCAAATTAAATGCAGTATATCGCTTCCAGTGCTTTAACTTAGCATCTTTTCAGCTACAGGCGAAACATATCGACATATCGGGTCGGTTGAAATCGCCGTGCGCCAAAACCATAAACGCACCGCTGTCTTTTCTGCGCCGTGTACTCATAAAACGTGGCTGTTGACAATATTCCCATTCATTCCGCTTCTCCCTGCACTTCCTCGTGATCAAAAATCTCTCACATCATCTCCCTCCTCGGCCTGCCGGGAGCCGTGGTCTAGGCGTGGCCCGATCTAGCCCCTGGCCGAGCAGCGAGGGGGAGGCGCACGTGGCACCACACAAACCCGCTGCAGAAAAGGAGTGGACCTGGTGTTTCGAAAGCCCATCTCATACATTGCTAATGCCTGGAGTAATATGGGTCTCATTCATAATTTATTAAGCCAAGGCCTGCGCTTGCAAAGTATATCATGCGCGCTGTAAAGAGGTTAAAGATTAGCTTGTTGTTTGCTGGGAATGTACCGACCACTCCTGCACGGCCCGGTGACATTAGCCAGCGTTATCGGCTCTGTTCGCGGCCTAGATTTTGATGATGTTGTAATTTCCGATGGAGGGCAGGCGGTTTATACACAGTAACTTACTTAAGATTGACTGGTTTTGCAAGAAAAACCCGAACGTAGGACCCACAAATGTTGAAAAATCACGTTGTTTGTTTGCGAAATGAATCTTAACTTTTCAGGAAAGGGTCCACAACCTGTTTGGAGATGTAAATTTTTGTTATAAATTGTCCATAAGAGGCAAAACAAAGCAATGCAAGCTGATTTGTATAGCACAATTTGTAATTCAAAGTGGTTTACAGAATAAGAAATGCATTAAAATCACAATACAAACACATCAAAACATAAATAATCAGCGTAAAATGTAAAAAAGAAGAGAGACAAACAATCAAACAGCATCAAAGTGTTATAGAGTTCAAAATATACTCCACAAATGTCTCTGATTTGGTCAAGTTTTTAAAACTTCTAATAGGTTATTCGTCGTCTTTTCAGATTTATTATCGACTTACAAGTTCTGTATACATTATTAAATACTAAAACAATAAATACTAATAAAATACAATACTAATTACAGTCAGTCAATTAAATTCTGTCCCACTTTAACTGTAGGCTTTTAACTGTATGTTTTAATGGTATTTAATTTGTTTATGTTATTGTAAGGTGACTTTGAGTGTCCAGAAAGTAAAGTTAAGATCATTTCACTACTTTGAAGTCATTTTCTGATAGATTTAAGTGTTTATATCTTAAATTTTAGCCAAGATTTTAGAATGTAGACTTAAACTAAACTAAAAAGTATAAATTTAAAAAAAATTTTCTTGCATTTACTCAACTACAGGTGTCATTTATTGCTCAAAAACATCTTAAACAAACGTTGTTGTTTTTTTCCTGCAAATGGGGTCGCTTCTCTATAAATCTAACTTGTCTTGTGTTTATGGCCTTACTGCGGAACATTCTTGCCACATCTCCATGGAGACGAGCGTTTGACGGACTCTCCACCAGACAAGTTAAAGTCCAACAATTTTGATTTTGAATAATGGCGGCTATTCAGCTATTCTAAAAATAAAAAAAATATATAAAATTTCCCATTTTCTTTGTTTATATTGGTAGAAACGACGTTGAACTTTAGGATCTTTTTGTTTGTTTTGCTAGAATTGACCCAGTGACGTATTTTTAAGTCATTTTCTGATATATTTAAGTGTTTATATCTTAAATTTTAGCCAAGATTTTAGAATGTAGACTTAAACTTAACTAAAAAGTACAGAATTAAACTTTTTTTCTTGCATTTACTCAACTACAGGTGTTGTTTATTGCTCAAAAAAGTCTTAAAAAACACCAGTTCTTACTCTCCTGTGCATTTTCTGATACATTTAAGTGTTTATATCTGTTCCAGCCAGGCTTTTTTGCAGCGAACAAACCTGCAATCTGACATTCCCAGCACAGAAGTCTGAATTTAAGATATCAGAATTCAAGAATGCTGTGAAAGAAGTCAGTGAAGTCAGTGTTCGGCGGTGTAACTTTGGAAGCCTGGGGGTCTTGACTTGCCCCTATTGTTCGGATAGTTCCTGACTTGTACTCTTTCTCATCCCGGCATTAAAAATTTACCCAGCGCGAGTCTGTTTGTAGCTCGTTCCTTTCCCCCTTTCCTGTATTTACCGTGGCAATAATATTAGCGCAAATGAGACGAAAGCGTACGGGGAGCGTGAAAAGCGGGCGAGGCTTTTACTTAATATCACCCGCACGACAGAGCTACTTAGTTTGAGTAGTGTTCGTGTTGAATTAGGAGGCCCATATGAATTGGCACTGCAGTATGGATTTTTTACTGCGAGTTATTTTTCGGGCTGTTTCTGCTGACTTGTACAGGCTCCGGCTCGCACAGTGCGGCAAAAGCTTTTAATATAGATAAGAATTGGACGCGGTCAATTTCACCTCTGATCGTGAAGCTGAGTGGAGCTGGCGAGTGCAGTGTCGGGCGCTGCGGAGGTACAACTTTTTATTTTAGTTTTAAGGAACGGTTTTCGGGAGGTTTATCGAGTTACTCGTCGGTCAAATGAATGTGAGAGCAGAGGGATGGGGCGTCTGTAGTGAGACCTTGAGTTAAGATGCGGTTTCGTGTCCAAAGAAATTATGCAAACGCAGTAGCTTAAAGTGTAAAGTGGTGTGAAGACAATGCGTAATCATATATCAAGCTGAGTAGCATTAAAAAAGAAACAAGATATAACCATGATCATTTAAAATCTGATTAAATATGCAAAAAATAAATACATAAAAAGTTGCAGGATGTCAGGCTATAATAGTAACTAAAGAAAACTGCTATATTACCATGTTTGTGATGTTGAATTTATCGAGTTAGTCAGAGAAATGGGGTGTCTATAGTGAGCTAACGATGCTAACTGCAGATGCTAATCTCTAAGAATTTGAGTTTTGATGTAGTATAGTAAAAAATGAGAAATTAAAGTGCAGTCACTCAGAAAGTTTAATAAAGACAATGCATAATCATACATCAAACTAAGTAGTAATGAAAAATTAATGTCAAATTAATGTGAGACCAAAGAAACAGGGTGTCTTTAGCAAGCTAACGATGCTAACTGCAGATGCTAATCTCTGAGAATTGAGTTTTGATGTAGTTTAGTATCCAAAAGGAAATTTAAACACAATAATAATTTAAAAAAGTACAATGTAAAAACAATGTGTAATCATACATGAAACTAAGTAGTAATGAAAAATGTATGTCAAATTAATGTGAGACCAAAGAAACAGGGTGTCTATAACAAGCTAACGATGCTAACTACAGATGCTAATCTCTGAGAATCTGAGTTTTGATGTAGTTTGGTATAAAAAGAAATTAAAACATAATAGCTCAAAAAGTACAGTGTAAAGACAATGCATAATCATACATCAAAATAAGTAGTAATGATAAAAGAAACTAAATAAATAATGATCATTTAAAAAATTGTCACATTAACTAATTGATCGAATTAGCTAATAATGCTAACCTCAGACGCTAATAACTGACATTTGAATGGAACATTTGACATAGTTTAGGATTCAAGAAGAAAATTATGCTAATGCAATCGCTCTGATTTAAAAACAAAAAAATGTTGCAGGAGGTCAGTCTATAATAGGGACTAAAGAAAACTGCTATATTAACCATTTTTGGGATGTTGAGTTTATCAAGTTAGTCGTTGATCAAACTAATGTGAGAGCAGAGAAATGGGGTGTTTATAGCGAGCTAACGATGCTAACTACACACACTAACCTCTGAGAATTTGAGTTTTGATGTAGTTTGGTGTCCAAAGGGAAATTAAAACATGATAGCTCAAAAATACAACTTAAAGACAATGTGTAATCATACATATAACAATGATTATTTTTAAAATGGCCATATTGACCATTTTTTTGGATATTGAATTGATCGAATTAGCTAATGATGCTAACTATAGATGCTAATAACTGACATTTAAATGGAACGGTTTGCTGTGGTTTAGTATACAATAACAAATAGTATAAATCAGAAAAATAAAAGTACTTAATGTGTAATAAAACTAAAAATCAGCTGGAAAAGAAGATAATAAGAACCCACGTTTAACTATACAGTATTTAATGTTGTAATCTACCAGTGACATTTGCACACACACATCGATTTATCTCTTATTTTACTTTATTTGTGCTTTGTAACCATAGAAACCCCTTTAAAACAGCGGTCTGGATATCTCGTTTTTGCTGAAAAGAAGCCGACTCAAACGAACATGAGGAGAGAACAGAAAAACGCATTGAAAAAGTACAACAAAGGAGCTGCATTGCATTGTTATTGCTGTGTCATTTTGTTTAAAGGACTGTCGGACTGTCTTTGAAGCTGTTCCGTATCAGTAACGGCAAATTATAACTTCGCCGCAATGAATATTTATTTCTCAGTCCTGACTTGGAAAACTAGACAGAGGCACGGCTTAGTACATGACGTTTGTAAGCATATTTTTAGTATTTTAAATCCATTTTTGAACTGAAAAATGACACAAAAGCTCTGTTATCTTATTGTTTCTTATCTGATTTGTAAATTAAACTATGGGAAGTGACACAAATGGGAGCTCATCCAATAATAAAACTATGTAGTATCTTATTTATGACATGAAAAAATTGACTTAGATGAACTTTATTGATCCACAAGTGAAATTATTTGGACACAGAAGCTCACACATCACAATATAATATAATAACAAAGAGTAAAAAATATAAATGGTGATAATATATTCTATATAAGTAGCAAAAAAGCACGAAAATTGTGTCATAATAAGAAATAATTATGTAAATATATATGTACAAGTCAAAATAAAATTGAAAAATAATAAAAAATAATAATAATAAATAAAATTATCAAAAATGACAAAATAGACAGGAACATACGCAATTAAAAATCCATTAGACATTAGCAGTGATGTCTATGTGAACTTGCACTTTTTTGACAGTTTAAAAGTAGTTTTATACCAACCTTTCAAGGCACAGTAAGTTTTATGGGTATGCAACGTTTCTCCATTTTGTATTTACCACATTTTTAAGCCAGATGCCCTTCCTGAAACATTTGTTGACTGTAGACGCCGTGTAAAAAGCTTTTTCCCTGATTTTTTTTACCTTCTTCAGAACCTCAAAAACTGTGCTAATTCATTTTAAACGGCTTTTCAGTTTGTTCAAAGTCATTCCTCACTTACCTATGCTACAACTAGCATGCTAACGTGCAGTTCTTGATTAGCGGACGTGAAAACGCTCTGTAATGAGACGCAAACAGCACGCAGCAGACACGTTTTGACTTTAAGAGACCAGAGCGAGTTTCGGAGTTTTGCTTTGACGTTAAAGCTGCAACTAGCATGCTAACATGCACTTCCTGATTATTGGACAGTAAAACGCTCTCTATTTAGATTAGGGTGATCAGATTTTCAAAATAAAACCTGGAACATCCCTGGTTTGGGGTGGTCGGTAATAATAAAATGTGTAAGGAAAATTGTTATGCACTCGTCAGTATAGTCACATTTTCTTTGTGTTTTTGTCATTTTTATGCAGCTTTTCTGTATTTTACTTAAACAAATGACAGTTTATGCCTCTCTTTACTGTTGGTGAGTATCAGATTGGTCAAAAATATGGACACTTAAGACAGTTCTTGTATAAAACTGAGACAAATCACTGGTTTTGGATAAATCTGCTGGGTAAATAGTTATGTCTGGTCACTCTAAACTAGATACAAACAGCAATAGCCTAAACCTTTTGACTTTAAGAGCTGCTAAGATCTGTAATATATCTGTACAATCTTTAGTAAGTTGCTCGCTTTATGTTAGGCTATTTTCTGGACTAGTTTTAAAAGCACCAACGGCGGCTCCTTGCTCGTTTTTCCTGCTTCTCGGCCGTAGATGACTCTGACCATAAATCAGTCTTTCTTTGCCACCTCCTCCTTCGTCGCGGTTGGGTCTAAACAATGCATGAAGAACTGAAAGGGTAAAACGCCGCACCACTTAGCAAATGAATATTTTATAGCGTGTAAAACTATGTGTGCTTAGCTTTTGACTGGCTCTTATTTTTGCGAGGGGTAACGCCCACTTTGTACAGCTGCTTAAAGCTTTTGGATTGGCCCCAAAAAGGGTTCAGAGTTCAACCCCGGAGTTTCACTAGCAGCGCTTCATTGAGGAGTGTTTTTGTGAATTGCTGGTACGTACTCATTTGAATTCCTTTATTATAATATCTAATGTGGACTATTTTCTAATCATTTCACGTTTCTTTTCATCGGCTGCGTCCTGTTCATACACTGGCAGCTGCTTTGTATTAAATTCTACATCGATTGAAGTCCTTGGAACGATATCACGTCGTTTTACCTTTTGAAAATTAGACATGTTTTGATGCTCACTGCTGCATATCATTTCCTGTCGTCAAGACAAATCGTACGCAGTCTAAAATACCAGATGCCCTTCCTGGAGCGACTGAATAAACGGGGAAAATGCCTGGTAGTCATTGGATATCAATAAGCTTCACTATTTGGACATTTTTGCATGCCTGGAGTATATGGAATGGAATATAAATGGAAAATAGTGTCCATTCTAAAGTAGTACCACAAAGCCATGTACTAGTCCTGATAACACCATTTGAAAAATATTCAAGAAAAGTCCAATTTTCTTGTAGTATTTCAATTTAATTTCCATCCATCCATCCATCTTCTTCCCCGCTGTTGAATATCTGCTTTTGATATGGCTTTTAGTAGTGATTAATGACATGCTTTGGCTGCATGCATCCTTGTAAACCAACACCATTCTAAAAAATATTCAGGAAAGGTCCAATTTTCTTTATTTTTTTGATTGAATATCCATCCAGTTATCCATCTTCTTCCACTTTTTTCCCCCAATTGAATATCTATTTTTAACTAATCGAAAAATATTCAGGAAAGGTCCAATTTTCTTTATTTTTTTGATTGAATACCTACTTTTGATGAGTTTTAATACTGATTAATTACATTTTTGGCTGCATGTTTCCTTGTAAACCAACACCATTCGAAAAATAGTCAGGAAATGTCCAATTTTCTTGTAGTTTCTGAATATCCATCCAGTCATCCATCTTCTTCCGCTTTTTTCCCCGCAATTGAATATCTATTTTTAACTAATTGAAAAATGTTCAGCAAAGGTCCAATTTTCTTTAGTTTTTCAATTGAATACCTATTTTTGATATGAGTTTTAGTCGTGATTAATGAAATTTTTTGGCTGCATGTGTCCTTATAAACGAACACCATTCTAAAAATATTCAGGAAATGTCCAACATTCTTTCGTTTTTTAATTGAACACCTACTTTTGATGAGTTTTAGTATTGATTTGTGACACTTTATGGCTGCATGTATTCTTATAAACCAACACATTCTAAAAAAATATTCACGAAAAGTTCAATTTTATTGTAGTTTTTCAATTGAATACCTACTTTTAATGAGTTTTAATATTGATTAATGACATTTTTTGGCTGGAATGTATCCTTATAAACCAACACTATTCTAAAAATGTTAAGGACACATAGAATTTTCTTTTGTTTATGAATTGAATACCTACTTTTGAGGAGTTTTAATATTGATTCGTGATATTTTTTGGCTGATTTTGACCCGTCCTTCCGCTATTGTCACTCTGTAAACCTGTTAAGAGCCATAGGTGACGATAACCCAGCACCCAAGGACCCATCTCTGCATTGTAAACTAGTCTCTTGGTCAGGATTACTTTAAGGATTAGCCTACCGTGCATGTTTTGCTTGTTAGGTCAACACATTCTTTTCCCATGCGTCAAAAGATTGGTCGTACGGACTCCTTTATGACTGCAAAAGCAATACTTGCGCGCTTTCTTTTAGCTTTAATATCAGGCGTATTTCCAAAACAATAACATCACGGCTTCTTCTTCTATCTGCGATGTCAAATACTGATGCAATTTCTCCGAGATTGAGGCGGTCAAAGATCATTCACTGAGAAACGTCTCCCTTTTGCTGCTCCTCTATTGGCTCTTTTGATAAGGCAGAGTGCTTGTTGTAATTTCATTTGGACCAAATCGCATCAGGCTTCCTCCGAGCCCCTTGTCAGATTACATGCACGGTGTTCGGCGTTGGATGAGACGGCGAGGGGAGGGAGGGAGAGGGGCGGAGCTGTAAAGACCTCAATAAAAATCGCTGAGAGCAGAAGTTATGAGGGAAAGTAATGCATAGGGCAGAATCTGCAGCAGTGGCTGGTTTCACGCCCACTCGGTCCCTCCTCTCCTGTCTCCGAGTCTCACATATGTCGAGGCAGCTCTGTACACGTTACCCTGAAATCAGTTTTGTGCGTTATTTTTTTTACAAGAAATATCAGAAAAATTCCAATTGCAAACAAACAAAGGATTACTGTGTTATTGTTGACGTGGCCTATTGCTTGAAATTGTATTTTTGCAGAAATCTCCGCTGCTCCTTAGTCCTTAAAATGTTAATATTTGAAAATGCAATGGTTTAGTCTTATAAATTAGACTTAGACAAACTTTACTGATCAACACATCACAATATAATATAATAACAAAGAGAAAACATATAAATTGTAATAATAAAGCCTAAATAAGTAGCAAAAAAGGGCAAGAAACAAATTCGAATAAGGCGTAATTATATAAATGTATATACACAAGCAAAAATAAAATAGAAAAATCTCATAAAATACAAAAATATTCTAATAAGGTATAAATATTAAATTCCTGCATTAAGTATTCCTGAGTTGGAAGAAAAATCCATACACTGAACCTAAAAAGTTGGCGTATACAATATAAAGTCTATTGATCTTGTTTTGGTTTGGTTCTGGTTTGATCCTGGTTCAGTCCTGATATGGGCCTAGTTTGGTCTTCTTCCAGTCCTGCTTTAGTCCTGGTGTAGGCCTGGTTTAGTCTCGGTTTAGTCCCAGTTTGATTTCAAAGTGTTTTGGGTAGCAACCTTAGTCTTACTTTTGAGTTGTAAACCTATAAAATCGATGGATATTAAGCATGAATAAACCTGTATCTGTATCTAAATGCACAATAGATAATTAACCTGTTACTAATATATTTTCTTCTTCTTCTTTTCTTCCTTCTCTGCTGCCTGGTGATGCATGGATCCTCTACCACGTCATTTCGTCTTCAAGGTAAGAACGTTTATCTCTCTTTGCAGCTCAGACTGGTGGATTTGAGCGCTGCTAAATTGTTTGTTTTTGCGGCACTTTTGAAACGTGGCGGCTGAATGACGAGCCGGCGTTTTGTTCTAAACACTGTCGTACTCGCTCGTGTTGTGCTGATGTTTTCGCTGCTCATCACTTTTGCTGTGTGTTGCCGGGCTGTTACTGTGATTAGATGCAATTCCTCAACTTTTGCTACAGACAGAAAGATATACCTGCATTTTTTATCAGAATTTGTTTATTATTTTACATTTTTACTTCATAGGTACGCTCTATATTTAGTGGTTTAACCCTTCCAGACCGACCGTTGATATGTTTTATATAACCGCGCATAACCTTCCAACCATAAAAGATAGAAGCATACTTTTTTTTCCAATAGTGTCCAATAGGAACTTTGTTTTCCGCCAAACTCATGTGCTCCGTCCATTTTCATCGGCCCAAACTTTGCCAAAGAGTGAAGGGAGTCAAAATGCGCTGAACGTTTGTGTCCATAACAATTGAAAAATCCACTCAAAGTGCAGTTTTATCTCAAATCAATGGCAAATTACACTTCTTGGTCTGCATAATTGCGCATTTCCCTTGTTATTTTTATTTGAAATGTTTATTTCCATCCAAATGTCCAAATCCAAATGTAATAAACACCATGGAAATGCAGGAAGTGCTGTGGCTCTGGCCCTGGACCTGACAGGAGCTGTTTCCATGACTGACACCAGTAAAGTCGTGAAGCGATTGCACTTTTTTTATGTTTTGAGGCAATAAGGATATTTTTAGTTTACTTACAGACTTGATTTTGCACTTTTGTAGCTAAGGCCCTAAATTAAGCATTTTTATGCCCAAAAATGCATGTTTGCTGTGTGTTTTGAATGTAAGAGTGTGAATTTTATTTTTGTTTTTATTTGTATTTCTAGTCCTATATCTTTTATTACAGCCACATGACACAACTACAGCAGCAGAAAATCCAGGCGAGAACTAAAATTGCCCTTAGGTCTGGAAGGGTGAACTAAAAACTCTACAACTCCACTCCACAACTTCATTAATTGGAAAAATCAGACATATTTTAGCAAAAATCAAACATATTTTTCAAACAGAAAAGCTAAAAAAATGCGAAGAACTTATACGACGAAATAGCAGTTGTGTACTGTCATGTCCAGTCGCTGTCCGTCCTCTCCTGTCTTACTATTTCACAATTCATCGCCGCCTCCCAGAAATCTCCAGTAATTCCTTTTCTTCTGCGCTTTCTACTCCTCGGGTCAGAGGTGTCGGGGTTAATTATCTTATCGGGGCACCACTTCGTCGAGTATCAGGTTTCTGTTTACCAGGCATAGCGCTTAAACCCTTTCACACCTCGCGTCGAAACCCTCTCCTCCCGTAAACCCGCTCCTCTAATAAGACTGGACCGATGCAATGATGTTACTGCGAAACTCAGGATCATCTGGCTGCGATTTCTGATTGATTTTTCTCCCGAGCTGAAAGTGTTTGGGACAGATAAGTTATAACAAGGGCTAAAAGATCACCACGAACCCATACGGCGAGAGCTTACACAATAAACTGATATTAGATGCTTTTGTCTCATATATTTGTAGAGTTAGACCAGGTTCAAAAGGGGAGGCAACACAAGACGAACCCTAGAATGAAAATAAAAACACATTACTAAGAACTTAACGTGCTTCAAACTTTAAACAAACTGGATATTTTTGCACTATTTACAGTTAAAGTTTCAATCTGTACGTTTTTGGGTTGAGTAAAGACGTTTTCAACAGACATGCAGGCTTGCCTCTCCACAGATCTGACCTGTAATTTGGCCTCCATAAAGACTAACTGGCGGCACAAGAAAAGCTACGCAATGTGGCTTTAAAATATCAAGATTTGAGACACGGCAGATTGATAATAAACGGATTTCATTTCAGATTGTGCCTAAAAATGCCAAAAAAACGAGAAAAACAAAACAAAATCGAGTTAAACAAATGGAAAATCTACACAATTCAAAATGATGAACTTTATAATTAACATATACTAAATCCTAATTAATAATTGAAGCAAAAAAAATAAATGCACAAGCCTCTGTACTTGTACTAAGGTGAAAAATAATCCAAAATATATTGTAATCCTTCAATTTGTGATCCTACGTTGAATCTAATTGATTTTAGCGATCTGTTTAGGATCTCCAGCCTCGCCAAGGGATTTCTGAATTACACGTATTGTGGTGAATAAGTCAAATTTGATTCATTAAATGCCTTTAAAGATTGTACATGTGTCATTTTGATGCATCACTTTGTTCCCTAATAAATGGATAATAGTTTGTTTAATAGGCATCTTAACTGTACCTCATCTAAAGTCGGGCGTACACTGCGATATTTTCAATCGTTTCACTCAGCCCCACCTCAAACTGTACGACCGAATCTCAGGGTTTAAAAGTTCTCACACTTTACGAACTTCAACCGTGCGAAACCTTCATGAGAGGCGACTGCAGCCGGGTTGAGTATACAAAAAATAAGCTAATGAAATTTAAGACCTTTGTGAAAAAATAAGACTTGGACAACATAATTTAAGACTTTTTAAGGCCTTAATTTAGGACCTTTTAAGACGGCTCCCCTGTATTACACAGTCTACATTTTAAACACACAAGCTTTGGATTTTGCGATAAAACTGTTTGAAGCGGTTTAAAATACAGGGTTAGCAGCATTTGTGCAGAATACCGGGCGTACACTGTGCGATATTTTCGATAATTTCACTCAACCTCAGCTCAAATTGTACGACCGAATCGCTCTGCTTAAAAGATCACAGCTCACGATTCATGTTCTCACACCGTACGAACGACTTCAACGGTGCAAAACCCTCACGAGAGGCGACAGGTTTGATATTCTTGCGACCTACGATTGCCGATCGGGAGCTGGTCGTGAGGTATTTATTGGTTCCCGTTGCCCCACGTACACGATTAAGCCAAAACTCGATCCCAAAAACAGTCGCACGGGTGAAAAATCGTCCAAAAAGGCTCACCGTGGCTCTTATATATGCTCATTTTCTTGTCACCGCTAAAACTAGAAGCTCTCTGGCATTTTCATTTTGGAAAAGTAGCTCACCAGACGAAAAAGGTTGGAGACGCCTGGTATAGGATATTTGTAATGCATGTACTCCTTTTGGTTGTGTACTTTTACTTCACAATACATTTTGCAAGAACGTTGGAAATATACTGCAGAAGAGCTGGTTATGAGTCATCCGTGGAGTTCTCCGGGTTTGTGGTTTCCTATAGTCTGCGTAAGAATTTCATCATCCGTCTGTCCGGACACCACCTTTGCCTTGACACTTTTCTTTCTTTGTCTCTACGAGTGTGAGAAGTTTGGAGTTTTGTCCAAGTTACCGACCTCCCTCCCCTCCCCTTTCACTCCCCGCCTCTCCTTCCCTCTACCCATTACTCTCTCTAATTCCCCCCACATTCTGGCGTCTTTTTTTCCCCTCTCCTCTCCTCTTTCTCTTTCAATCCGTCGCCCTTCCCCTCCTCCGCCCCGCCTTCCCTCTCCTCTCCCCGGCGCTGATCGATATTTGGGGCTGAATTGGCTGAAAGGGGGAAAGAGGCCTGTAAAATTGAGGAGACAGGCGCTTGGAGTGGAGCCAGCCTATCTCCCTGGCTTGTTTATGCTCCAGGAATGATTCCCAATACCAGATAACCTGCGGAAAACGTCAGCATGTGTCTGTCTAGAGGGATGGCCATGGATCCGCTCGTTTCTAATTATCGGCTAGCGCACCACTTATCCAAACAGTATTTATTGTTATTAAAAATGTTAATTACATTCCGAATTGAGCTGACTTTCATGTAATGGTTCTATCATACTAATGAACCAAGCCCTGTTCGACAAGTTCACAAGACTTGGCCTTAATTAAAAAGTGTTTTGGGATGAGCCCTGAACGGATCATCATTATTGAATTAGTTGAATTAAATCCCTCCAAATTGCTAGAAACAATTGCGCAATTCTCCCCTATTTACGCTAAAGTTGTTTTTTTGCGCGATGAAAGCCCAAATAATAATAGGCTTATCTCATCACACGCAACTGCCAAGATTTCTAAATGAGTATTTGAAAGGCTTGTTAATTATTTTTTATTAATTGAATTACAGCAAACTGGGGTCAGGATTATACGAGGGGAAGTGGGGGAGCGTCCAGCGCGGCTCAGATTTATGGGTCCTGAAGTGTTGGACGCAAACGCTTCGAGAAGTGGTGCAATAAAACCATAAAACTGGACTGATGAGGTGCAGTTGGCTAGAATACGCCTCAGTATTCGCCCACCATCAGAGGATTACTGGTTGAAATCTCATCTGAGTGTATTTCTGTTGTATCTTGACCCAGTTTACCTGTATGGTCCTTTTCAGCCATTTAAACGAACTCAGACCCATGACTCAGCTTTTTTTTGTGTGCATGTGTGACACTCTGAAACAAACCGAGAACTTTCCCAGGAGGGTCTCAGTATGGTTTGCTTAGGGTGACCAGATTTTTTTAAATTCTAAAGTGGGACACACCCGGTTTGGGATGTTTGGTGTAAATAAAATAGTGAAAAGAGCGAGTAGCATTGAGCATTCTTGTGTCAGTCATGATCTGAGGGACATTTTTTGCTTTATGGTGATTCACAAACACGGTTTTCTGCTTTTTGGTGAAAGAAAAACCAAAATAATTCATGCTCTTTACTGTTGGCGGGGATCAGATTAGTCAAGAATTGTGATAGTCCTGGTTTAGACCTGATGTAGTCCTGGTTTAGTCTAAGTTTAGTCTTGGTTAAGTCCTGATGTAGCCCTGGTTTAGTCTAAGTTTAGTCTTGGTTAAGTCCTGATGTAGCCCTGGTTTAGTCTAAGTTTAGTCTTGGTTAAGTCCTGATGTAGCCCTGGTTTAGTCTAAGTTTAGTCTTGGTTAAGTCCTGATGTAGCCCTGGTTTAGTCTTAGTTTAGTCTTGGTTAAGTAATGATGTAGCCCTGGTTTTGTCTAAATTTAATCCTGGTTTAGACCTGATGTAGCTCTGGTTTAGTTTAAGTTTAGTCCTGGTTTAGTCCTGTTTTAGACCTGATGTAGTCGTGGTTTAGTCTAAGTTTAGTCCTGTTTTAGACCTGATGTAGCCCTGGTTTAGTCCAAGTTTAGTCCTGTTTTAGACCTGATGTAGTCCTGGTTTAGTCTTAGTTTAGTCTTGCTTATGTCCTGATGTATCCCTGGTTTCGTCTAAGTTTAGTCCTGGTTTAGACCTGGTTTAGACCTGATGTAGCCCTGGTTGAGTCTAAATTTAGTCCTGGTTTACTCCTAGTTTAGACCTGATGTAGTCCTGGTTTAGTCCAAGTTTAGTCCTGGTTTAGACCTGATGTAGTCCTGGTTTAGTCTAAATTTAATTCTGGTTTAGACCTGATGTAGTCCTGGTTTGGTCTTAGTTTAGCCCTGGTTTAGACCTGATGTTGTCCTGGTTTAGACCTGATGTAGCCCTGGTTTAGTCTTAGTTTAGTCCTGGTTTGGACCTGGTTTAGATCAGACTGGTCAAAAATAGGGACACTTTGGGACATTTCTTGTATAAAACTGGGACAAATCACTGGTTTTGGATAAATCTGCTGGGACTGGGGGTCACACGGCTCAAAACTGGGACTGTCCCCGTCTGGTCACTGTGGGTTCAGCTAATCTCCGCATCGTGAACACAAAACGCACCGGGTCTTCTTTGCCTTTTCAGCGGATTGTAACCTCCTTCGCTTGCCGTAGACCCGGGAACACCACTGCATTTGTCGTGATCATTTTGTCATGGACTAAAACGCAAACGAAGGTATCAAACCCAAAACTTTCTTGCAATTCGTCCTGATTTCTAGCATTCTAATGGAGTCAACAGTGAAATAAAAAGATCGATGTACTTGGACAGAGATTTGCACCAAAGTCCCACGTATGAGCCGTACCCATCCATCTCTGCCACAGTGCTGAGTGCCGACGCAGTAGTAAGAATACTACATTGTATTGTAATGTATTGTAATGATGTATTGTGCGTGGTTTAATAGGCGTGGGGTGTGCGCCGGGGTGCGGGTCAGATCCTGGTTTCTGGCTCGCTGGCTGGGGCCCGCTGGGACCCGGGCCTTCCTCTATTTGTGTTTGTCAGGGGATTTTAGCAGCAAACACGCACTTCATCACTTTGACATTGATTAAAAATACATGGCCCTATTCTCGGGGACTGTCAGCGCGCGAATCAGCACACTACGGATCTACTCTACACAACTCTACGCCCCCAAGATCTTCTGGTTTTATTATTTTTAAGCGTATTGGTCCAGAACAGCGGTTTGTTTGTCCCATCTAGGCCATCCTTCAGCGTCTGATTTAATCCACGCTCAAAGATCCTTGCCTCAGCTGGACTGGGTTATAATGTCAACAGAATCTCGCCATTGCAGATTCCAGCTACTGCTTCACAACCAAAAAGACCGTATTCACGATTAAAACTGAAAAAATGACGACTTCCGGTGTAGTTACCGACACTGGGCATGTGATAAAACAATAAAACCGCGGATTCAGCAACAGCGTCGTCACAAACTGCCAAAGATTTCCGTGTAGGACGAGACTCTAAATCGCGTTTTCAATGTCACCGAACATAACGGAATGCTTCAGTGACGTCTTTTTGTTCGTTTTTATTGCACAAATTAATAGGCAGTATATAAAAGGAAAAAAAGAAAGAATACAGTGACATCTAGATGAAGAAAACAGCCTCAGTTTTCTCAGAATATCACCAACAGAGCCCAAAGGAAGTCGTCATCTGCGTGTTTCCAAACGTTTGTTGTAGAAGTTTCAGCTTGTCCAAGAAAGGATGGACATAAAAGGCTAGAAACCAACTGGACGTGTGAAGCAGGCGAAGTTTATTTAGCAGCAATAATACGAGCCGGGGGGGACACGAAAAGTCAACATAGTCTGATTCCAAAAGTGAACATAGTTTGATCTTTGAGTGTTTGAGGAGGAGGTTTATCAAGCAACTGTGGGGAGACTATGAAGACCAGAAGACTCCGGTTAGACAGAAATATGCCACAGTTTAGATAGTGGAGCCAATGGTGCCAAGAGAAGATCATGGGGTAAATATAGTTTTTGTGAGTCAATGTAAACTGAGAGACTACATGAATTCTCTTACAACGTCTTCCGGTTTTGTGACGTCAGCGTGAATAGAGCCCATGGAGAGAGAAGAAACGACACTTTTACAACAAAAATTCAGATAGGTTAAGAAATGCAAACGAGAAATCTAATTTCTCAATGTTTCACAGCTCATCCAAGCTGCTTCTTCGGTTCTGAACGGCGAAACGTTTCCGACCTAAATAAACGTTTGTCCGGTTGACAAATTGACTTTCTCCTTTGCCACGGATTCTACCTTTACGACTTACGGTTCTACACACATCCTGAATTAAGAAAGTTTTATCATGATGTGAGTAAATTTCACTTATTCCATTGGTAGATCGATCATTTTTTTGAATCTTTCTACTCAAATGAAGTAAAATGTTCGTAATTTAAGCCATTTTAACTTCCCTGTATTGCTTTTTGCAGTTTGAGCGTTGCTTTTGTCCACTTTCATATCTAATACTTCCTATCAAAACTACAAAACTATCGAGGAAGTCATTGTTTAAGTCTACAATCCGAACTGTCTTCCATTGATTTTCATTGGTCTAGAGTTTTAAAGTTTTAATTATTCTCTATTGTTGACATTCTAATTATGTCTTTTTGATGTTGTACTTTAGTTTGAAAACTCAAATCTTACTTTAGGGGTTACAAATCTGCGATCTATGGCATTGATTAACCAAACCCATATGAGACTTTGTTAAGTGATAGTTACTGGAACCTCCGTCTGGTCCAATATTGTTCAGGTTTTCTCATATACAGTTTCACTAAAACACCATTCATGCCGAAATGTTATCAATATTTTGCACTTTAGACAGTCTTAGTGCCAATAACAAGTATCTGCACTACTGTATATGACTTTAGAACGGCTTTATTTCAGACAGTCAGAGCTCTGATTTCCTCACTTCCAGGTTGATGAGAAATAAAAATGTTATTAAGAGCTGCAAACATATTCAAATTTAGCATAGTTTCAAACCAAAATTCAGAATAGTATCGTTTTGATTGCTTTCTTTTTTATTTATTTATTTGAGTGTCCTGATAACGATATTGTGTCGGTCTGAAAACTGAAACATGCTAAAACAGATCTTTAAAACAGGCTTAAGTTTCAGACAAATGCGAAATGACAATAACTTACTCAAAAAAATAGCAAAAAAAAAAAAGCAAAAATAAATTGCAAAAAAATAACACCTTATACCCTTATTTTGAAGTTTACAACATATTTTTATTAATATTTTTAATTTATTTATGTCTTATTTTGTTGTAGTTTCTGACAAATTCTAATGACAATACCTTACTAAAAAAAAAAGCAAAAAAAAAGCAAAAGAAAAACACTTATACCCTTATTTACAGCATATTTTTATGCATATTTTATTTATTTGTCTTATTTTTCTTGTAATTACAGACAAATGTGAAATGACAATAAATGCTCAAAAAATTTAAGAAAAAAAAACACTTTATACGGAAGTTTACATCATATTTTTCATTCATATATATATATATATATATATATATATATATATATATATATATATATATATATATTTGTAGTTTCAGATAAATGTGAAATGGCAATAACTTACTTAAAAAATTGCAAAAAATAAAAACACTTTATACCCTTATGTGGAAGTTTACAACATTTTTTTAGTCATATTTTATTTATTTATGTCTTATTTTTTCATATTTTCTATACTGAAATGTTCCTTTTGCAGCATTTTACTATAACACAATGTACTTCCAGGTTGATGAGAAATAAAAATGTTATTATGAGCTGCAGACAGTGCGGATAAGTCTCTCATTTTGTCACTTTTGTAATGCACTTTCACAAAATCTCCTCATTTACACCGGTAAAAATAGAGGGAACCTGCTTTAATGTGCAGTTATTAGGATGTTACAGATATTTCCTCTTATTTGCTTTTCTAATCTCTGGTTTCGACTGCGCACGAATGCAGCAGCATCGAGGCTCAAACTGTGTGTGTGTTTCCTCTTTTCGTGGTTCTTTCTCTCAGCCCCTTCATCTCCCGACCTCTCTCTCCTCTCCCTCTCTTTCTTCTTCTCTCTCCCTTCTCCGTTTTATTTCCCTCTTTTTCTTTCCTCTCTCTCTGTGCTCCTTTTTCTTTCTCCGCCCATATCCCTATCTCTCCTCTCGCTCTCGTCTTTGCCCCACTCATCTCTTTCTCTCTTCCCCCTCGTTATTCCTCTCTCCCTTTCTCTCTCTCTCTCCCTGTCTCTCCCTCTCTTTATCCCTTCTCCTCTCCCTCTCCCCATCCCTTCTTTTTCTCTCTTTCTTTTCCTCTCTCTTCCCTCTTTGTCCCTCTCCTCACTCTCTCTTCACTCGCCCTCCTTATTTCTCTCTCTTTTTGCTATTTTCCTTTCTCTCTATCCCTTCTCTTCTCCCTCTCCTATCTCTCTCCATCCCTTCTCTCTTCATGTGGTCCTCTTTCTTTCTCTTCCTATATCCCTCCCTTCTTTCTCTCCTTCTCTATCCCTGTCATCCTCTTTCTTTCTTTCTCTCCCCAAATCCCTCCCCTCTCTTCCTCTGTCTTCCCTCTCTCGCTCTCCTCTTTCTTTCTTTCTTTCTTTCTTTCTCTCCCCATATGCCTCCTCTCTCTCTTCCCTCTTTGTCCCTCTCCTCTCTCTTTCTCTCCTCACTCTCTGCACTCTCCCTTAGTATTTCTCTCTCCCTTCCAGCTTTTCCTTTCTCTGTCTCTCTCTCCCTTCCTCTCCCCATCTCCCTCCGCTCTGTCTCTCTTTCTGCCCTCCTCTTTCTTTCTTTCTTTCGTTCTCTCCCGAAACCCACTCTTCTCTCTCTCTTCCCTCTTTGTCCCTCTCCTCTCTCTTTCTCTCCTCACTCTCTGCACTCTCCCTGATTATTTCTCTCTCCCTTCCATCTTTTCCATTCTCTCTATCCCTTCACTTCTGTCTCCCTCTCCCCATATCCCTCCCTTCTCTCTCTGCCCTTTCTTTTTCTCCCCATATCCCTCCCCTCTCTCTCTCATCCCTATTTGTCCCTCTCCTCTCTCTTTCTCTCCTCACTCTCTGCACTCTCCCTGATTATTTCTCTCTCCCTTTCTCGCTTTTCCTTTCTCTGTCTCTCTCTCCCTTCCTCTCCCCATCTCCCTTCCGTTCTCTCTCTCTTTCTGCCCTCCTCTTTCTTTCTTTTTCTCCCCTTATCCTTCCCCCCTCTCTCTCTTCCCTCTTTGTCCCTCTCATCTCTCTTTCTCTCCTCACTCTCTGCACTCTCCCTGATTATTTCTCTCTCCCTTTCTCGCTTTTCCTTCCTCTGTCTCTTCTCCTCCCTCCCTCCATCCTTCTCTCTCCTCCCTGCCCTCCTTTTTCTTTCTCTCCGCATCTCCCTTCCCTCTTTGTCCCTCTCCTCTCTCTTCACTCTCTCCTCTCCCTTTCTGTTTCTCGCTGTCCCTTCTCCTCTCCATCTCCCTCTCTCCCTCTCTCCCTCCATCCCTCCCTCCTCTATCTTCTCCACTGCTCCTCGCTTTAATTGCGGTGCTGTTCCGGCCACCGTAACCGCATCTCTGGCAGGCTCGGGGCTGAACATCCATCCTGAGCCATGTAGGACTTCCACGCTCCGCTGCCCCCAACTCACACACACACACACACACACACACACACACACACACACACACACACACACACACGCCTCACACCATCACACACTCTCAGACACAAACCTGCTCCGTATACGGCCCCTCCTCCTCCTATAGACACATATATGTACATTCTTTGCTTTTTTCTTCTTTTTTTTTTCAATGGGCTCACGCGCTTCTGTTCTAATGCCGGTTTGAAGTGAAGTGGGGCCCGGGAAATCGAGATTCAGGGCACGTTCGCGGCTCGCACGTGCACGCGGGGTTGGCAAAATATCGAAAATCTGATCCTGCTCGACGCCGAAACGGGTATCGAAACTAGATGGAGCAATGCTACAGCAGAAGAGTCACATTCGCAGCACAGAAATGAGACTTTTCTGAAGCTTTAGAACGATCTCGAGCTGTAACAGAGTATAAGAGCACATAGATTAGTAAATAAATGGGAATAAATCAGAATAAAATGGAAAGTAGTATGATTTAATGCTGAAAATCACATTCTATTGTCTAAAGAAATTGTGTTTTTTATTATCATCATGGTATCAGAATCAGTATTGAGTATTAAGTCTATTCTTTAGGATCGAAATTGAGTTTGAAAGTTTAGTATCGTGACAAAACTACATATACCCAACATCAAAATTAGGACTAGAGTAAAAATAAACCTGGACTACACTAGAACTAAGCCAGGATCTAACCAAAGTCTACACCAGGACTAAACTGGACTTAAGAATTCGGTGCAATTTCACAATTTTGACTATTTTGTTTATTCTTCTTGAGGGATTATACAGATATAAGGCCACATGGGAAAAGTAAAGAAAGACGATTTAACACTGAAAATCGCATTCTATTGTCTAAAAAAAAAAAGTTGTTTTTTTATTATCATTGTGGTATCAGGACCAGTAGATCAAAATCGAGTTTAAAATTGTAATATCGTGACAAAACTACATCAAAATTAGGACTAGAGTAAAAATAAACCTGGACTACACTAGAACTAAGCCAGGATCTAACCAAAGTCTACACCAGGACTAAACTGGACTTAAGAATTCAGTGCAGTTTCACAATTTTGACTATTTTGTTCAGAAAATTCACACAAAAAGCTGCTTGTTTGTTTTAATCTAACTGAAAACATAGAAAGCTGTTTGTTTGAACAGGTATAAGAGCACATAGACGAGTATACGCCCCTGGACCACTGAGGGATTACACAGATGTGAGGAATATAAAAGAAAGTGCTACGATTTAATGCTGAAAATCACATTCTATTGTGTAAAGAAATTATGTTTTTTATCATCATCATGGTATCAGAATCAGTATTGAGTATTAAGTCTATTCTTTAGGATTGAAATCTGTCTGAAAGTTTAGTATCGTGTCAAAACTACATATACCCAACATCAAAATTAGGATTAGAGTAAAAATAAACCTGGACTACACTAGAACTAAGCCAGGATCTAACCAAAGTCTACACCAGGACTAAACTGGACTTAAGAATTCGGTGCAGTTTCACAATTTTGCTCAGGAAATTCACATAAAAAGCTCTTTGTTTGCTTGAATCTAAGTGAAAATTGTGGTAAATCGTTTCGTCGTGTTGCCCGGAAGTGCGTGCGTTGGTTCCTTCTGTAGTACTGCTGGGTTTCACGTGTATTCTGTTGAAAGTTTCCGGTCACAGGCACCATTTTGAGGACTTTTTTATTGCTATGGTGACGGCCCCACATTTGCGCCCCTCTTAAACCAATAGCCGGGCATGTAGTTTCATTGACATATTGACGCAGAGGTGGGGGACATGTGCTGTTACTATGCAGAGCTTGTACTGTGGTTAAATCAATACGGTGTAATACAGCGGTGAGGCGGCCGGCGATGACAAAACTACATATTTGGAGTGTTTTTTTAATCTTTTTATTTATTTATGTGAGCATCCTGATAACGATATTGTGCCAGTTCAACTGAAATATGCCAAAACAAGTCTTTAAAAGTGTTTACATTTCAGACAAATGTGAAATGACGATAAAATTACTGCAAAAATATCACGTTGTAGCTTTGTTTGGAAGTTTACGACATTCATATTTTATTTATGTACGTTTTATTCTTCGTATTTTCTATTTTATACATTTCTTTTTGCAGTATTTTACTATAATACAGTCTAGTTCATATTCAAATTTTGCATATTTTCAAAACAAAATTCAGAATAGTGTTATTTTGATGGTTCATGCAAAAAAAGCAAAAAAAACACTTATTTGGAAGTTTACAACATACTTTTTTATTCATTTTTTTTAATTTATGTCTTATTTTTTTGTTGTTACAGACAAATGTGAAATAGCAGTAACTTAATCAAAAATATTTTTAAAAAGCAAAAAAAACAAAAAAAACAAATGACAATAATTCACTTAAAAGAAAAGCAAAAAAGCAAAACAAACAAACAAACAAAAAAAACACCTTATACTCTTTTTTTTTCTTTTTGGAAGTTTACAACATATTTTTATTCATATTTGATTTATTTATTTTGGTATTTTTCAGGCAAATGCGAAATGACAGTAACTTTACTCAAAAAAATTGCAAAAGAACACTTTATACCCTTATTTGGAAGTTTACATCATATTTTTATTCCTATTTTATTTGTTTATGTCTTTATGTCTTATTTTTTTTGCATTTTACGATAATACAATATATTCTATACTCGTTTGGCATATTTTCAAAACAAACTTCACAGTATTTCGATGCCTATAACACGGGAGTTAGAAAAGAAAAACACCAAATTTACTCTTCAAACTCTGGCTAAGAGTTATAAGTTATAAGACGTCTTTAGTACAGTGTTTGGGATTTGTCATTCATTTCAAATTGTTTATTTCTCGTGAAAATATGACACGGGAATCATCATTACAGCGATATCGACAGCTGTTCCCATCTGAGAGAAAGAGGCGTCAGTATATTTTCAAAGGGGAAGCGTCCAATTTGTGAAAAATGGTTGAAAATCTTATGCAGCACTTTCAAAACAAATCTGTGAAGTTTTATTTCCATTTATTTCATGTATTGATTTGTTTTTGGTGAAGGCCCCATTACCGTTTCAAATATTTTCACATTTTACTGAATTTTATGGGAGCGTACGACTTGTGTGGACCGATTTTCTCCATGTTTCCATTTTAAATCCTGTACACGTCGTTTATAACTTTTCATTTCATCGAATATTTTCACTCACAAGTATTTTCAGATCAAAATTCTTGCCATTTTTTTGTCTGTATTTTTGCGTTTTTATCCGGATTCTGTATTTCTCTGCAGTCAAACCTTGTCAGCAGTTTATATTCGACACGCCAAAGTTAATTTCTTTAAAATCTAAATCTGAAAAATTACAAAAATTACAGAATTCTGGTATTTTTTGTCAATTTTACCCAAAGTTATTCCAGTTTTTTCCATCATTCAGTCATTTTCTTCAGTCCAACTCCCCTTTTTGTGATGAAAAACTATAATTTATATGTTGCTCGCCAAAGTGAATCCTCTAAAACCGCAGATGTCACCCACAGTGTTCAGCTCCAGTCAAATGAAGCTCATCGAGGCCTGCAGTTATAGGAACAAACTTGTATCCAGATCCATATTAGGAACTTTCCGAGCAGTAAATGCAGTGAAACAGGCGCGGTTCACGTTTTGTGACGCAAATGTATCACTCTTTTGAACACATATTGCTCTGAGAAGAAAAACGCTTTATTTTCGTGACCCCAGCCAACTTGCCGGACACTTTCGTCAGCACCGAAACCGGGGAAGAACTCGGCTCACCGGACGCTTTCTGGAGGTAAGTCAGTGTTGATGTACGGGGACATACAGATTCAAGTAAAACAAACTGAACTATCCCTTTACGTGTTTTTAAACCCTCATCCGTTCTTTTCCACATCTGTTTTACTCTGATACTCTTGATATCAACTCCCGGTCTCTGCTAAACCCATTGTACGTCGCTGTAGTGTACACTCAATAAGGCCGAAATAGCACCGACATTAATCAGGTTTTGCGTTGACAAATCTCGTGTTTCTTGTTTTCCTCCTCGCTTTGTTGTTTGGTCTGGCATTGTTCGGCCTCCTCCCCCTCCCGTCTCTCGTCGCTCTCCTCCCTCGCTCCTTCTCTACCTCCGCTCCCCTTGTGGCTCTCTTGTTTCCTCTGGCTCATCCTTTAAGTGGGAGATAAACCTCAGTTAGCCCAGTGGAAGTCTCTTCACTGGGGGACAATGTTATCGGAGAAGCAGCTACCCAGAAAGCTACTATATATCGCGAGTGTGTGCGCGTTTAAGTGTGTGTTTGTGCAGATGGGAGCAGGTACGCAGGACGAGGAGGAGGAGTGTGTACTTTTGCGGTCACTGTGGTTTCGCTGTGAGAAGTATAGCCGTTTCCTCTCCATTTTAATTAAGTAGTTGCAAAGTCTGAATCATTCTCAATAAACTGTTTGTTTGCTGTTTCTTTTTGCTTAATTAAACGAGCCGTATGTAAGATTCTTTACTTTTATAATCCCGTAAACACGACCTGTAACCTCCACTTGTTCAACTCAAATGTATCTTTTTGCTAACTGTGAAACGCACTTATTCTTAATTACAAAAAGATTGGACGGCGCGGCCACGTTGGTGTTATAATCTGGTGTTGTGGTTCAGATTGAGATTGAAATCCAGTCGGTTTGAAGCTAAAATGCCTCTCTCTGATCTGAATGGTCACTATTTAAACCCTGAGTCAGGGCTAGTGCAGCCTCTGCAGCTCAAGAAGGGAATTCTGGAGGCTCTGCGCTTTCACATGAGGCCTGTTCATAAACTGAGAATGAGAAACACTTCAAATTTCTCTGATCTGGCCAAGATTTGAAAATTTCTATCAGGCTATTCATCTTGTTTTCAGGTTTATTAGCGATTTATTAGCTCTGAGACGGCTTAAATCTAGTCTAAAGGTTGTTTATTTTAAGATAACTTGTAAAGTAAAATGATCTTGCTGTATGGACAGATCATTTCACTACTTTTAAGTCATTTTCTGACAGATTTAAGTGTTTATGTCTTACTTTTTCAAGCGTTGGCCTTTTTCCTAATATTTATCTATCTTGATTTGTGAGTGTCTACTTACGGAAGCTGGGGGGGCTCACAAGAAATACAAACGCCACAACAATTGCAAACACCATAACAAAAGGAAACGCCACAACACAAATGCCGCAACACAACAAAAAGCCACAACACACCAAAAAAAGCTACAACGGAAGTGGTCACGGGACTCTATTTTCCTGAAATTATTTACAATGGTCAGACAGTGACATCGATCCTGAACACAAAAATATAAATTACTTTTACTTATGTTTCCAACTTCGTTCACTTCTCTGTTCCTTTACTTTTCACATTCTTTTTCTTTAACTTTTCCCATTAACTTCCCGCTTGATCCTCCTCACTTGGTCTGATGGAAAATAGAGTCCTGCAGTCACTTCCGTTGTGGCTTTTTTTGGTGTGTTGTGGCTTTTTGATGTGCTATGGCATTTGCATTTGTTGTGAGCCACCATGGGTCAGAAAATAGATCCCACGGTCACTTCCATAGTGGCTTTTTTGTTGTGTTGTCGCTTTTTTGGTGTGTTGTGGTGTTTGTATTTGTGTTGCGGCGTTTGCATTTGTTGTGAGCCTCCCCGTGTCATAAAATAGAGCCCCAGAGTCACTTCTGTTGTGGCTTTCTTTGGTATGTTGCGGCTTTTTTTGTTGTGTTGCGGCATTTGTATTTGTTGTGCGCCCCCTTCTGGTTTCCGTATCTACTCCTATTCTCTGTCTCTTCGTAAACAGTGTGTTGAAACACTGGAATTTACCCATTGTGGGACAAATACAGGCCCTCTTATCTTAACTGTAAACATAAACCTGCTGGTTACAGAGTGTAGTCTTTATAACAGTGTATTTTTTATTAATCTTATTTCATCTACACATTCAACATTGCAGAATAAAGCAACGTCTAGCCCTCTTCTCTTTCTTTCTCTTTTCTATCTCCTCCACTGCTCCTTGCGTTAATTCCTCCACTCTCCCCACCTCCGTATAACCTCACCGTTGGACTCTGGCCGGGAGCAGATAGAGTCTGGAGCGGGAGTAGCCGTGCCGAGCTTTCGCGGCGGCCGTGGTTTCGCCGTAAGAAGCACTTCTGCGGACGACCATTTCCTCTCCATTTTACCTAATGCGACGGCGTGCCCGGCCCTTCCCCTCCGCCGCCCGCGCTCGTCCGGTCATCCATGGCTAATGGCTTCACAATGCTCCGGGTCTGAGCCTCGCGAGCGGAATAGTCGCCCCATCCGTCAGCAAACCTATCAACTCCCACGCTGCTTTTTACGGCGCGTTTCGGAGCGTTCTAGCGTTTTGTCGCATCTACATGGAGCCCGGTAGCGGTGCCTGCGAGGGACATTTTACAAGCACACACACTAGACTTCCCTTAACTGTTTTAAATGAAAAGACGCGCCCATTGAGCAGGCAAGTGGACAGCGCCGCGGTGGAGGTTTTTATTGTACGGCCAAAACAATGAAACTTGTGAGGTGCACTGAGGGACAAAATGTGATTAAAAGGAGATTTGCTGGTTTAAAGGGACTTTTATTGCGGCAGCTCAAAAGTTCATTTAGTGGAGAAGAGGTAATTAACATAAATGCTAAAATGTGGAGGAATTCAGGCTTGGAAGAGCTGACGTTAAAGAGGCACTATGGTACGTTTCCAATGTTGATGTCCCTATTTATTACACAGAACAGTCTCAGTTTTGAGCCCTGTGTCCCCTGTTCCAGCAGATTTATCCAAAACCACTGATTTGTCCCAGTTTTTAACAAGAAATGTGCCAGGTCTCTCCATTTTTGACCAATCTGATCCCTGCCAACATTAAAGAGAAGCATAAGTTGTAATTTGTACAGGTAAAATACAAAAAATCTGCTTAAAAATGACTAAAACTGACTAAAACACAAAGAAAATGTGAATACTGTATTTTGCGGACTATAAGTCACGCTGGAGTATAAGTCGCACCAGCCAAAAAATGCACAATGAAGAAGAAAAAAACATTTAAAAGTCACACTTTTTGGGAAATTTATTTGATAAAATCAGAGACCAAGAACCAACATTTTATCTTGAAAGGCAAGTTATAGAAGTTATAGTAATAAAAACAATCGAATAGAGAAGAATAATTCGTTTGTTCTTTTTTTAATATAGAACCAAATATAAGAAAACGACAAAAAAAAACAAATCTTTATTATTTATCTCTAAAACCAGTTTTGATTCATATATAGGATTCATATATATGGTCTATCGGCTGTCAGTGTGAAAAATGTAATATATAAGTCGCACCTGAGTATAAATCGCAGGAACCACCCAAACCATAAAAAACGTATAGTCCGAAAAATACGGTATACTGACTCATGGTAGTGCCGAGTGTGTAATAATTTTCCTTAATCACGCACTCGTTTCACTACTTTATTTTTACCAACCACCACAAACCATGGACGTCCCAGTTTTTTATTTTGAAAATCTGATCACCCTATGTGGGAGTGTCACCTGTGTATAAATGTAGAAAGGTTTAAAGTCATATTGTGCAACATTGTAGGAACGCAATAACATCTTATACCTTTTAAAATGTGTTTTAAAGTAGTGTTTTGCCAAGCCAAAGTAAACAGATACATTTGTTTGGATTACATTGCTGAATATATGCCATATAAATATAAAACATACATGTGAGTGGGGTCACATCTCCATAGATCTGACCTGTAACTTGACTTTTTAACATTTACTACTGAGATCCTTTTGCAAGAGACAATAATTAGGATATGTAATTGACCTAGGTGACATGTTTTGGCTCCTACACAGCAAAAAGTGGAGCGTTAAAATCGACTCTCACAGAATTTCTCAGGATTTATATGAGTCCAATCTGTTTTAGAGTTAATTAAAAAATTTTTGGGAAATGTTAATTAAGTAACACAGGACCAAAGTTCCTGTTTAACCCCAAAATCAAGAGTTAAATTAACGTGTTGAGAGTAAACGGATAACACTTTGTAGGGTTATCCTGATTTAGCTAAACAACACACAAAGGAGTTTTATTTTTACACTTTTTTTGTGAATTTAAGATGAAATTCTGTACAAAACTAGTTCAAACAGGTCTTCTCTTGCGGCCAAATTAACACTAAGGGAAGTACAATTAATACTGGGGGAAGTTGAATGAACTTCAACCATATAAACTCTGGCAAATAACCCCAACTTGAACCGACATTTAACTTTCAAATCGTTAAAATAACACTTTTTGTGTTTAAAAACAACTTACCCTGACATTCTAACCTTCCAGTTTTTGCTATAAATCTTAAAAGACGACAAAATGTATGTTTTTTTGGTGAAATTTGGCTTAGTAGCAACATCTGTTTGTCTCGTCATGATACGTAAAGCCGCACTGTGGAAAAAAGGTAAAGCAGCATCTCCATGGAGACAATCAGATGGCGTAAACCAACTAGAAAAGTCTCAAATTGCACCTTTTAAGTACTGTTTTTTGTACTAAATAAATGGAAAATTGTGTTAACATCAGGCTTGAAATGTATTTTACATTCGCAGTCATAGTAAATTTGCCACAACTCCTCTAGAACAGCAAAAATAAACGAGAGGTCTAAAAATACAATATGATATTTGCAGGTAATAGGTCATGAAACTCGCATAGCCACGTTTATCCCTCATGTCTAACTAATACTGTGGAGTACTGAGTGGCTGCAGGTCAATACTGAGAAGGGTCCATTCCGTTGGGGACTGAGAGGAGCCCTGATCAGTGGGAAGGCTGAGCTGTGGTAACCCAGACAGGGGCAATTAGGTGGTGTATGAAGGGGGTATCACATGCGGCTCTCCCCAGCTCCTCATCACGGCGCGGGGGGTGGCAGAGCGCGATCGATGCCTGCACCTCCAGGTCTGTGGGGAGGGTGGGTGGTTCCTCTGATTGGGGAAGATCGATTTGAAGAACCAAGGCCAAAGCCACTTGTTTTTTGCTCTCTTTTCTGCCTTCTCTCCGTACTGTTTGGGAACGGCAGGCAGGCGCTACCGACGCCAAGAGCGAGGAGATGTTTACGATTGAGTCTGCGCTTTTCGATGGTTTCTTTTAAACCGCTTGTATTTTATTTTTCCACGTGTATTTACGCAAAATCTTCATTGCCCCGGTAGAAATATTCTGTATTGTTTAAGCAGCTCTTGAGGTCAAAATAAGTCCTCTGTGTGCTGTTTGAATGTGATTACAAGGTGTTTTAGTGCTGCATAATCAGGAACAGCGTGTTAGCATGCTAGTTGTTGTTAGCCAAACTACACACTGGTCTCTGGGAGTTGAAAAAAGCTCTTATAAACTCATCTTTGTGGATAATTACGATGCACAGCAAAAACTAGAGGGTTAAAATTTCTAAATAAAACATTTCAGAGTTGTTTTTAACACAAAAAGTGTTATTTTAATTATTTGAAAGTTAAATGGGGGTTTGAGTTGGGGTTCTTTGCCAGAGTTGATATGGTTAAAGTTAATTCAATCAATCAAACTTTCTTTATAGAGCGCTTTTCATACAAAAAATGCAACACAAGTGCTTTTCAATTCAATTCAACTTCCTTTAGTGTTAACTTGGCACCTCGCTCCCATCACTTCAAACTCCTGCCAGAAAAGCAGAACAAGTTTTGTACAGAATTTTACCTTAAATGAACTAAATAACGTGTAAAAATAAAACTCCTCTGTGTTGTTTAGTGAAATCAGGAAAAAATTGTTACCCGTTTACTCTCAAAACGTTAATATAACTCTTGATTTTGGGATTAAACAAGAACTTTGGTCCAAAAATGTTAAATTAACTCTAGAACAGATGGGACTCATATAAAAAAAACTTAGGAAATTGATTCTGTGAGAGTCGATTTTCAATTCCACTTTTTGCTGTGTTCTTGGAATGCATAAGGTAAGTGAGGAATAACTTAAAATGGACTGGTTCTGTTTTTCCTGTTTTTAAGACAGTAAAAATCAGGTACAGTGAACTGGAATGTTCCACAGTATGAGATTTATATATATATATATATATATATATATATATATATTTGCTGTTTATTCAATTATGGGCTTGAAAATGCCTTGAAAAACACACATTCCTCAACAAATCTGAAATGTAACTCGTCCTGGTGGCTTCATCTACTTGCCCCCATTGTTTCTTGTTCTCTTTTCTCTCTTTCTAGTTCTGTTTTTACTGTTTTTAAGACCTTAAAAATCCAGTACAGTGAACTGGAATGCTCCACGGTAAGAGATTTATATATATTTTTTGGTGTTTATTCAATTATGGGCTTGAAAATACCTTGAAAAACACGCATTCCCCAACAAATCTGAAATGTAACTCATCCTGGTGGCTTCATCTACTCGCCCCCATTGTTTCTTGCTCGTTTTTGTGTCTTTTTTTATCGGTACTGTTTGGGAACTGCATGCACGCACTATAGCCGCGACTACCTTTAGCTACTACCACCGTCAGGCTGACACGGGCCTTAATGGACTCTGCCATGTGATACAAGGGGCCGCGCTTAATTACCTTGCCAAGACCCTGGCCTTTTCCCCGGCAGTCCATTCCCACTTTGGACTCTCTCCGAAGTGCGAGTCCCCCCATTGTTCCCCTAATCCTGTGAAGTTGAATCAGATTGCGGCGCTCCCCTCTTTTCGAAACAAGTGTTTTGTTGGGGCTAAAGCTACAGGCGCCGCGCTAACAAAGAAGCACAGATCCAGAGCAAAAAGCTGGAGGCTATTCTGGGATGCACGCAGGGCAGCACAGCACACGCGCTCTGAATACAGCTCATTCATGTGTCGATTAGCATTGAGTCCTGTGCCTAAACTCCACATTTGAATAGAGCTGACAAGCGGCCAGCCAATGTCCCATTTCCAATCTGAACGCGCACCTCAATGACTTTTTAAAAAGGTGCTCCCGGCCGCTCTGAATCCCTAATACAGCCGTGTTTGTTTAACTCTGCCTGCACGGGGAGCTGTTATCATTTTGTTTACGCCTCCAAAAGCCGCCGCTGACTTAAGCACAAAATCATGCAAAGATTCAGAATTGGTCCCAGATTATTGCGCGCACTTTCTGATGTCCAATTCGAGTTCAAATTAAGACACGATAAAGAGTTTTATTCGACAAAACGGCGTCTAGACGGCGTCCACAGTCTTGTTTGTGAGCAGAACACAGTTGACAATGGCCCGGCGGGTGCACACGGGGCCCGGAGTCGCTTAAATATCGTCATAATCTCTTAAATCCTATTGGTCCTGTGGTTATCAGGGCTGTATTTGGATTTGCATAAAAATGGAGACAACACAACCTCTTGCTGTTGACTGAATTTGAATTGTGGCATTATTGGTAACGGGCACATCTTTGTAAACATGTTTTTTTTTTCTCTTCCTGAATTTTAAGAAGTTTGGAGCAACAATATCATTTTGTGAATTTGAAAAGCTAAAATACAATGGTTACGTACCCATATTCCATCTACTATCATTATGCAAACCTCCACAAACATTATATTCGCCTTAGCTTTGTACATTTTGGGCTTTTCTACCTGCCTGTATTGAAAATGTTATTGTTTAATTGTTTAAATTGTTCAATTTGTCTATTTCACTTCTTAATCTTAATAAACAGTGAATTCTAAATGATGTTGGTGGATGGAACAACTTTACATTATAGTTATGCCAATTTGACTCCAGATGCTATGGAATATTTACAAATAGTAGCAGTAGTAGTAGTAGTAGTAGTAGTAGTAGTAGTAGTAGTAGTAGTAGTAGTCGTAGTAGTAGTCGTCGTAGTAATTTACCACATTCAGTTGCCTTCACTGAAGCAACCTGGAAGAGAAGAAGCTTTGATTGATGAAATTAACTATGATATAGACATCTTATGCATCAACGAGGAGTACTGGTAGTAGTAGTAGTCGTAGTAGTGGTAATAGTAGTGGTAGTAGTAGTCGTAGTAGTGGTAGTAGTAGTGGTAGTAGTAGTCGTAGTAGTGGTAGTAGTAGTAGTCGTAGTACATCACGTTCAGTTGCCTGCCAGAATGTGACATCACTGAAGCGACCTGGAAGAGAAGGAGCTTCGATTGAAGAAATTACCTGATATAGACCACCTTAGATCTTCTGCATCAACGAGTAGTAGTTGTAACAGTAGTAGTAATAGCAGTCGCAGTAGTAGTAGTAGTAGTAGTAGTAGTAGTAGTAGTAGTAGTAGTAGTAGTAGTAGTAGGTAGTATTAGGTAGTTGTTGACTATGTTTGGTTGTTTGCCAGAATGTGAAACCATTGAAGAAACCTAGACGAGAAGAAATTTTGATTGAAGAAATTTAATATGACCATAAGATCAAGACATCTTATGCATCGAGTTGTAGTAGTAGTAGTAATAATAATAATAATAATAATAATAATTATTATTATTATTATTATTATTGGTAGTAGTAACAGTAGTAGCAGTATTATTATTATTAGTAGCAGTAGTAGTAGTAGTAGTAGCAGTAACAGCAGTAGTAGTAGTAGCAGTAGTAGTAGCAGTAGCAGTAACAGCAGTATTAGTAGCAGTAGCAGTAACAGCAGTAGGAGTAGCAGTAGCAGCAGTAGTCGAAGTGAATTACGTGCTGTGCTTGGTCAAATGGAGTGGTGCGTGTGCTGTTTGTAGCCTGCGCCCCACATGCCGCTGGATTCCCGCACATACATACATTTCCATACTGTACCTCGGGATCTGGCAGCGCTCCAGAGCTCCTCCGGGGGGCAGTGTGTGGATGAAACTGCCCCGTAGCATCACTCCCAACTCGGCTCACTTTAAAGATCACAGCTACCGTATGCCTCGCACTGTTTCCATAGAAACTGTAAAATCACCGGGCTTTTCCTCGACTCATTAAAGGGTTAAAGTGCGTCTGACAGATGAGAGTCGGTCACTGTTTTTGACAAATTAATAATTGTATTTAAGAGTTTACTAAAAAATATTGCCTAAAATTTCCTATTTTTAAATTTTGATGAAGGTTAGACATGGACACTAGTAGTAGTAGTAGTAGTAGTAAAAGTGGTAGGGGTGTTAGTAATGGTAGAAATAGTGGTAGGAATAGTAGTAGTGGTAGTAATGAAAGGAGTAGTAGTAGTAATAGTAGTAGTAATAGTAATAGTGGTTAGTAGTTCTGGTAGTAGTAGTAGTAGTAGTGGTTGTACTGGTCCTGGTAGTAGTACTACTACCACTACTACTAAGTAGTAGTAGTAATAGTGGCAGTAGCAGTAGTAGTAGTAGTAATAGTAGTAGCAGTAGCAGTAGTAGTAGTAGCTGCGTAGCAGTAGCTGTTGCTGCTGTTGCGTGTTGCTGAACCCGCAGCAAATGGTTGGCAGTGCTGCTGTTGGCAGTGCAGCAGCGTTGCTGTTGCTGTTGGTGGTGGTAGTTGGCAGCAGCAGCGGCAGTGGTGTAATGGCAGCGCTGCTGAGTAATGGCGGTGCAGCAGTAATGGTTGCCGCGTTGGCTGTGGTTGGCAGCGGCTGCGGTGGTGGTAGCAACAGCAGCAGTGCTGGCGCAGCAGTTGCAGCAGCAGCTGGTTAAGTGGTAACAGCTGGTAGTTGCCGCCGCTGTTGGCTAGCATTGCTGCTGCGGTTGCCAGCTAGCAGCTGCTGCCGCAGCTGCTGCAGCTGCCGCAGCCGCCGCCGCTGCTGCTGGCTGCGCCAGCTGTTGTGGCATTAGCGGTGCGCTGCCGCTGCAGCGCTGTGCCGCTGCTGGTTGCTGCTGCTGCTGCGGTAGCCGCTGGCGCGGTTGCTGGTAGCTGCCAGTAGGTTGCTGGTGCTGGTAGTGCTGTGCTGTTAGTAGTTGCTGCCGCTGCTGCTGCCAATGGCAGCCGCTGGTTAATGCGGTTGTAGTAATGGTAGCGCTGTGGCAGTGGCTGCCGCCGCTGCTGTTGCTAATGGTGTTGCAGCTGTAGTTAATGGTTGCTGGTAGCGCCGCTGCTGTTGCTGTAATAGTTGCTGCCGGCTGTTGTTGCTGCTGCCGCCGCTGCAGTGCTGGTGGCCGCCGGTGGCTGCTGGCAGCCGCGGTTGCCGCTGCCGCCGCAGCTGCTGGCCGCCAGTGGCAGCGGCTGCTGCAGTAGCGTTGCGGCAGTGGTAGCAGCAGCGGTGGCCGCCGCTAGTAGCAGTAGTAGCAGTAGCAGTAGCAGTAGCAGCAGTAGTAGTAGCAGTAGCAGTAGCAGCAGCAGTAGCAGTAGCAGTAGCAGCAGTAGCAGTAGCAGCAGTAGCAGTAGCAGTAGCAGCAGTAGTAGTAGCAGTAGCAGTAGCAGCAGTAGCAGTAGCAGCAGTAGTGGTAGCAGTAGCAGTAGCAGTAGCAGTAGTATTTGTGCAAAACAAAAACATCTCCAGATTTAACCGGAACAATAAAACCTCATCATCACAAACATTCGATCAGAACAGAACGTAATCTGAGCCCTTTAAACTCACCCCCCGTCCCTCTTCTTTTTTCTTTTTCTTTCTTTCTTTCTTTTCCCGCTCTCTCTCCTAAAACATCTGCTCGGTCCCCGTACGCTTCCGTGATAAGACGAGGCCCGGCTTTTGTGTCGAGCTTTAATGCCCCTCGCCGGAACCCGCTGACGTGGCAAACAAACGCCAGACCACATTTACAGGTTGATCGGCCAAGCGCTGCGCCGTAAAACAGGTGGTGCGGAATAAAATATTTAATACCATCTCTGTATCTACTCCGCGCGTATAGTGGACGGCCCATATGTCGCCGACGGTAAACAACGGTAGCCTAGCCTAGCGCGCACTTCAAAGCTTTATGTTTATTCAGAGGTGGGTTCGGGAGGAAAATGCCCGCGGGAGAAACGGCGTTCGCGTTGATGTTTTGAAGCGTTTTTAATAATAAGACGTGGCGGTTTGAAGGAGGGGGCCGTGCCGGTACGTCGCTTGTTGGTTTGCGTGGGAAAGAGTGGGAAATGAGCGTGAAGAGGTGGGTTTTGTGGAGCTGGGGGTGAGCGACGGTGAAGCTCGGTGAACCTTTTTAACCTCGAGTCTTAAGGTGTTTATAAAGTGTTGGGTTTTATATGGTGTTTCTCATTGGAATTATCCATTAGTTTTTTTATGCTGGAAACTGTACATATACAGTATTTAAACTAGGACTAAAGCACGACTAAAGCAGGACTAAAGGAGGACTAAACCAGGACTAAACCAGGACTAAAGCAGAACTAAACCAGGACTAAATGAGGACTAAAGCAGGACTAAAGGAGGACTAAAGGAGGACTAAACTAGGACTAAAGGAGGACTAAACCAGGACTAAAGCAGGACTAAAGGAGGACTAAAGCAGGACTAAACCAGGACTAAAGGAGGACTAAAGCAGGACTAAAGGAGGACTAAAGCAGGACTAAACCAGGACTAAATGAGGACTAAAGCAGGACTAAAGGAGGACTAAAGCAGGACTAAACCAGGACTAAAGGAGGACTAAAGGAGGACTAAACTAGGACTAAAGGAGGACTAAACCAGGACTAAAGCAGGACTAAAGCAGGACTAAACCAGGACTAAAGCAGGACTAAAGGAGGACTAAAAGAGGACTAGACCAGGCTAAAGCACGACTAAACCAGGACTAAAGCAGGACTAAAGGAGGACTAAACCAGGACTAAACCAGAACTAAAGCAGGACTAAACCAGGACTAAAGGAGGACTAAAGGAGGACTAAAGGAGGACTAAACCAGGACTAAACCAGGACTAAAGCAGGGCTAAAGCAGGACCAAAGGAGGACTAAAGCAGGTCTAAAGCAGGACTAAAGGAGGACTAAACCAGGACTAAAGCAGGACTAAACCAGGACTAAAGGAGAACTAAAGCAGGACTAAAGCAGGACTAAACCAGGACTAAAGCAGGACTAAAGGAGGACTAAACCAGGACTAAAGGAGGACTAAAGGAGGACTAAAGGAGGACTAAACCAGAACTATACTTGAACTAAACCAGAACTAAACCAGGACTAAAGCAGGACTAAACCAGAACTAAACCAGGACTAAAGCAGGGCAAAACAAGCACTAAACCAGGACTAAACCAGGGCTAAAGCAGGGCTAAACCAGAAGTAAACCGAGACTAAAGCAGAAGTAAACCAGGTCTTAAAAAGAACTAAACTAGATGTAAACCAGGACTAAACCAGAACTAAAGGAGCACTAAACCTGGGCTAAACCAGAACTAAACTGGCACTAAAGCAGGACTAAACCAGGACTAAAACAGGACTAGATCAGGACCAAATTAAGATCAGGATTAAACCAGAACTAACCCTGGACTAAACCAAGGATCAACCAGAACTAAATCAAGATTAAACAAGGACTAAACCAGAGCCAAACCAGAACTAGACAAAAACTAAACCAGGACTACACCAGGACAACACAATGACTAAACTAGAACACCAAGTTCAAGACTAAACCAGGTCAAGTCCAAGACCAAATTAAATAAATATCAGTACTAGACCAGGACCAAACCAAGTCTAAACCAGGTCTAAACCAGAACTAGACCAGATCAAATCCAGGACCAAATCTATATCAGGACTAGACCAGGACCAAAGCCAGTCTAAACTAGAACTAAACCATAACTGAAGCAGGACTAAACCAGGACTAAACCAGGAATAAACCAGGACTAAACCAGGTCTAAACCAGGGCTAAACCAGGACTAAACCAGGACTAAACCAGGTCTAAACCAGGACTAAACCAGGTCTAAACCAGGTCTAAACCAGGACTAAACCAGGACTAAACCAGGTCTAAACCAGGACTAAACTAGGACTAAACCAGGACTAAACCAGGACTAAAGTAGGACTAAACCAGGTCTAAACCAGGACCAAACCAGGACTAAACTAGGACTAAACCAGGACTAAACCAGGACTAAAGTAGGACTAAACCAGGTCTAAACCAGGACTAAACCATAAGTAAACCAGGACTAAACCAGGACTAAACCATAAGTAAACCAGGACTAAACCAGGACTAAACCAGGTCTAAACCAGGTCTAAAACAGGACTAGACCAGGACTAGACCAGGACTAAACTAGGACTAAACCAGGCCTCATGTGAACTCAGATTGTGATTCTTTTGCTGCTCTGGTTGAATCGCTGCAGAATGACCCTGGCTTTTTATTGCTCTATTCACTAAACTCTTTCTCTTTGTGATGCCACCGTGGGACCAGGATTCAGGCTCCGCCGGCTTAAACACCGTCTTTTTCCGAGAGAAGCTGTTGTTTTCAAACTTCCAGCTCACCACACAATAGGGACCTTAAGGTCTTTTTCAGCGAAATAGAATCAACAACTGAAGTTACTGTCAGAGCCGTCCAAACTTTATTTAACACACAAACAATCGGAGACAACGCAAATACTAAAGACGACGAGATCACAGGGAAATGCCACTTGGATGTTTTCCACTTAAATAAGCATAACAGCACAAAATAAAAATAAAATCAAATAAAAAAAAACATATATTTATTGTGATTTCTCTTTGACAACCAAATGGTTGTCTGTTAAAATACTATGCAAAAGAAAAGCAAAATAAAATAAAAACTTGAATAATAAAATACTATCCACACGTCTATCACTTAGACTAGACAGGTATCTTAGCTATTATAAATAATCCAATTTCTGAATAAAAATAATAATTAAAATATGAAAACATTTTTATTTTATATTATTATTTATTATTATTATTATTATTATTATTATTATTATTATTATTATTATTATTATTTTATTTTATTTTTTTATTAGTGCAATTTTTATTTTATATTATTATTATTATTATTATTATTATTATTATTATTATTATTATTATTATTATTATTATTATTATTATTATTATTATGTTTATTTACGTATTTTGTATTATAATTAATTTTTATTTTTATTTTATTTATGTAGCTTTGTTTTGTTGTTTTCACAAAAATAAATAAAAATATAATAAATTCTGCACCATTATATTTTTATTTATTTAAATTTTTGGTGAAAAAGCAAGCTAAATAAATAAATAAAATCATAATTATTGTGTTTTATTTTTATTATTATTATTATTTTATTTTATTTTATTATGATTATTTTTTACAGTTTTTTTGGTGCTTTTTTTCACATAAATTAAAGCCACAATTATCCCCAAATAAAACGTGTATTATGCAACTTTTCTTGTGGGATCTTTTCTAGTGCGTTTTGCTTGTCTCCATGGCGATGCTTTGCCACTAATGTTCCATATTTTGGCATTAAACCCTTCTGCCTCCAGTGAGACCAGGTTTTCACTTGTTTAGTCGCCTAATAAGAGTTTAAAATCACACTGTCACACGTCTCCATGGTGAAACGCTTCAGTAAAGTTCCGCACTGCGCCTTTACATTGTACTTTTTGTAACGCCGGCGTCTCTTATGTCATCCCTGCTCTCCTGATTTCACGTTTTTTTTAGCCGTTCCGCCCTCGCGTTTGTCCTAAATCGCGGGTCAGCTCCATAAACACCATTTACGCCGCTGTGTCGTCCGCCCCGGAGATATCACACACACCGCCATCTTCTGCCCCAGTTGCAAAAACAACCATCGATCGCTCCTAAAAACAAGAGCCGCTGCCGGTTCAACCATAAGTTACACCTGCGCCGGGATCCGAGGCTTTGATTTGAACCTGGAGCACGACTTTGATCAGGAAGCGTGGACAGAACACGGCCGTGACGAGCTCCTCTCCGGGGCCGATCAAAGAGAAGAGGAGTTACGCCGCGAAAATATCAAACATACAGAGGGAAAAATGATACGTACACGATGCTCTCTGCAAAAAACTATAACGAGGTGAGTTAAAATGACTTAAATTAAGAATATTTTACTTTATTTGAGTAGATTTAACCTAAAAAGTAAAATTATTGACCAATGGAATAAGCGTGTTTTGAACTAAACTATACCAGGACTATACCAGGACTAAACTAGAAGTAAACCAGGTCTAAACCAGGACTATACCAGAACTGTATCAGAAGTAAACCAGAACTAAACCAGGACTGTGTCAGAACTGTACCGGAACTAAACCAGGACTAAACCAGAACTATACCAGACCTTAAACAGAACTAAACCAGAACTAAACCAGAAGTAAACTAGGACTAAAGCAGAACTAAACCTGAACTATATCAGAACTAAACCAGGACTATACCAGAAGTAAACCAGAACTAAAGGAGGACTAAACCAGAACTAAACCAGGACTATACCAGGGCTAAACTAGAAGTAAACCAGGACTAAACCAGGATTAAACCAAAAGTAAACTAGGACTAAACCAGAACTATACCACAACTAACGGAGGACTAAAGGAGGACTAAACCAGAAGTAAACTAGGACTAAACCAGAACTAAACCAGGACTATACCAGGGCTAAACTAGAAGTAAACCAGGACTAAACCAGAACTAAACCAGGATTAAACCAGAAGTAAACTAGGACTAAACCATAAGTAAACTAGGACTAAACCAGAACTAAACCTGAACTATTTCAGAACTAAACCAGAAGTATACCAGAACTAAACTCGGACTAAACCAGCACTAAACCAGAAGTATACCAGAACTACACCAGGGCTATACCAGAAGTAAACCAGGACTAAACCAGAACTAAATCAGGACTATACCAGGACTAAACTAGAAGTAAACCAGGACTAAACCAGAACTAAACCAGGACTAAACCAGAACTAAATCAGGACTATACCAGGACTAAACTAGAAGTAAACCAGGACTAAACCAGAACTAAACCAGGACTAAACCAGGACTAAACCAGGACTAAACCAGGACTAAACCAGAAGAAAAACCAGAACTTTCTTACTAGTGTCTTGCCAAAGGACACAAAACCAAAACCCGGTCCAATTCGAGCCACTGTCAGTCGAATAAAACGTCCTTGATTTGCGTCATTTCACAGCACGACTGTACGATATGATTTTCGGCATGTATTTTCTGCTTGTCTGCGTAGATCTCGTCTCTTACAGTAAACACTCCCTGACAGGACGACTCAATCTGGGCCCGTTTGGTTAGAATCGGTTTAATTAGCGGCCGGTTATGCAGAGTGAGCGGACGGGAGCCGGAGCTTTCATGTTTCTCTGTGATGGATGGTGTTTGAATGGGCTTTTTGAACCGACGGGAAGAGAATAAGCGGCGCACGGGGCTGAGCTTTGAAGGCTCCGGTGGCGTCTTGGGCGTTTTCGGCTTTTATAAACGACGATCCAGTGGTACAGAGAAGGCGGCGACGGTGGTTTGAGTGAGTCAGCGTCGCACAAGCTCGTCCTCCGTGCCAACTTTGGTTTCGAGTTGTTTTTGTTTAGGAGTTTGAAGAGAGTTAGACATAAAAAAATAAATAAAAAAAAAGCTAATTTAATCTCATACTTCTCTTCGACAACCATTTCACTGTGTGTTAAAATACTCTGCACGCACATCTATCACTTAGATCATAAGTATTATTTTAAAAATCCAGTTTCTAAATCAAAATAATTAAAATGTGAAAGAAATTGTGCAGAATTTATTATATTTTTATTATTTATTTATTTATTTTATTTATGTTGCTTTGTGTTTTTTTTTTCACAGAAATTTGAAATAAATAAAAATATAATTAATTCTGCACAATGTATTATACTATTTATTATATTTTTTTTATTTATTTTTAATTTCTGTGAAAAAACAAAAAGCAAAATAAATAAAAAATAATTATTATATTTTGATTCTTAATTATTATTTTTATTTATTTTGCTTTGTTTTGTTGTTTTTTCACAGAAATTAAAAATAAATTAAAAATATAATACATTCTGCACTATTTATTATTATATTTTGAATTTCTGTGAAAAACAAGGCAAAATAAATAAATACAAAAATAATTATACGTTTATTATTATTATTATTATTATTATTATTATTTATTTATTTATTTATTTATTTATTTATTTATTTATTTATTTATTTATTTATTTATTTATTTATTTATTTATTTATTTATTTATTGGCTTAGTTTTTTTTTTTTTTTTTTTTTCCCCCCCACAGAAATTAAAGCCACAAATAAAAGCTGGACTGTGTAACTTGTCTAGTGGGGTATTTAATTTGCTTTCATTTTGTCCATAGACACATCCCTCTTCCAGGTGAAGTAAGAGTCGGGTTTGTGGAGAGGCAAGTCCGCTCAGAGTTACGACGTATGTTTTTCAGCGTGATAAACAACCGAAATGACATAAAAAGTGACTTTAAACACACATTTTCCACCCATTTCCAGGCACATTTCAATTACTTTTGGAAACTGAAACCTCTTTTTTGCATTTCATGATTAAAAATAAAGCACATTTAGCAAAACGTACATTAAAAATACATTTCCCACTGCATATGTAATATTGGTTTGATTTAAGACAAAGACGCGGCTGTGTTTTAATTTGACTCGGCTGTAAAGAGCGAAAACAAACTGCGCAGCAAAAAAGTTAGTTGTACAGAAAAGTGACATTAAATATATGATTTGTAACGGTGATATTTTCCGTGACCCGACTTTCCTCCGCTCCGTGTTTGGGAATGTTGTCAAATGATTGGAAGTTTTGCTGAATCTAAAATTACACCAGGATTGCAACAACCGAGACACTTGATTCGGCCGTTTCCCACATCAGGTCGAGGCGGGACTAACGGTTCTGTCGCTCTTCTCTTTCCACTCGTTCCTCTCACTTCTCCTCTCTGCACTTCTCTTTTTCCGTCTTTCACCCTTTCTTTCCCCTCCTATCTCCTCACTCTCTGCATTAACTCCCCTTCTGCTCTTTTCCTCATTTCTCTCTCCCCTGTTTCTGTCTCTCTTCTGTTTCCACTCGTTTCTCTGCCTTCTCCTCTTTCCACTTCTGTTTTTCCTCCTTTCTTTCACCCTTTCTTTTCTCTTCTATTTCCTCACTCTCTGCATTAACTCCCCTTCTGCTCTTTTCCTCATTTCCCTCTCCCCCATTTCTGTCTCTTTTCTTTTTCCCCTCGTTCCTCTGCCTTGTCCTCTCTCCACTTCTCTTTTTCTTTCTTTCATCCCTTCTTTTCTCTCCTATCTATTCTCTCTCTCTCCTCTGCATTAACTCCCCTTCTCTTTCCTTCCTAATTTCTCTCTCCCCCTTTTCTGTCTCTCTTCAGTTTCCACTCGTTCCTCTCAATTCTCCTCTCTCCACTTATCTTTTTCCTTCTTTCATCCTTTCTTTTCTCTCCTATCTCTTCTCTCTCTCCTCCTTTGCATTAACTCCCCTTTTCCCCTTTTCCTCATTTCTCTCTCCCCCGTTTGTTTCTTTCCTTTTTCCCCTCATTCCTCTGCCTTCTCCTCTCTCCACTTCACCCTCCGCTGTCTCACCCTTTTCTTCTCCACTCTCCCCTTCTCCTCTCTACTCTCTATCCCTTTCTCGTTTTCCTTCTTTCACCCTTTCTTTTCTCACCTATCTCTTCTCTCTCCCCTGTTTCTGTCTCTTTTCTTTTCCCCCTCATTCCTCTGCCTTCTCCTCTCTCCACTTTGTCCTTCGCTATCTCCCCTTTTTCTTCTCCTCTCTATTTATCTCTCTCTTCCTTATCGCTGTCACCTTTTCTCT
>CM068351.1:7924374-8041874 GCA_034769755.1 Odontamblyopus lacepedii
CTGCTCTTGGATCCATACATGCAATATAGGTTTGTTTTCTGTATATCCTTATAAAACACTTAAAAACGCTATAATCAGATGTTATTAGGTTCTTTTTTCAGACCAAGAATTTGTTTTCATACCTGACAGTTTCGACTGCTCACGATTGATCACATGTCCGGTCAGCTGATTTAAACAGGTTTTGGGAGACCAATGGAAGACCAAATGAACTTCTTTGGACAACTATAATTAGGTGCAGGCTGGCCTCAAGAGCTGCTTACAGAGGCGGTGCCACCATTAGGCAAAGTAGGCGGCCGAAACCTGGAGGGGTCCCCAACCAATTGCCCCTCAGTGCCAGTAATGGCCGAGGCCTCAGAGCAACTTGATTTTCTCTCAATATGACATTAAATGAGAGCAGTTTACTTTTAAACAATGAAAACACCATCAAAATAGTATCTGACTGTGAAATCTATTTTAACGGTCAAAGCGTTCCCCCCTTGATTATCTCGTAGGCTGCCGAACTAATAAGATAAGCTTCCAATCTGCTCTAATTCAAATAGAAATGTGTGTGTCTCAAGACAAAATGGGTGAAAAGACACAATAAAGTAAAAATCCCCCCTAAACAAACAGGGCCCCTGCACTGCTCAAATCCATGAACAAATTCTGGTACAGCGGTTTTAAATAGCAGTACTACAGTAGAATTTCAGACTTTTTCATTTGTTGTTATTGTTTGTCATTCGGCACCGGCCTCCAATGTAAATCTCCCCATGCATTATAAATGAGACAGTGAGAGAAAGCCACTTATAGACAAAAGTTTAAAGATAGTTTTGAGAACGCTGCTCTCAAACTTAAGATATGGCCAATCGATAAGGGTAATGTCCGACCTACAATGTGCTGCAGTAATATTTGGACTGGAGAAGGTCTGTTTTATTGAGTTGACCTATTTACTGTACGTCAACAAATATAGGACTGTATTAACACTTTGAATGCTGATTTATTCTTAATTATAAAAACACTGGACATGATGTGAGGCAGGATATGGGCTATTTTTGTTTGTTTTTGGTTTGTTTTTATGCTATGTTTAAGGTAAAGCGATGGATTTTGGGGTTGTTTAGGGTTTGTTTTTCTATGTCTTTTTTATGTCTGTGAAAACAAGACATATATACATGAAAAGTGCATTATTATTGTGTCGTTTCATCTTTTATTTTATTGTTCTTAGTTAAAGAAAAGAAGAAAAACTAAGTTAAAACAACAGAATAGTGGATAGATACAACTCAGAACGTGGTCCATTGATGTTGCTGATTCTGGCGTCGTGTTCTGTTGCTGTGCCCTTGAGCAAGACACTTTGGTGCACTTGTCTGAATGTGTCTTTTACAGATTGCCATGGGGCAGCTGTGGCTTCTGAAATGGCCTACTACAACTTGTATAACTGAGGAGAGAATGAATAAAACACCAAATAATGACAAGCTCTACTTGTATTATTTTATTTTTTATATATATTTTTTTACATAATTAATTTTCATTATATATATTTTTTATAATTCTACATATTTTTTGTAATATTTTTAATTTGGTAACAGCATTTCTTTATGTTTAAATATTTATAAATTGATAATAAATACACATTTCTGGACACATTTGAATCCACATTGTACAACGCCATGGCAACGCATTGCAACTCATTTCGCCCATCTCCGTTTCAGCCCTCGATTTCAATACATTACCAATTGAAAAGAGCATCCATTAAACATACAAACGTATTCTAAAAAACACAGCGTCTCCGCTCGTTTCGCCTCATTAACGCTCCTCGCCCGGCAGCTCGACTCTGGCGACGGCCAAACTCACCCGGGCGAAAAAGTTCCATAAATGTATTAATATTTCCAGCGCACAAAAAGCGGCCCTTGTATTCTGTGCCGTGCGTGCCCTCTGGCCTTCTTTTATCAAGCGGGTGAATGTACCAATTTGCAGTTCTGCTCCGATTAGATAACGACGTGGAGTTAATCCGGGGATGCCATTTTTTGTCTATCTTATGCAACCATATGTACGTGCAGCGCAGAAATGTGTGCGACCTGTCGGCGTTTCTGCGGGCGCTCGACACCTCAGCAGAGAAAAACTCATTGCAGAACCATGGCTGGGCTGTTCTAAGTGCACATGGCAGGTTTTCATGGTTTGCTAATTGTTATTCCATTGTTTTGTGGGTTAATATACCACGTTTATCACAGTTTTGCATTGTTTAAAGGTGCATCGTGTAACCTTCTGGTGGAGGAAGATGGAGATGTTTTTGCTTTGCTGGAACGGCATTAAACCTTTCTTTCTTCTTTTATTTATTAAGAATTTTATTCATAGGTTCTCATAATAAAACAAATACTGCAATACAAACAAAAATGTAAAAAGTAAATAAATAATAATAATAATAATAATAATAATAATACAATATATAATAAAACCTTTTTATCTTTTATTTTTTTTAAAGATTTTTATTTATAGGTTCTCATAATAAAACAAAACTTTAAAATGCCACAATACAAACAAAACAAACAAACAAACAATATATATATATATATATCTCCGCCGCACCTTTGTTTTCGGTAGTTGACCAAATCAACGTTAACCGGACAAAATGCTTTGACCGTTGGTTAAATGTAACCCTACATAATCATGCTTGAGAACGGCATGGTTTTACTCAAAGTGTGAGTCGCCCTAAATGATCACAGACCAGAGCCTAAACTCACATTTTCTGTGGCGCGTTTCTCAAGATATGAGGTTCACGTCATCGATGATGTTTCACCTCAAAATACGAAACCCTCAGGCCTCTTCTACAGGTGAGAAAAGCCGTGCTAACTATGCTAACCGTGCTAACTTTGCTAACTGTGCTAACTATGCTAACCGTGCTAACTCTGCTAACCATGCTAACTATGCTAACCGTGCTAACTCTGCTAACCGTGCTAACTCTGCTAACCATGCTAACTATGCTAACTCTGCCCCGCCGAGTGCTTTCTCTGTGTTTCTGTTTATCTCTCCAGGCTTTAGAGCTGCTACGAGCTGTAGTTTGAGTTTCCACAGAAGTGCTTTTGTTGTGTAGGCGACTGTTGGATGTTTTGTCGTTTTATACTCACGGTTTTGTGCGTATTGTGGACTAAAGTCATGACTGCTGGGATAAACTGAGCCTTACGTGCGTCTCCGTGTATAAATGCTTCATGTTGACAGACAGGTAACCGATTTTAACCGGTTAACTAGGCTCGGTGGTCGGTCATGATTTTTTTTTAGTTTTCACCAATCCTAGTGTAAAGTAAAACATGTTAGTACAAAAATATAGCAAGTAGTGGTGAGTTTTTAAACAGAATAGCTCTACTTATGTCATTAAAAGTCCTAAATTACGGCAAATGTATTCTTAGCACTGTTTATTTTTTGTTAGTCTTATCATAACTCTTGGGTAATTCAGTTATAAGTTTTGACCTTTGTTTACATTTTGGTTGTGTTTATGGTCTGCAGCCCTTGTCCAACCAGGAAGTCAAATTATAAACTTTGCTAAAATTGAAAACAAGAAGTAAAGCGAGGCAAGAATGTTAAATATAATGACGCTAACTAAGAATTACTGAAATGAGTCGTATAACCTGTCACTTGCGTTTAAGCGGGAGCCCTTCGCGGCCCCGGATGAACTTTGCAGGAGTCTTAAAGTAATTGAAAAGTCCGTGTAAAGGACTCTGAGGGAGCGGAGAGGAGAAGCTACTGACGCAAATTAAAAATGTTGAGGAGATTTGAGGGCGAGGGCTAATCCCGCGCGGCATCTAATATGTTTGTGTGTTTGGGATGGAGATTAGAGGGGCCAATTGGAAAACAAAGGCGCCGCGCTAATTATCTTACGACAGTTTATGGGCTCGTTCAGGGGACTTTGTTGTTCAGCTTCTCGGTGCACGGCGCCGTTTCGAGGACGCGTGACCGTTCTAAAGATATAATGTGTGTTTTTATTGTTAATCTCTATGGAAATGGCAATACTACGACTAAACGTAATGTATTGTGCCATATGGGTCAAAGACACGACGCTGCCCAATTGCAATTTCCTCTGTTAAAAAGGTTCAAATTTCATAATAATTCACCACATTTCTGTCGTATCTCTGACCTCCATGAAACCAAATAATTTTTTTCAGAAATCATGAGTTATTCTGCATGTTTTTTGTACTTTAAGTGTTAAAATGTCCTGTGGTGCGACCGTGCATCATGTGGTGCGACTAATAACCAGGAATTCTATGGCTGGAGTTTTAATAACAGACAAAGTCGACTTGGGTGAATGGTTCTTTAGGCATTTTTCTTCATTTTCTGCATTTTACAGGGCAGTAGTTTGTTCGTTAAACACAAGCAGGTGACTGTCATATTGGAGCAAAAGAAAATATCAATATGTATTAAAAATCTAAAGAAATGCAACAGTTTGTTTCTATACACTTCATATTACTCAGAACAAGCATGTTTTAGAAAATAAAACAATTTTAAGGTTATTCTCGGTCGCACCACATGACATTTTACACTAAAAATGCTTAATATAAATGTTAAACACAGATTTATGCACCTGACACTGTAAATATTTGAAAAAGTTCAATAGAAACTAATACTTTTTATATTTTAAAACTTGCCTGTTAAAAATCCTTATACGTCATTGACCCAGATACATTATGTTTTGTTACTCAACTATAAAGTCAGATAGTGACATTGATCCTGGCCACAAAACAATAAACTTTTACTTTTACTTACATTTCCAACTTTGTTTACTTCTCCGTTCCTTTACTTTTCACTTTCTTGTTCTTGAATTTTTCCGTTCACTTCCTGCTTGGTAAACTTGGTAAAAAAAAACAATAAATAAAAAGTGTTAAAATGCATAAAGCTAAAATTATAATAAACAAATAAAATAAATAAAAACAAATAAATAAAAACAAATATAATAAATAAAATAAATACATGAAAAATAAATAAAAAATAAATAAATAAAATAAAAGACACAAGGGCCCACACAACTGCAGCGTTGCACACAACCCCCCCTGAAATGAACAGATTTGTGCGTTATTTCATTATATTACAGTACTTTTTGAGAATTTCTTGGACCACTATTTTGTATTTTAATGTATTATTTTGACGTAACTGTGTATATGTATATAAATATACTTGGAGATAAATAAAATACAAATGTAGTTCTCATAGTTTCAGCTCTTTGATAAAGGAAAACATCCAAATCCATTCTCTAAACCATTAAGACAGTTACACTCGTTTTTGAACTGTTGAACTACAAATCCATGTTTTTGGAAATGCAACTCAACACTTGATTTAGCATTTGAAATTTGCACGAGAGAAACGCAGAAGATGCACTTTCAAAACCGTCGGGAAGCTCTTAAGACGTGAAACAAATCCAAAAGACGTGAGCTTGTGTTTGCAAATTAATAAAACATTTACAATCTCCAAAGTAAAAATTAGAAACTCTTCCAACATGATTAATTTATGAAACGGTTCACACTTGTGGTTGCAGCAGCGCTCGCTACTCCATGTTCCTTGAGTAGTTTTACCTCGTTAGAAATTCTGCAGCACCAAATAAACTTCAAAATGTCGACCGTTTTAACTTTATACTTTGACAGAGGGAGTAAATCAACTTTTTGCAGTTTTCTACCGTGTTATAATGTTGTTCGCTCACAAATTTAGTTGTTGGTGTTTCTGCTTTGATTGCACTAATGTCAAAATGGATGATGCATAAAAATAAATAAATATTGACATTGTGCATCTTAAAAATACAGTTATAAATTATAAACTTACTTATAAATTCCAGTCCTGCTCCTACATGTTTTTAATGTCCTCTTACCTTCTCCTTTAAAAGGGGACCCAACGGTTAAAGTTGAACTCCGGCACGTTTGAAGCTAAAGTCCGTTGCTAGAGGAGGTCAAATTCTGTCAGAAGCCAAAAAACAGCACAGATCAGTGTTTCCTCCGTGGAGATCTCACTGTGGCAGTGAGGCAAGGCAACAAACTAATGTAGTGATGGGGGCAAGTTCTTAACTTCAACTTAAAACGCCAATTTGCTTCAGACTGAAGAAGCTTAACACCACTTTAACCCATCTTACAACAGCCACGAGTCTAACAAACAAAACGCTCTGCCTGGTTCACTCATTAGTGTCTGGAAATGTTATAAAACAACTTTATAAGCAGCCTTAGCATTACCTCTGTTGATTTCCCACTGCACAGGCCAAAGCCCAAAACACTCGATCGCCGATGTTGTTTCTAATCCCATTTATTTACAAGTGAATTATATTTTTTGAAAAACGCTAAAAAAATACATTCCCAAACCATTTTCTTTCAACAACTTTTGATTTCTCTTCACCGTCAGTGGTCAATTGTCGCTTCTGGCGGCTACTAGTCTTTTGGTCTTTCACATGCAAATCGGGGAAATCGACAAAGGTAATGCTAAGGCTGCTTATGAAGTTGTTTTCTCACGTTTCCAGACACTAATGAGTGAAGCAGGCAGAGCGTTTTGTTTGTTAGACTAGTGGCTGGTGTAAGATGGGTTAAAGTGGTGTTAAGCTTCTTCAGTGTGAAGCAAATTGGTGTTTTACGTGCCCCCATCACTACAACAGTTTGTTGCGTTGACAGACTCACCGCCACAGCAAGATCTCCGTTTCTCCGCCGTTTTCTGGCTTCTGACAGTATTCGACCACCTCTAGCAACGGACTTTAGCTTCAAATGTGCCGGAGTTCCCCTTTAACTGGAATCTTATTTGGTATTTTACGGTAATTCAAGTCATCTTAACTTGCGTCAGTTTAGTTTTTTGCATGGTGATCTACACTAAATATGTTGTGTTGTAGCAGTTAATACCCTATAGATGTAAAATACTGCCTTTTTAATTTGAGACGTGTCAGGAGTGGAGCGCCGTTACCCCACTTGCTCCTCGCTCCCCTGCAGACGATGTTATAACTTTTCTTTCTGGGGCAGGTCCGGTGTCAGGCCCTGTTTTACATTACTGCTCGTCGGCAAGAAAAGTTGATTAAAGCCGTCGGTGAGTGGCACCTCTCACCTCTCGCCGGCTTTTCATCAGCCGGCCGAGCGCTGCTGTGTTTGCATCAGGGAAACCTGCGTTGTTTTGCCCCCTGACGGTAATCAAAAGACGGGGAAGCTGGCGCACTCTGGCCGGGGTTAGCTCGGAACTCACTTTACATTTCAAAACCGATGGGTAACTTTGAGCATAAGGCTGCTTAGTGCATTTAAAGACTGTGTTTGACATCTGACAGTGAAGGGCATGGCTTTATTCACTATTTTCGTTTTTTTAACATCTGCTTTTATAACGTGTTTTGATGCTCGGAGAAGACTGGCGGGGTCGGGCGGGTTAAGAAGAGCTGCTTTTCGTGCTAAAGGTTAATTTGTAATGCGGCCAAAGTCAGTTTTTAGACTCGACTTTTCCTCCATTTCTTGTATTTTTTGATTGAATTTCAAGAAAAACAAGATCAGATTTTGGCAAAACATGTCAGTCGAGATTTGTGAGTAAATGAAATTATGTGGATGGAAACGCTAGGATGAATTTGTAAATTAAAAAAAAAAATTGTTAAAATGTCATTTTGGTCATTATGGATATCAGTTTTGTTTTATGTTTTGTACTGTTTATTGTTGTAAGGCGACCTTGAGTGTCCAGAAAGGCGCCTAATAAATAAAATGTATTATTATTATCTTCTTCCCTTTTTTTTACCCCCCTCGCCTTTTCTCTCCTCTTTCTTTCTTACATCTCTCTGCTCTCTCACTTTCCTTTTCAATTTCTTTTCATCTCTGTATCTCTCTCTCTCTTATTCTTTCCATCTGTCTCTAACCCTACATTATTTTTACTCTAATGACAGATACATTTGAAAATATAGTCAGAAATTATCCGAAATTTGTCGATTCATTTAAACGTATTAATAAAATAAATCTAAACTAGTCCAAATGTGTGAAAATAAATAAATAAATAAAATAATACATAAAAAGCAATAAATACAAAAAATAAATAAAACTAAATAGTAAACACAAAATAAAAAAATAAAATAAATAAAACAAAATAATAAATAAAAAAAAAATATATATAAACACAAAATAAAAAAATAAAATAAATAAAACAAAATAATAAATAAAAAAACAAAAATAAACAATAAATATCAAAATAAATATATAAAAATTCAAAGGCTGGAATTGGAACTTCTGTACTTTATTTACAATCATTTATTTTTAACATTTATTTTTTTGTACGAGTTCCATTATTACCTGACCACGATCTAAACCCAGGTGACCCTCCTCAGGCCCAAAGTCGCTGCTGTTCGTCTCATCTCCACGGAAAAGTGATTCTTACCGGAGTTTTCCACGTTCTGTTCACTTCTGTGGATGTGGGAGTCGTCCAAACCCAGAAAATTTCATTCATTTATCACCGACCTTCCTCACTCGCCTTGAATTTTAAAACACTTCTTTCTTTCTCTCTCTGGCATCTCTCTCTTAATGGTCTGTCTCTCTTTCCTTTCCTTTCCTTTCTTTCTTTCTTTCTCTCTCTCTCTGGCATCTCTCTCTTAATGGTCTGTCTCTCTTTCCTTTCCTTTCCTTTCTTTCTTTCTTTCTCTCTCTCTCTGGCATCTCTCTCTTACTGGTCTGTCTCTCTTTCCTTTCTTTTTGACTTTCTTTCTCTCTTTGGCATCTCTCTCTTTCCAGTCTGTCTCTCTTTCCTTTCTCTTTCGTTCTTTCTTTCTTTCTTTCTTTCTTTCTCTTTCTCTCTGGCATCTCTCTCTTACTGGTCTGTCTTTCCTTTCCCTTTCTTTCTTTCTTTCTTTCTCTCTCTGGCATCTCTCTCTCTTACTGGTCTGCCTCTCTTTCCTTTCTTTCCATCTTTCTTTCTCTCTTTGGCATCTCTCTCTTTCTGGTCTGTCTCTCTTTCCTTTCTTTGTTTCTTTATTTCATTCTCTCTTTTTTTGTTTCTTCTTCTTTCTCTCTGGCATCTCTCTTATCGGTCTTTCTTTCCTTTCTTTCTTTCTCTTTCTCTCTCTGACGTCTCTCTCTCACCGGTCTTTCTTTCTTTCTTTCTCTTTCTCTCTGGCATCTCTCTCTTACTGGTCTGTCTTTCCTTTCCCTTTCTTTCTTTCTTTCTTTCTTTCTTTCTCTCTCTGGCATCTCTCTCTCTTACTGGTCTGCCTCTCTTTCCTTTCTTTCCATCTTTCTTTCTCTCTTTGGCATCTCTCTCTTTCTGGTCTGTCTCTCTTTCCTTTCTTTGTTTCTTTATTTCGTTCTCTCTTTCTTTGTTTCTTCTTCTTTCTCTCTGGCATCTCTCTTATCGGTCTTTCTTTCCTTTCTTTCTTTCTCTTTCTCTCTCTGACGTCTCTCTCTCACCGGTCTATCTTTCTTTCTTTCTTTCTCTTTCTTTCCCTCTTTCTCTTGTACCATCTCTCTCCTCTTTTTCTGTCTTCCTATGCATTTGTCTCTTATTCCTTCTTTCAATATATCTCTCCATCTCCTTTTACCTCTCTCTTCTTCCCTCCTTCACTATGACTTTCTCTGACCATCCCTCTCTTCTGTCCATCTCCACCTCATTCTGTCTCTCTTCTTCCGCCCTTTTCCCTCTCTCCTGCCCCATCTCCATACCTCTTCTTTCCTTTTCCTTTTTTCCTTTGAGCTTCCCGGGACGGAGGCTCATTCTCTGTGGCAAATTAGCGCTCATAAGGAGATAGGATCCAGCTCTCCCCCTCCGCCGCTCTGCCTCTTTCTCCCCCTCCGCCGCTCCGCCTCTTTCTCTCTTTCCGCCATTAAAAAGGGCCCTTGGGTGCTGGCCATAACCCCCCACCCATCCAACCTCCCTCCTGCGCCCAAACCCCAAAACGTGTCGCGTCTGAACTTCTGACCCCAACGCCGAACGATTCTGCGGTGGAATTTACCGTTTAACTCTCAGATTTTTGATTTTTTAAAGTTTATTTTTGACCTAATTTATGTTAAAAATCGGTTTTATTGACTTAAAATAACAGAATTTGAGATTTTTTATTATTGTTTGGTCCAGAGTTATTTCCATCCTTCTCTCCCTCACTAAATTGCTCTTTTCTTCCCTCCTCCTTTCTACTCCTTTGCCTTTTCTCTTTTCTTTTCTTTCTTCCATCTCCGTCTCCGTCCAGCCATCTCCCTCTCCTTCTGTTTCAATAACTATCCTTCTTCTTCTTCTTCTTCTTCTTCTGTCATTTTTCTTTCCATCTACTGTAACTCTCCTCCTCCCTCTCTTTTCTCTTCTTCTATCTTGTCTCTCTCTTCCCCTACTTTGTCTCTCTACTCTCTCTCTTCCCACATCCCTCCCTCCTTCTCTCTCTTCCCCACTCCTCTACTCTCATCTATCTCCCACTCTCCCAATCTCTTCCTATCCCTCCATTTCTCTATCTTCTTACCTCCTTCTCACACTTTCTTCTTTTTTACCACTACTCCGTATTTGCTCCCCTCTCTCTTCCTCTCTTCTCTCTCTTTCTCTCCACATTTCCCTATCTTCTTACTTCTTTCTCTCTGTCTCGCTCTCTCTATCTTTTGCTCTCCTTTTACCCCCACTCTCTCCCTTTTTACTCTCTCTTCCTCCTCCTTCTTCTGGTCTCCTTCTACCAATATCTCTTTTCCCTCTATCCCTCTTTTCCTCTCTCTTCCTCCTGTCCTTTCTCTCTTCTCCTTCTTCTCCCGAACTCCGAAACGCTCCGTTCTTAAACTCCCGATCTCTCCTCCCACATCCGCCCATCCCGTCTGCCCCTCGCGCCATCCCTTCGCCCGTTTACCCCTCTTAAAACAATAAGATGCCCCTCCCCGTCGCACCATCCCTGCCGGGACCTCCTTAAACGACGAAGGCGATTGCGCGAGCCCTGAATCAATCGCCGCTTTTCAACGTAATTCGATTCTATTCACAAAGGAGCTCGTGGGGCAATCTTAAAATGGAAATGCCACTTTGCTTTGGAATTGGGCGAGGGAAGCGATGAAGAGACAGAGAGAAAGAAAGAAAGACGAGAGAAGAAAAGAGGGGAGAGTTTGGGTGGCCTGGGAGCTCGTGAGGACTGTCGTTTTCTGTAATTCGAGGGACGGCGGGAGAGAAAGAACGAGATACAAGAACAAATCCAAGATACAAGATCCTGTGTGGGTTTAGTGAGGTCAGAATGAACATAAAGAGAGTCTTAGTTCAGTCGTGGTTTAGTCCTGGTCTAGCTCTAGTTTAGTCTCTTAGTTCAGTCCTGGTTTGGTCTGGGTTTAGTCCTGGTCTAGCTCTAGTTTGGTCTCTTAATTCAGTCCTGGTTTAGTCCTGGTCTGGCTCTAGTTTACTGTCATAGTTCAGTCCTGGTTTAGTCCTGGTCTAGCTCTAGTTCAGTCTCTTAGTTCAGCCCTGTTTTAGTCTGGGTTTAGTCCTGGTCTAGCTCTAGTTTGGTCTCTTAGTTCAGTCCTGGTTTAGTCCTGGTCTAGCTTTAGTTTAGTCTCTTAGTTCAGTCCTGGTTTAGTCTGGGTTTAGTCCTGGTCTAGCTCTAGTTTGGTCTTAGTTCAGTCCAGGTTTAGTCTGGATTTAGTCCTGGTCTAGCTCTAGTTTGGTCTTAGTTCAGTTCTGGTTTAGTCTGGGTTTAGTCCTAGTCTAGCTCTAGTTTGGTCTCTTAGTTCAGTCCTGGTTTAGTCCTGGTCTAGCTTTAGTTTAGTCTCTTAGTTCAGTCCTGGTTTAGTCTGGATTTCGTCCTGGTCTAGCTCTAGTTTAGTCTCTTAGTTCAGTCCTGGTTTACTCTGGGTTTAGTCCTGGTCTAGCTCTAGTTTAGTCTCTTAGTTCAGTCCTGGTTTACTCCTGGTTTAGTTCTGGGTCTAGTTTTGACAAATTTTAATTCAAAGACAATTGCAAAAATCTACGTAATGTAATGTAAAAAATCACCACTGTTGTTGTGTCCCTGAGCAGGACACTTCACCCACATCACCCACTCAAATAACAGTAAAGTAGCTGGCTGCAAATGGAAGGGCATCTGGCTTAAAATCTTCCCTATATCATCGTGCGACTGTTTTGTGGCGGTGATCGTGGATTTTTAGATGTTTTGAGATTGTTTTTTCACTTTGGCTGTGAACGCGCTCTCATCTGGACATGAAAACGGTCTCGCTAACAGGCTCAGGGGCGGATCTCTTCAGCGTAAACATCTCCACGGCGACGGGCAGAGAGGACAGGTGCATTCTGGGTAGCGTACAAAGGCCGGGAGTTGGCTGCGAGCGGGAGCGGGGCTGCAGTGATGTGGAGCCAGAGTGCCCCGGTCACACTGTGGAAATGCACCGAGGGCCAGCGGTGGACGGGGGCCAGAGACAAAGACGACGGGTTTTTACATTTATAATTAAACTACTTCTACTTTTTTATTCAAATTCACATTCAAAATCTGGAAAAAATAAAACATTGAAAGTAATTTGCTTTTTAAAAAAGAAATGCATAAGGCTGGATTTAAAGGCTTAACTCGTGCACAGCAAAAACTGGAGGGTTAAAATTTCAGGGTAAAATATTTCAGAGTTGTTTTTAGCACAAAAAGTCTAATTTTAACTATTTGAAAGTTAAACGGGGGTTTGAGTTGGAGTTATTTGCCAGATTTGATATGGTTTAAGTTAATTCAACTTCTCTGAGTGTTAATTCAACTTCTAGTGTTAATTCAACTTCTCTTAGTGTTAATTCAACTTCCACTAGTGTTAATTCAACTTCCTTTAGTGTTAATTCAACTTACCCTAGTGTTAAATCAATTTACCCTAGTGTTAATTCAACTTTCACTAGTGTTAATTCAACTTCCCTTAGTGTTAATTCGACTTCTTAGTGTTAATTCGACTTCCTATAGTGTTAAATCAACTTCTGTTAGTGTTAATTCAACTTCCCTTAGTGTTAATTCAACTTTTCTAAGGGTTAATTCAACTTCTCTTAGTGTTAATTCAACTTCCACTAGTGTTAATTCAACTTCCTTTAGTGTTAATTCAACTTCTCTTAGTGTTAATTCAACTTCTTTTAGTGTTAATTCAACTTCCACTAGTGAAGACCAGTTTGAACCAGTTTGAATTATACATAATTTCATCTTAAATGAACAAAAATAAAGTGTGAAAATAAAACACCTCTGTGTGTTGTTTCACCAAATCAGGATAACCCTCCAAAGTGTTAACAGTCCAGCGTTACTTAATTAACACTAACGCTGTGTATGGATATGAGGATTTAATGAGTTAAATTAAGTTGCACGTCACAACTTTGGAGAGGAGTTTTAAGTTCTACAAGTTTAATATACCATGAGGAACACTCAAAACATCTCCATGGAGACAAGCTTCCCACCAGAAAAGTTACATAGTGCATGTTACACCAGTATATCTTATTCTATATTAATATTACTATATGTTTACTTAAAGAATGTATTCGCAAATGCTGCTTAATTGGAATGTACAAGAGAAGAAGAGAACTAAATGTTGGTAAAAATGACTTTACTTCTATTGAATTCACAAAAAACAAATTAAAAATTGAAGTAAATTAAAATCGTTGAATCAAATTTGCTTGTTTACATCTTACAACACTTAAATTACTGCAAGCTGGACATAACCTACTCTATTTTCTATTCACATTTTAAAGTCGTTCTCTCAGCAAAGAAAATAAACCCCTCTCGCCCTCTTTGGTGTGTAAAATGCTTTGTCCAGATGTTTTATTAAACCATAACTCTTTTGTGTTTCGACATGGGAGCACGCCTGACCTCCAACATCAATGAAATATTTACCAACCGCAAAAAAAAGAAAGAAACGAGGAAAAAAAGAAAAGAAAAACAGTCCCCTTGGTGGTCCTCACTGCATCCGTCATACACAGCCATGGGTGACCCTCTCCTCCCCCGTTATCGGTCACCCGTTTCCCCCTTCCCCCAAACCCGAGCGGGCCCTGGTGGCAGTTTTCGTCCTCTTCTCGCTGCAACGTTCACGGTTTCTTGTCCGAAGTCGCGCGATCAGCACATTTTTCCATTGTCCCTAAACGCACCGCGGCCCCCACTCCCCCCACCCGCCGCCGAACTGTTTTTTTTGTGTGTTTTTTCCTCTTCACGTTCGACATTTAGCCAAAGTTTAGCTCGTAATTATTGGATTTCTCTCACATCGCTCAAGCAAAATAGACGGGAAAGTATGTGGATGCAGTAGTTTTTATAATATTCAAATTGAAATGTAAGCTGTATATAGTTTTTAAGCCATTTAAGTGTCGCCATTTTATGATTTTGAAACTGTAAAATTCGATAAGAGACGTTTTATGATTATTATTGTCTTTGTAAATTAGTTTTTTAATGCAAACAAAATTTCTGTCACTTCTTGGTAAAATCTTAGACATTATTTTCCTCGATCATGTCTGTAGAAGTTGGAAACAAAAAGAAATAAAGATACTTTTGGACAAATTTTCAAACTGGAGATCTGTTTTTTGCAATTTAATTTTCTATTTGAATCTGCCGTGTTTGATTAAAAATTCAAAGACACAATTTAAGACCTTTTTAGTCCTGATGTAGACTTGGTTTGGTCCTGGTTTACTCCTGATTTGGTCCTGGTCTAGTCCTGGTTTCCTCCTGGTTTGGTCCTGCTCTAGTCCTAGTTTTGTCCTGGTCTAGTGAAGGCTTGGTCCTGCTCTAGTTCTGGTCTAGTCCTGGTTTTGTCCTGGTCTAGTCAAGGCTTGGTCCTGCTCTAGTTCTGGTTAGGTCCTGGTCTAGTCAAGGTTTGGCCCTGCTTTAGTCCTGGTTTTGTCCTGGTCTAGTCCTGGTTTTGTCCTGCTCTAGTCCTGGTTAGGTCCATTTTGTCCAGGTCTTGGCGAGGTTTGGCCAGGCTTTAGTCTTGGTTTTATTCTTGTCTAGTCAAGGTTTTGTCTTGCTCTAGTCATGGTTTGGTCCTGCTTTAGTCCTGGTTTGATCCTGCTGTAGTTCTAGATTTGTCCTGGCCTAGTCCTAGTTTTGTCCTGGTTTTGTCCTGCTCTAGTCCTGGTTAGATCCTGGTCTAGTCAAGGTTTGGTCCTGCTTTAGTCCTGGTTTTGTCCTGGTCTAGACCTGGTTTGGTCCTGCTTTAGTCCTGGTTTGGCCCTGAAGTATATAACAGTAGTGATTCTCATGCAAAGATATACTTAAAATTCCTCAAAAAATACCAGATTTCTGACCAAAAACATTCCCATTTTTCGAAATTCATTCCTTATACAGAAATTCCTCTCAGTTTTGTCTTTTGTCTCGCACTTTTCAGCACAGCAAGTGGTTCCCAAAACTTTTTCAAAGCACTTAATATATAACAAAGCTTTCCGAACACTATCCCTTATAATCCAGCTCCCGTCTGCGATAAACACAGCCAATCTCCTGCTGAGTTTTATTTTTATACTGCAGCCAAAAGCCCCGGAACCTTGACACCTTATTTTTCGTTTGAAGATCCCCTTTCCTGGGATTAAGGTGCTCCTAATTTACTCAATTATCGCGTCCGGGCCAAGTTTGAGGAGTAAAGAGCAGGTTTGGAGAGGATTTCGCCCGCATTAAGTCGTCACGGCGCTGTATTTACGGCGTTTATCCCTTTAATACGGGTCTCAGCGCTCCAATAGGCGGCGTTCACATGACATCACAGCAGTCTGGAATATTTTAACAAACTAAAGATCGAGGCAGGTCAGAAATCGACGGCGGGATTTGAGGTTTAACTCTGAGATTGCAGATTTGCTGACCTGCTTTGTGCGACTTTTCCGGTGGAGCGTCCGTCAAATTCTTTTCTTCGTGGGTGTTATTGTTATTGATTTGTCTGGAATGTTCCGCAGTGTGGTATTAAACGTTTTTATCTTCATGGAGACCAAAGCAGACCAAGTTACAGGTCAGATCTGTGTGAAAGAAGTGTGAAAACCAAGTCAAGTCCTGCTCTAGTCCTAGATTTGCCCTGTTCTAGTCCTGATTTGGTCCTGCTCTAGTCCTAGATTTGTTATTTTCTAGTCCTGGTTGGGTCCTGCTCTAGTCCTGGTTGAGTCCTGCTCAAGTCCTAATTTGTCCTGGTCAAGTAAAGGTTTGGTCCTGGTCTAGTCCTAGGTTGGTCCTGAGTCCCCGGTTTGGTCCTGGTCTAGTCTGGGTTTGATCCTAAAGTATAAAAAAGCTTTTCTTCGTTGGTGTTATTGTTATTGCTTTGTCTGGAATGTTCCGCAGTGTGGTATTAAACATTTTTATCTTCATGGAGACCAAACCAGACCAAATTACAGGTCAGATCTGTGTGAAAGAAGTGTGAAAACCAAGTCAAGTCCTGCTCTACTCCTAGTTTTGTCCTGGTCTAGCCAAGGTTTGGCCCTGCTCTAGTCCTGGTTTGGTCCTCCTCTAGTCCTAGTTCTGTCCTGATCTAGTCATGGTTTGATCCTGCTCTAGTCCTGATTTGGTCCTGGTCTAGTCCTGATTTGGTCCTGGTCTAGTTATAGATTTGTCCTGTTCTAGTCCTAGTTTGGTCCTATTCTAGTCCTAGTTTTGTCCTGCTCAAGTCCTGATTAAGTCCTGCTCAAGTCCTAGCTTTGTCATGGTCTAGTCAAGGTTTGGTCCTGGCCTAGTCCTAGTTTGGTCCTGCTCTAGTCCTGGTTTGGTCCTGCTCTAGTCCTGGTTTGGGCCTTCATTCATAACTCTAGACCTTGTTAATTAAGATAAAATGGATGTGATTGTTATGTGTGAGTCTTTTATACTTTTAGAGGTTCTTATTTCTGTCTTTTAATGCTTTAGCGTGTTAAAATATGGATGTTTTTTATATTACTCGACCCTCTATAACAAACCTGCTCAGGTGTTTCATTTCAATATCCCACGCTATCGTCCGCGTTGAAGCACTCGGGGGCCGAACGCAGCTTCGTAGACGTTGATTGACTCGTACAGTTGGCGTGTGACTTTTTGACGGACAGGCTTTGAGATCAAGAGACGAGGCTGATAAAAAAAAAAAAAAACCTTTCTCTCCGCTGTGGTCGGAGCCCGGGTGGGGGTCCTATCCGAGCGTTCTTTTACCCCTCCGAGCGACGTCGGCCTTACACGGCACCACATCACAGCCACGCCAATCCGGCCCGACAAGAGAACGACTCGGAGAGATGAAAGAAAATCTACGGAGCCGGAGAGACGGGCGGATCGTTTGGAGTTTTTTTTTGGACAATTGGCGTTCGCGTTGGGGAATTTGGTGACATAATCTCAGAAGATGCGCAAGTCTATGGGAGATTTACAGTTTTTGAAATAAACGTCCAAAATTACAAAAAAAAAGTTCAGTTTATCTTCCATTTGCAGTATAAATAACACAAAAGGTGCAAGAAGCCGTTCAAACTGACAAAGTTGGGGTTTGGTTCTACGAACTTCTCAAAAATAACCTTGTTTCTTTTAACGATCATTTATGGAACCATTTTCTGAAGCTGTTTCACTTTCAAATTTCACTTTTGTTTATTTACACTGACAGAAAAGACGTTGAACTCGGTGCCAGTTTTGGTTTTATGTGGATAGGCTCAGGAATTACAAAGATATTGAAAGCCCCATAACAATTTTTTGTTTTTTTTCAATGTAACTGAGCAAAATGTGTCTTTCCCAGTACAGATATATTGTCCACAGAGTAGCCGACAGTCTGTATCTAATTTGAAAGTGTTTTTTGTACAACAATCAGGAAATCTGTGTTAGCCTAGTCTTTGTTTGCTTTACTATCATTGGTCTCTTGGGTGAGGGTTGTGAAAAGCTCTTATAAACAGATTTTGTTGAATAATTAGGGTGTTCTGAATGCCTAAGGTACACGAGGAATAACTTTGGACCACTGCAAACTGTTTCAACCCTTCAAGATACCGGGGGATATGTTTTATATAACCATGCATAACTTTCCAACCGTAAAAGATAGAAACTTACTTCTTTTTCCTTTTGAAAGAGCGGACATAGAGGTCTCTGAACATATTTCCGGCATTATCCTACGTCACACGTACACTGTGTGATAACGTGCGGAAAATGAGTGTCCAAGAGGAACTTTGTTTTCCGCCAAGCACATGCGCCCTGTCCATTTTCATTGGCCCTAACTTTGCCAAAGAGTGAAGTGAGTCAAAATGTGTGAATGTTCTGAGCATTTATGTTCGTAACATTTGAAAAAGCTGCTCTAAGTTGAGTTTTTTCTCAAATAAATGGAAAATTACGCTATATGGGTCAATGATGTATTTTCAACAGGCACATTTTAAAATACAAAAAATATTAGTTTCTATTGAACTTTTTCAAACATTTACAGTGTCAGGTGCATAAATCTATGTTGAACATTTACATTAAGCATTTTTTGTGTAAAATGTCATGTGGTGCGACCGAGAATAACCTTAAAATGGTTTTATTTTCTAAAACATGGTTGGGATATTAATCTAAATTCTGAGTAATATGAAGTGTATAGCAACAAACTGTTGGCGTTTCTTTAGATTTTTAATGCATATTGATATTTTCTTTTGCTCCAATATGACGGTCACCTGCTTGTGTTTAATGAACAAACTACTGCCCTGTAAAATGCAGAAAATTAAGAAAAATGCCTAAAGAACCATTCACCCAAGCCGACTTTGTCTGTTATTAAAACTCCAGCCATAGAATTCCTGCTGTTATTAGTCGCACCACATGATGCACGGTTGCACCACATGACATTTTAACACTTTAAGTACAAAAAACATGCAGAATAACTCATGATTTCTGAAAAAAAAAATGATTTGGTTCCATGGAGGTCAGAGGTACGACAGAAATGTGGCGAATTATTATAAAATTTAAACCATTTTAACTGAGGAAATTGCAATTGGACAGAAAATTTAGGCGTCCTGTCATTGACCCATGTATAGTTTTGCACACCTCTGCCTAGTACTATATAATAATAGTAGTACCAGTATTATAACTCATCTGTGTGAGTTTAGCTACAGTATTTTCACATGGAGTTACAGAATATGCTACAACAGTGGAGGCTTTTTGAGGACAAATCCAGAACCCCAACTGCACATCTGAAACTCCACTTTTCCACTGCGTTTACAGGTTTGCCAGGTCTAATCTATATTTCGCAGGTGAGGCTGATCTGTTGACATTTAACTTGACTCAGATTAGCTTTAACGCTACTTCCCGCCCTATGTTTAGCTGTGTGGAGTCACAGCCAGGAGCATGAATCACGCTTTCCTGGGAGAGATTTTTTTGGGGGTTGCCAGGTTTAATCCAAGACTTTCAGCCAGACAGATTCACCTTCACTTCACCTCTTCAGTTTCTAAAGAAGTGTAAACAATATGGTGACAGTGTTTCTGGAAAGATTGGCAGCTCTAATAGTTGTAAACAATGATCCACAAGTTGCGTTTATGGTGTTTTTGAAGCCACAGACTATCGCTGGATTTGGCAGTTTTGGATTTGGCAGTTCACTCCATTCACGCTGAAATATCTAGGCTAATTATTTTGCCAGAAATTGAGTCTAAAAATGTTCCAACATGTTTTTGGCTTTTCTAACCTTGTGAATTTGTCTGTAACTCATCTTTTCACCTATTTAATTTTTGCTGATAAAGACATTGGACTTTATGTTAGTTTATTCAGGTGTCCAGACTTCCTTATTTCCCGGGACAGTCCCAGTTTTGAGCCCTGTGTCCCATGTCCCAGCAGATTTATCCAAAACCAGTGATTTGTCCCAGTTTTATACAAGAAATGTCCCAGTTGTCCCCATTTTTGATGAATCTGATCCCTGCCAACAGTTAAAAGCGGTATAAATATGTCATTTGTGTAGATAAAATTGAAAAAAATCTTCTTAAAAATGACCAAAACACAAAGAAAATGCGACTATACTCACTCACATATATGTCATGAATGGTTTCTGTGTAACAATTTTCTTTAATCACACCCTCGTTTCACCATTTTATTATTACCGACCACCAAAGAAACAGGGATGTCCCAGTTTTTATTTTAAATTTCTGGGTACCCATTGCAGATAGACCCAGTCATTACAGAGATTGTTTATCGCAGAGGTTACGTTCTAAGAATAACCCGCATTAGGCGAAATCTGCAAAGTAGTCAGCTTTATTTTTTACAATTATTATACTGTATATGTTTTAAGATTGTAAAAACCCTCTGCAATCTAAACATTTGCATCCAGGTATGATGTGTCTGTATCGCCTGAAACACTAGTCACATGACTAGGCTGACGTCATGTGGGCGATAAAAACAAGGAAGTTTAGTGCTATGTCTGAAGCTGCAGTAGTTCTGTGGAAGTTGCAGCAGCTCATTTTGAGCCGAGGAAAATTGCAGCGTGAAAACTCCTTTTCGTGGACCGACGCTGTTTTGTGTTTGTCTAGGGTTTGTTTAAACTGTTTTCTACAATAGTGTCACCTGACCAATGTCACCAACCCAGCGAATCAGGAAGGCGCAAGTCACAGTGATTTGGTCCAATAAGTTCACCAACTAGAGCGCCTACGTCAGCGTATCAACGTTTTCACTTGCCCACACCGCGTTGGATCAGATCTGTGATCAGGTGAATTCCTGGGAGCTGGCGGCTCCGTTCTGTCTCCATCGCCGTTTTCCATCGGATTAGTCTGGACGAACACTGTATCGGCAACGAAAATGGCTCAAATACGCACTAGTGTGTATGAGGCCTGAAAGAGCTAATTCTAATCTGCTGTGATGTAGCTTAGATTTGAGCCCCATGTAGACCTCATCTAGACTTGGTTTTAGTCCTGGTTTAGTTCTAGTTCAGTCCCTAGTCTGGTGTGGAGTCGGCCTGTGAGTCTCCCTCTGTTGTGGGAGTGATTTTTCGGGTTGCCAGGTCTAATCCGCCAATTGCAGGTTTGGTGAAACAGCTCTTGGACAGACAGATCCTCCCTCTCTTTCCCTCTTCAGTTTCGGGACAGCTCCACCTCCTCCTCCCCCTTCTCCGATCCTTCAATCTCTCCTCCTCTTCTTCCTCTTCCTCCCCTCCTTCTCCTCTCTGCTTTATATGGGCCTCACGACTTTCCCCCGTAATGAAATATTCACAGGTCACTGGTTCCCTGAGAAATGATGGGGGTCAGTCAATTGCTTTTCAGCGAGTAATTTTGCCCCCCTGCTTGTCGTGTTGACAGTCATTAGCGGCGGAGGAAGGCCCGATCGAAGTGCGAGTGTGACACTTGTCAAGACAGTAGCAGTCTTTAGCTCCTCTGCATCACTTTTATTCCCCACTAGATTTTTTCTCCCTTCCACCACTGTTCCGGCCGCCTGTCACATATATAAATCACACACCGCCACTGGGTATGTACACAAGGCTCCGAGCGCGGGATCACGGAGGCACCTGCGAGCTGAGTGTGCAGCTCCATCAGTCTATGTGCATTTTAAACACAACTCTGGTTAATACTGGAGGTTTAGTATAGTATCAGTATAATGTTTGTACAACCAAATACACGTCCGAAAAGTGTTTTAAGTCTCGTCTTAAGACCCACTTTTATTCTTTGGCTTTTAACGCCGTGTGAGTTGTGTGGTCCTCTGTGTTTTTTATTTATTTTTACTTATTCTCTTGCTTTTATTTATTTATTTATTTATTGCTATTCTTTCTTGTTTTAGGACTCGTATGATCTAATCTGAGCATGTGGTTTTGTTTTATTTTACTGGTCTTTATTGTTTTAAGACTAGTATGATCAAATCTGAGCATTTATTTTTATTTTATTATTATTGTTGTTCTTGCTCTGTATTTGGGCAGCGCTATGGAAACAAAGTAAATGGAAATAAAGTGGATTGGATTGGACATACAGGGTGTCCCAAAAAATGCCATTTCGCAATCCATTTTGGCAATTATTGTTGAAATAACCTCAAATTTTCACAGAATGTGTAGAAAAAGTCAAGATTTTATATTCTGTTCACTCGAAATATAGAGCTTGAGTGTAAAAATAGCAATAATATGGCTTAAAATCCATAAAATAAACAATTTGAGTGTAAAAATAGTGATAAAAATCCACAAAATATACAACTTGAGCGTAAAAGTAGCAATAATACACCTTAAAATCCACAAAATCTAGAATTTAAGCATAAAAATAGCGATGAAAATCCACAAAATATAGAACTTGAGCATAAAAGTAGTGATAATACATCTTAAAATCCACAAAATCTAGAATTTAAGCATAAAAATAGTGATGAAAATTCACAAAATATAGAACTTGAGCGTAAAAGTAGCAATAATACACCTTAAAATCCACAAAATCTAGAATTTAAGCATAAAAATAGTGATGAAAATTCACAAAATATAGAACTTGAGCGTAAAAGTAGTGATAATACATCTTAAAATCCACAAAATCTAAAATTTAAGCGTAAAAATAGTGATGAAAATCCACAAAATATAGAACTTGAGTGTAAAAATTGTGATAATATGTCTTAAAATCCACATAATATAGAACTTGAGTGTAAAAGTAATGATAATACGTCTTAAAATCCACAAAATATACAACGTAAGTGTAAAAGTAGCGATAAAAATCCACAAAATATACAACCTATGCATAAAAATAGTGATAAAAATCCACAAAATTTAGAACTTGTGCATAAAAATAGCGATAATACGGCTTAAAATCCACAAAATATACAATGTAAGTGTAAAAGTAGCGATAAAAATCCCCCAAATTTAGAACTAGTGTATAAAAATAGCGATAATATGGCTTAAATTCTACAAAATTTACATCTCAAGTGTAAAAATAGTGATAAAAATCCACAAAATATACAACTCGAGTGTAAAAATAGTGATGAAACCCCACAAAATATACAACTCGAGCGTAAAAGTAGCGATAATACTTCTTAAAATCCACTAAATATCCCTGCCCAGACTTACCTTAACCCTAACACTAAATATATATTGTACGTTCTCCCTTCCTCCCCCTCCTTTTTCCTTACTCTATCTCTCATTCATAAATCCTGGCTGTTTTCTTTAAAGCCGTTTCATCATCCCATGTAACTGGTCTGAAAATTAAAAGGGTACTCATCTCTCAGACTCTCTTCTCTTTTTTCCCCGTCGTAATAATTCACTTTACGGAGAGGCCATCAAAAGCCAATCAAACGAGACACTTGAGAGCGGGTGATTGGTGATTAGACGCTCGGAAATCCAGAGGAAAGTTTAGCCAGGGTCCTTCTTTCCTTTATGACTCCGAGTGACCTTTAAGGATATTACCGTTTGACATGATGAACGACGGCGAGAAGAGGGGGAGACTTTTTCCTATTAGCCGTCACGGAGGAGGGAGGGACGTGGCGTTTGGTACAGACCTGTTTCAAATGATAAGTTGGGATTTTAAAAGGACTCCGATATGCAGCGTTTATGTAGAGCTAAAGCATAATGGGGAGTATTTCGGTAGTTCAAATAAGACTGAATTAGGTACATATTGCGCTTGTTTGTAACTGCAATTTTACATTTTCTCGTATTATTTATCGATTTTTGATTGGAACCAGAAATCTGTGGGATTCAAACCTGATATATTATGGTTTATTCCCACCTCTTAACCCATTGTGGCAAGTAGAATTTTTTTTGTTTTATTTATTTATTTATTTTATTTGTTTGACTGGAATTTTTTATTTTTAGATTATTAGGTAGATTTTTTTTTAAATATAGATTTTTATTCTGATAATTTATTGTTTTATTTGTTTGACTGGAACTAGAAAACATTTTTATTTTTTAGATTTATTTATTAGATAGATTCATTTTATTTTTTAGATTTATGTTCTAATAATAATTATTTTTTATTTATTTGACTGGAACTAGAAAACATTTTTTATTTTTATTTATTTATTATCAAATAGTCTTATTTGATTTTTTAGATTTATGTTCTAATAATTATTTTTTAATTATTTGACTGGAACTAGAAAAAAAGTATTTTTTTTTATTTTAAATTTTTAGATGTATTTAATTTTTTTTAATATTTATGTACTATTATTTATTTTATTTTATTATATTTGTTTGACTGGAACTAGAAAAACATATTTTTAGTTTTTAGATTTTTAGATGTATCTATTATTAGATGGATTATTTATTATAAAATAGAGTTATTTTAATTTTTAGATTTATGTTCGACAAATGCATTTTTTACATTTGTTTTACTGGAACTAGAAACTGGATATTTTTTGGTTCATTGGCAAATCCTTAACCCACTGTGCCACCTCAATCTATCTATTTTGCACCAACTTTTGTCCATTTTGAGGATTTTTTTTCATTCAGAAGCTATCATATTTTGTTTTAAATGATTAATCACTATGGCAACAGTACTAATTTTCCATCATTCTGAAACCCAAGGGTATTTTTATTGTTAAAGTAACCTTGGTTCTATGAGTAATGAATAAATTTTGGTATCATTGTGCATTGGAGAATCTACTTACTTTGTACAGATGTTAATACTAATACTGCTAATAATAATAATAACAGTTGAAAATGTTTATTTTATTCGACCCTTTGTACCCATCGATTTTTCTTACATAACCCGTTCACCCAGACCGTAGCGCACGACCAGTACCACCCGCTAATTACACCGAAATGTCACGTCTTAGCCTAAAAACCCCAAGAATATTTGTGTAAACGCGGCGTCGATCGGAGGTGGACTGTTTTATTTGGTCAAACGAAGCGCAGATGGCGAGTTTGACCCCGAGGAGAAGTCCAATTAGCTCGCAGTAATGGTCGGGCATGGTGCCGCGTGTCTCCGGGCTCACCCTTAGGCCTCTGCGCTCCCTCCAATCTGCAAAGAACCTACCCAATCTGTTCCCATTGTGTCAGAGCTGCCACGGCCCGTACGCGGCCAGTGATACACATCCGGTAGAGCCTCGCTTTTTAAATAACAACTGGGTGTCTCCGAGCGGGCTCCGTGTCGGCCGTGATGCAGGGTTATTGTCTTTGGAAGCGGAAAATAAGCCCCGTGTCATTAAATCTGCCAATGGAGTGGACAGCCCATTGTTAACAAGAGCCATGGACTGCTCAGATTTTTGGGGAAAAGGGACAAAAGTCGGGACGGATAACTTCAGAGTTGAGTTTACAGCTTACGTGAGGATAGTTTGCGGACTATTTACAGGAAACAAGCTCGGGTTTGTTTTGGTTTGTGTCCCGCTCATAGAAGTAAATTATAATGGGTTAAACTGTCAAAGTAGTTGGCTTTTCAAATTGGAGTCCAAATAATGTACAATTATTCTACTTTAGTGGTGTTTTGGAACTAAACTTTAGCTATTAAGGCTTATTTTCGGAAACTATAAACTATATCGGGTCATACACAGGTAAACTTACATTATTGGCAAACTTATAAACTGTTTTGTGACACGTATTCCAAGCGGACACTCAAATTTATATTTTACGACACCGCAATCGTGTTAAAATATTAGAGTTCAAATACTATGAAGACAAGTAGGAAACATGCGCCCCCACTGGTTTAAAACAGGTACTGCAGCCTGTTTATGGACTCAAAGCTAGAAAAATACCACATAATCATTTAAAATAAATTGTGCAGATTGTAAAATAACAGGTTGTACTGAAAAGAAGGACGTATAACACTTCATTAGGGGGTAAAAGGGGCAGTTTTAATACCAAAATTAAGAAAAAAGGAGGATAAATGTACTGAAAATGCCCTTAGGTCTCCAAGGTTTAAGACATAAACACTTAAATCTATCAGAAAATGACTTAAAAGTAGTGAAATCATCTGTCCATGCAGCACGACGACTTTACTTGGCAAGTTATCTTAAAATAAACAACCTCGAGACTAGAATGAAGCCGTCTCAGAGCTAATAAGTCGTTAATAAGCCTGAAAACAACATTAATAAGATGATAGAAGTTTTAAATCTTGTCCAGATCAGGGAAATTTGCAGTGTATTTGTGTGAAAATTTGAGGTTATTTCAACAAGAATTGCCAAAACACACCCTGTATTTATATATTTATTTGTTTTGTCTCTGATTAAAGCTCCTTTATGTATTAATCCACGTTCCCGTAGAGCCTGCAGTTGATTTCAGATTCTAAACGCATCCCAAAGAGAACATAAGGCCTATACGTGTCCGGCCATTGTTCTATACTGAAGGCCCATAAATAAACCAAGACATTACAGCGTCTGGTGGAGTAAATACACTTACTCATCTGCACGGCTCAACTTAACACTGCGCATTAACCGATATAGATTAGCCATATATATGTCTCCGACGGCCCTGCGAGCGTTTCCATCACCGCTGTTTTTATTCTCTTAACATGCAGCCCCTTTAATGCACACGGATTCATTACATTACACATCAGGCCGTCATGTTACTGAGCTTTCCTCTAATGTGGTCTGTGGCGCTGTATGGAAGAGGGGGGGCAGGAAAAGAGGGAGAGAACGAGGCGGAGGTGAAGAGCGGTTACATGGACCACAGGCACATGTAAGTATGCGGTGTGTGCGCTTTTTTAACAGTGTTCTATTAAAAAAAAACGATTATTTCCCCATGTTTTTGAGCAAAATGTGTCTTGCCCTAGTACAGATATTGTATAAGCAGCTGTTGACCTCAGTATATGTCAGAAAATCGGTGCGTGTTAGCATGCTAGTTGTTGTTACCCAGTGGTGTAGTGGAGATTTTCTAAGTGGGGGTACGAGATCATCAACAACCCCCAAAATAGAGATTGATAAAGACGCCAGCCCAGTAAAAATCTGTAATATTTGATGTTTTTTTACTCAAAATGATGCAGAATCATGTTATTCACATTAACTTCATTCATAATCACCTACAGAACATAAATCAGAGCGTCGGTCCAGGGATAAGCTCCTTTTTTCTGAAGCTGTGAGAACTTTGTGTCCCAGAAGAAACATCGAGCGAGATGTCGGACTTTTGCGCCGCATCCGGACTGAACCGGGACTGTACCAGGACTAAAACAGGTCTAAACCAGGTATAAACCAGGACTAATCTTGGACTTGAGAGTGAGCGAGAACCCAAGTCGGAGCAGAGTGTCCACGAAGTGCGATTGGGCGACGGCTGCGCTGGTCCTTTCCCCTGCGGTCACCCAACCTGTGGTCTACACGGACGCACCTGCTGGTTTGGTTCTGGTTTAGTCCTGGTTTAGACCTGTTTTAGTCCTGGTACAGTCCTGATTCAGTCCATATGCGGCACAAAAGCTTATATGACCTACGCAGGTTGTTTTCACCATTGCCAATAGCTCTGGTTTGACATTTAAGTTGTGGACTAGTTTATATTTGAACCACTCATACCAGTCTTTGCTCGTCTTAGTCAAAAACTAAAATCTAGCCAAGTTCAGATGACTTGAATTAAAGTTTTACCATGATTTGAGTCAATTTCACTTTACAAGTAACATGATCTGCCAGCGGAATACGACTTTTTGTACTTAAAATATGAAAACACATCTTCTTACACTTAAAATAAGAAAAACAACAACTTTTTGTGCTTAAAATGAGAAACAAAATCGAATGTTACCTGAATTAAGATAAGGTGAGGCTACGTAACTTTATTTATATAGTGCTTTTCACAGGCACATGACTCCAAAGACGCTTTACAGAACGTTATTAACAGAGCAATTAATAAAAAACACTTATTCCACTGGCAGATAATTTTACGTATCAATTTGAATCAGTCAAATAAAGTAAAATGCTCTTAATTTAAGTTGTTTTAACTTACCTAGATATTGTTTTTTTTTTACATTGAACCAATTCAGAACTAGTAAGTCGATAATAAATCTGAAAACACGACGGATAACCTGATGCAAGTTATAAAATCTCGTCCAGATCAGACAAATTTGTGGCGTAAAGACCGTTTAAAAAAAAGCTCTTCAGTTCGATCGCCGCGGACAAATGTTCTGCGCCCGTCCGAAAGAGCTGAACCTGAATCCCCGCTCACGTCTCCGGGCCCGGTTCATTACATTGCACATCAGTCCGGTCGTGTCGCTGCGCCTCCCTCTAATGTAGTCCCCCGAAAGAGAGCGGGAAAGACAATGAGGAAGAGGAGGTGAAGAGCGCTTACATGTACGCAATAACTCGCCTCTCCGTCCGCCTGGGTTGGGGGTCTTGCTGTGGATTAGTTCCGCTTGGCCGGGCCCTTTCACCGGTGACAGGGACCGCGCCGCGGCAGCTCCCCCCCCTTCCCGCCCTTTGTCTTCACTCCGGGGTTATTCTTATTGCATCGTGTCTCATTTCAGCGACATCCCCCAGTTATTTACACTCCCGCCGCCGTACCGGGAATATTTGGTTTTCAATGCGCTGCGTTCGGTGTGTAAGGAGGATAATAGAGGGACGGGAAATAGAGTTTGAACCGGGGTGACAGAGAGAGCGAAAGCTAAAGAACTGAACCGGGTCTAACGTCTAATGGCGCGTTCAGGCGTTCAGGCTTGGGCTACTTTGATCCCGGTTTTAGCCGAGTTTAAAGTCCCCCGTCCCGGTACATTTATCTAAAACCACTGATTTGTCCAAGTTTGATCCAAGAAATGTCCCTATTTTTGACCAATTTGACCTAAACCAGCTCTAAACTAGGACTAAACCAGGACTATATCACGTCTAAACCAGGACTATCACAATTTTTGACCAATCTGATCCCTGAGAAACAGTAAAGAGGAGCATAAATTGTCATTTATTTTGCCAAAATACAGAAATCTAAGTTTGAGAATGACCATAAAGCAAAAAAATGCAGCGTCAGAAGTTCCTCAGATTATGACGGACATGAGAATGCACAAAGTTACACGCTCTTTTCACGGTTTTATTTATATTAAACATCCCAACCCGGGTGTGTCCCAGTTTAGAATTTAGAAAATCTGGTCATGCTATGTTACGCAAATTGACTTTTGTGAGTTTTAAACTGTGTTAAAATGTTGTTACCGCCTCAAAAACAGACCTGGGGTTGTGTTTTGTTTCATTAACGTGGTTTTTGTAAGCTTTTATTATTAATCTGTCCACATGTCCAAAGATTATGGACGAAACTTGTGATTCAAAATGTTTCTGTGACGCGCTAACACCAGTTTGAGACCTTTTCACTTAGTTAGCATAGTTAGCCCTTTAGCCTAGTGCTCCTTTAGCCTAGCAGCGATGTTAGCCTAGCTCCCTGTTAGCCTAGCGCCCTGTTAGCCTAGCGCCCTGTTAGCCTAGCGCTCTGTTAACCTAGCTCCCTGTTAGCCTAGCTCCCTGTTAGCCTAACGCCCTGTTAGCCTAGCGCTCTGTTAGCCTAGCGCCCTGTTAGCCTAGAGCCCTGTTAGCCTAGCGCTCTGTCCGTTCCACCTCTCATCTTATTTCCTGAATATTTTCTGAGGCTGCTTGTTTATTCATTCATTACATTTTATTTTTTAACTCAAGGCTCTTTCTGCTGAGGCTGCACACTCCCTCGCTCTTCTCCTCTTTCACCTTTCTTTCTCTTTCATTCCTCCCTCTCTCTCCTCCTCTTCTCTTCTACGCCCTTTCTCCTTATTCTCACTCTTCTTTCTCTCCCCTCTCCTCCATCTCTCTCTCTTGCGTCTTTGTCCTCTCTCTATCCTTTATCAATTCCTCCTTTCCTCCTCTCTCCAACTCTCTCTCTCTTTCCTCTCTCTCCTGTATCCCCTTCCTTCCAATCTTTCTTTCTTCCTCACTCTCTCCTCTTTTCTCCCCCTCTCTCTACTCCCTTTCACCTCATTCTCACTCCCCTCTCTCCTCCTCCATCTCTCTCCTCTCTCACTTGCTTCTCTGCTCTCTCTCTCTTTTCTCTCATCCTCCTTCTCTTTCTCTTCCGTATCATCCTCTCCCTCCCTCTTGCTTTCTTCTCTCTCTTTCTCTCTCCAACTCTCCGCTGTCTCATCTTTCTCTTTCTCTCTGCTTCATCTCCCATCTCTACATCATCCCTCCTTTTTTTCCTCGCCATCACCCTCTCTTCCCCTCTCCTCCTCTCTCTCTTCTCTGTCTTGCCCATTCTCTCTCTCTCTCCTTCCCTCCCCCTCTCTCTTTCTCCAACACTCACCTCTCTCTCTTTCTCTCTGCTTCATCTTCCATCTCTCCTGTATTCCTCCATTCTTTCTCTCTCCCTCGCTCTTTCTCCAACACTCCTCTGTCTCATCATCTTTCCCTCACTCCCTCTCTCTCTGGCTCATCTCCCATCTCTCCTGTACCCCTCCTTTTCTTTCTTTCTTTCTTTCTTTCTTTCTTTTTCCTTCACTCTCTCTTCCCCCCTCCTTTTTTCTCTCTCCCCTCTGTCTTACCCATTCTTTCTCTCTCTCGCTCCTTTTTTGTCTCTCCCAGTCTCTCTTTCGCTCTCTCTCTCCTCTGTCTTGTCCTTTTTGTTCTCTCTCTGTCTTCTGTATCATCCTCTCTCTCTATCCCTCCCTCTTTCCACTCTGTCTCATCATCTCTCTCTCTCTCTCTCTCTGGCTCATCTCCCAGCTCTCCTGTATCCCTCCTTTTCTTTCTTTCTTTCTTTCTTTCATGATGTTAATGTTCTCCTCCGAGTTTCTGCAGTAACACAAAAAGCCGAGTTGTGATGAGTTTGTGCTGTAGATTTTACATTTTTATTTCATCGATTATCCTCAACCAATAACACCGATTATTTTAGTTTTATCCTCACGTGTGGAAAGTGCAGGTGTGAGTCCAGAAAAAGGCGTCTGTGTCTTTAAATAGAAATACGACGAGGAAATCAAGGTCTTATTTTGGTTTGTTCAGAAAAAAAGAAAAAAAAAACCTAAAAGAACCTTTGAGTGTTCAGAAAATCACTATAAAACAAAATGTATTGTTATAAAAATAAAAATAAATGAAACAAATCACACTTGATACTGACTTTATAAATGAAATAAAAAACAGCCACTTTGAGTGTTTAGAATATCGCTATGAAGATAAAATGTATTATTTAAAAAACGAATAATAAAAATCATATCTTTTGTTATGTGGTTTTAAATTTAAAAAACTTACCAAAATATCAATAATTTTCAACCAAGATTGCAACATTTTTTGTGAACATTTTTTTTTTTACATAGTTTTGAAACGTTTGTAAAAACTTATCATCATTCTTTAACTGTTTAAGCAAATATATAAAATATATAAATATATATTTTTTGTCAACCAATATTTTTTTACTTAAAACCTTTGGTGAAATTTACTGTTCCTGTTTATCCTAAAAAACAATAAATAAATACGTTTATTAAATTAAAAAAAATGTTAGAACAAAAATAAAAGTTAGCAAAAGTGAATTGGCCTTTTTAGGTTCTTCTGCTTGCAGACTCTACAAACCAGGACTAAACCAGGACTAAACCAGGACTAAACCAGGACTAAACCAGGAATAAACCAGGGATAAACCAGGACTAAACAAGGATTAAACAAGGACTAAACCAGGACTAAACAAGGACTAAACCAGGACTAAACAAGGACTAAACCAGGACTAAACAAGGATTAAACAAGGAATAAACCAGGACTAAACAAGGATTAAACAAGGACTAAACCAGGACTAAACCAGGACTAAACAAGGACTAAACCAGGACTAAACAAGGATTAAACAAGGGATAAACCAGGACTAAACAAGGATTAAACAAGGACTAAACCAGGACTAAACCAGGACTAAACAAGGACTAAACCAGGACTAAACCAGGACTAAACCAGGACTAAACCAGGGCTAAACAAAGACTAAACCAGGAATAAACAAGGACTAAACAAGGACTAAAGAAGGACTAAACCAGGACTAAACAAGGATTAAACCAGGGACAAAAAAGGTCTAAACCAGGGCTAAACAAGGACTAAATTAGGATTAAACCAGGACTAAATCGGGACTAAATCAGGACTAAATCGGGACCAAACCAGGGCTGAACCAGGACTAAACCAAGTCTTAACCAAAACTAAACTCGGATTATATGAAGGGAAATAAGGGCCGGGACTAAACAAAGTCTAACCCAGGACTGAACCAGGACTGAACCAGGACTGAACCAGGACTGAACCAGGACTGAACCAGGACTGAACCAGGACTGAACCAGGCCTTACCTGACTTACTTTGCCTCTTCGTGCTGTGTACAGAGCTGTAATAAAGTTAAAGCACTTATATTTCAGAAGTACGTCAGAGGAGCCGGAGTCGGGATCTCGCCGTGAGCCGTAACCGAACCCGTCGCTCGCTGATCCTCCGTCGTGCTCTCCAAACGGCTCCTGGGCTCCTGGGCTCGGGGTCTGTCATACGCTCGTAACGGCGTCGCTCTTAAATTCAGGCCAACAGCTCCACGACTGAACGCGCTGAAAGATTTATGAAGCTCCCAGTCCATTTAGTCCTATTGTAATGCCCCGGCGCCGGCCACTGCCAGGGCCACGAGCGGGGCCCCGTTCAGAGTTTGGAATCGATGTGGAGCTGAATGAAGTTAGATGGAGTTTTAATTGTGAATGAAACAGAACGTAGAACAAATGTATAAACGCGCTTTCACTTGGGACGTTCAGAGACAAAATATGAACAGTGCAGCGTGAGTTATTAAAGGAGCCGGACCTGATTTTGACTTTACTTTCTTAAAAAAGTGTAAAAAGTAGAACTGTCAACTCAAATAAACTAAGTAAACTCAATTACTAAATAAGTTTAAGTTGAATCTACTCAAATATAGATGAAAAATAAGGACACGCACAATGTACTATTTAAAAAAGTACTTTATAATTATTATTTTTAAGAACAATTTCTGTAGATACATAATCCAATTTTTTTTATTTATTTACACTATAATTATTTTTTTAAACTGTTTTTGATCATTTTCACTGCCAAATATTTTCTCTTCTAGTTTTTACTGTTTTTATGTATTTATACCATTAAAAAAAATTTTCGAGTAAAATTTGTAATTAGTAAAATAACATTTTCAGTGAATAAGAAGTGGTACTTTACGCGTCAACTCAAATAAATAAAATATATAATAATAATAATAATAATAATAATAATAATGAAATAAAAATATATAAATAAAAATAAATACATTTGTACAGATTAAACAAACCAGTACTAAATCAGGACTATACCAGGACTAAATCAGGACTAAACCAGGACTATACCAGGACTAAACCAGGTCTACAAAAGGACTATACCAGGACTAAACCAGGTCTACAAAAGGACTATACCAGGACTAAACTAGGACTAAACTAGGGTTAAAACAAGGCTAAACAAGGACTAAATCAGGACTACACCAGGACTAAACCAGGACTACACCAGGACTAAACCAGGGCTAAACCAGGACTATACCAGGACTAAACCAGGGCTAAACCAGGACTATACCAGGACTAAACCGGGACTACACCAGGGCTAAACCAGGACTATACCAGGACTAAACCGGGACTATACCAGGACTAAACTAGGACTAAACTAGGGTTAAAACAAGGCTAAACAAGGACTAAATCAGGACTACACCAGGACTAAACCAGGACTACACCAGGACTAAACCAGGGCTAAACCAGGACTATACCAGGACTAAACCGGGACTACACCAGGGCTAAACCAGGACTATACCAGGACTAAACCGGGACTAAACCAGGACTAAACCAGGGCTAAACCAGGACTAAACCGGGACTAAACTGGGACTAAACCGGGACTAAACCAGATCTATACCAGGACTATACCAGGACTATACCAGGACTAAACCAGGACTAAACCAGGACTAAACCAGCACTAAACCAGAACTATACCAGGACTATACCAGGACTAAACCAGGACTAAACCAGGACTGAACCAGGACTTACAGGAGTTAATTTGTATGGAGCTGCAATAAAAGAAAGTCCTTTTTTTTGTGGTTTCGCCGTCACAGTCACACTAACGACAACCAGCATGCTAACGGCGCATTTCCTGATCGCCCTACACTAAACCGCTTCGCAATCGGACGCAGACACCACGCGGCGGACTCCTTTCGCTCGACCGTGGCACGTTTCGCGAAACAAAACAAAACAAAAACAGGGCACCGCTTTAAAACCCTTTCGCTAAAAAAAAAAAAAACATTTGTTGGTTTCATTCCGTTTATTTATTTCATTTTTCTGGTGTAAACATCCGAGTACCGTCCTGTCTGTGCGTCTCTATTACAGCCTGTGTCAACACCGCATCAATCTCCCGCAAGTGGACAAAGCTATTATGTTAAAAGCCCATTTGCAAACCCAACATGGCTCCTTTACGTTTTTATTTTTTTTCCCCCTTACGCTGCAAAGAAGAGGGAGCGAGAGGCAGAGGGGGCGGGGCTTGGAGCGGTATTGATAGGCCCATTGATTGACTGATGGTCCCTCGGTGATTTATCGACCCATCTCGGTTCCAAATGAGCTACGAGATGCTTTCGGGGGCCCAGAGGAAAACAAGACGCTCGCGCACGTATAATGAGAATGAGGTCGGCCGTTTGCGAGCAGCGGGCGCCACCCCACCGTCCCGGAGCTGGGGGAGCGAGCTTTCGGGCTTTTAGCGGGGAGTGGACGCTTCGTTTTTTACCGGGATGAGAGGTCGGAAAAGACAAATAATTGCGCCGCTTAGACTAACTCGGAATCTCTTGTTCTGAGTCGTTTTTCCGAGGATAAATCCCAAGAAAAAACGGACAAATCCCAAGAAAAACTAAACAAAACGACACAAAAACACATATTAACAGTTAGAATTTCCCTTGTGGATCAATAAAGTTTGTCTCAATCTGAAGAAAACGCTTAAAGATACACTGCGTAACTTTTCTAGTAAGGGTTTGCCAGCTGTTTGTCTCCATAAAAATGTAATTTATTGCATTGCCTGGAAAATTAAATCAGATTTTCTGCAAATTTCATGAAACTAACCGAGATTTATTGTCTTAAATTGCACCAAAAGTCGTATTTATCTTGTTTTAAGGGATATAAACTAAATTTATACAATTAGAAATGTTAAAATTTAAAGAATTGGTAGAATATAACATTACCAAACAGCTTGCAAAACAGATTAAAAAAGAGGGAAAGTCGTTATAAATTAAGAGAAACTCTTTTTTTTCCCTAAACCTGAATTTAGAGCAAAACTAAAGGCGCGAAGTGTCTCAGTCCAAAGAGTCTATGGAACAGTTTTGCTTGTGAAAATAAAACTTCCGAGTCTATTCAAGTTTTTAAGAAAGTGTGAAAGTAGCACTACTGAAAAGATAAAATACTTCAATGTTTGTGTTTTTGTTGAATTTATGTGAGTTGTATGTATAATTTTGAGTTGATAAGGAAAAACTTTTGCTTCTTTCTCCATCCTTTCATTCATATTTATGTTAAAGTTGTATAGATACAAATATCCTGCATTTGCTTTTGTTTTGTTTTAATGAATGAAGAAAAGAAAGAAGTGACTAAATGAGGCTAAATATGTAAGATTATTAAGCTTATTAAGAAAATGTTTAGTTTGTATATCTCTAAACTAGTCAGAATGCACAAAACAAGTAAAACAAGTGTTGAGATGGAGTTTAAGTCATTTTCATGGATGTAAATCAGTCGATGTTGGACTGAAATTGTCCAGTATCTCTGCACCTTCTGTTTGTCACATGGAAAGATTAAAAGATTTAAAAGTTTTAGGCGAGTGCTGTAATTTGTCAATGTGTTACCAAGTGGTGATTAGTCTTAAAATAAGGAATTTCATTAAGATTCATGAGGTGAAATCAAGAATAAAACAGTCAGTAACAAGCTTTATATTCTAGTTTTGAGATTTTTCATCTTAATTTATTCTGAGAATTTGTGTTTTATGCTTTATTTTAGATCACGTAAAATGTAAATTATTGTTTAGAATAAGTGATTTTATCTTATTTTGAGATTTATGAAGGCCTGGACATAGTTTCTTATTTTACAATTTCTAGATAAGTAAATTTCACTTCCTGCTCTGGCCGATCACTTAAAACAAGTGGATTTTCCTCGTTTTTTGGAGGGAGATTTTGCAGTGTGTGAAACATTTAGTATTTTTTGCCTGGTGTTTTCAGAGCTCAAAAACACCTTGATAAACAGGCATTCTTACTGTAAGCGCCGTCACGTCTCCACAGATCTGACCTGTAACTTGGCCCCCATGATTACAGACAGAAGTTTAACAGCGTCTCCATGGCGACAAGCAGGTTTGGTGATGTTTTAACGTTTAAAGTCTGGCGTTTGTGTTTTTACTGTGTTTTTATGTGTGTTTTTGAGTGTGTGTATGAACGCTTGAACTCGAGTTTTAAGGCGTTTTTGCAGTGTGTAAAAAAATAAATTATACATGGGGAAAAAACAATATGTAGATAAGTAAAAATGACTTAAATTAAGAACATTTGACTTTATTTGAGCGAATTCAGCTTGGCAAGTAAAATGATCTGCCAGTGGAATAATTGTGTTTCTCTCAATTCAAGCAACATTTGATTTTCTTATTTAAGTGCGAAAAGTTGTTTTTTCTTATTTTAAGTGTAGCAAAGATGTATTTTCATATTTTAAGTGCAAAAAGTTGTTGTTTTTCTTATTTTAAGTCTAGCAAAGATGTATTTTCATATTTTAAATACAAAAAAGTCAGATACTTTTACTTGTGAAGTGAAATTTACTCAAAACATGCTGAAACTTTCTTAATTTACATCATCTTCACTTGACTAGATTTAGTTTTTTGCAGTTTATCATACTGTATACTCGCTCTATCTGTATATATTTTTTTATTTGGACAACAACAGGAAGTGCAAAGTGAGACACCGAGATGACTAAATGAATGAACTAATCTCATCCGCTCGCTCTGAATCCATTCATCATCACTGCGATCCCGCCCGCGTCTCCGATCCGCCTCCCGCCGCAAAGTCCCGGTGACTTCCGTTCAGGTGCCGTGGTTGCCGTTGGAAATTGAAAATGAAAACCGTTCTCGTGCGAACTGCTCAGGCAGATCAGTCGGTATTTTTTCCCCCTTACCTCGGCGAGCCAATCTCCCCGTGTGCACTGTTTTCCCCGGCGCGCTGTGGCTGTGGGTAGTTAAAACTGCATCGGGCTGCGCGGACGGCGAGATGACTGCGGAGGAAAGCCATCCCTCAAAGTGCTTAGAATAATTAGACTCAGGCTTCCAACAGAATGGGGATGTCAGCGCGCGAAATAGTTTTTTTATTTAGTGTGTCCCGCCCGGCGCTCCGTCTCTGCCCCGAGCCATTTGTAGCGTCGCGTTTCTGTTTTTTTCCCCCTCCCGTGTGTCTTAAAGGTGTTGTCAGCTCGCCGTGATGCATCTACCGGATTCGTATCTGTAGCCATCTCGCCGGGTTTCCACGACTGGGTGAGCACCATTTGTATTCCTGTGTATTTCTCGTCTTCCTTTTGCCTTTGTGTGCTGCAAAAAAAGAGAAGATGATGACTGAGAATGACTTGGGTGTTTTAATTTCAGCAGTTTGGACAAGTTCAGGCACGAATCTGATGAACCGAGAGTTTAATTTTGTGGTTTGAACATGTTTCTGTGCATCGATTCTTATTTTAAGCGATTTGCACTTAGTTTTTTTGTTATTTTATTGAGCTGTATCCAATCCAAATGAAGTTAAAGATGCATCATGTAACTTTTCTACAGGGAGGTCTGCTTGTTTGTTGCTATGGAGATGTAATTTGGCATTTGTTCAGTGACAAATGTTTTTATTACTCATGGAAATAACTTGGGAGGAAAAAAATAGATGAATTATTTGTTGTTGTTAAGTGAGCTAGGGGCTCGCCTCGCCACAGATCTGACCTGTAACTTGGCCTGGTACCTCCACCTGCTTGTCTCGTTGGATATAGATCAGTTTAATGCTTTACTGTGGAACTTTCCAGGCAAAACAATAGCATCTTCATGGAGAATATTAGTTTTAATTTCAGTCGTTTTGAGTTTTTTTTCTTTTTTTTTTAAAGCAAATTTTCCATACAAACATAAATTAAAGATGCATTATGTAACTTTTCTACTTGGAGGTCAGCCTGTTTGTTGCTATGGAGATGCTTTTTGCTTGGAATGTTCCACAGTACGGCAGTAAATACAGTATTTCCATCTTGTGTTTGTTCCAATACAAGTGTTTTTATTGCAACTTTCTTATTGTGAGCGGGCTCGCCTCTCCACAGATCTGACCTGTAACTTGGCCTCGCACTGCTACATACCCGTCTCCTTGGATTGAGATACTTTTAAAGCTTTACTGCGGAACTTTTGGGGCAAAACAATAACATCTCCATGAAGATTATTAGTTTTCATTTCAGTAGTTTTGACAAGAACAATATAGATATTTTTTAAATTGTGAGCGGGCTCGCCTCTCCACAGATCTGACCTGTAACTTGGCCTGGCACTGCTACGTACCCGTCTCCTTGGATATAGATGTGTTTAATGCTATACAGTGGAACTTTTCAGGCAAAATAATAGTATCTTTATGGAGAATATTAGTTTTAATTTCAGTAGTTTTGACAAGAACAAGAGCAAGAAGTGGGCTTGCCTCTCCACAGATCTGACCTGTAACCTGACCTGGCACTGCTACATACCCATCTCCTTGGATATAGATGCGTTTAATGCTTTACTGCGTAACTTTTCAGGCAAAACAATAGCATCTTCATGGAGAATATTAGTTTATTATTATATTAATTTCAGTAGTTTTGACAAGAACAAGAAGCGGGCTCACCTCTCCACAGATCTGACCTGTAACCCGACCTGGCACTGCTACGTACCCATCTCTTCGGATCGAGATACTTTTTAATGCTTTACTGCGGAACTTTCCACCAGGCAAAGCAGTAACCTCTCCACGGAGACGAGCGGGCATCAGAAAAAGCTCCATTTCACATTTATTTTATTCTCACTCTCGGATTCCAGCCGTGCAGGGCGAGTCCGGGTGCCGGTTTTCTGGTTTTCTGGTTTTCTGCGGCGCGCCGAGAAAACCCCGCGCGCCCGGAGTCTGTAGGTGTTCCCGTGGAGACGCTGGCGGTGTATGTAAATGTGCGGCGCATTAGCATGTGTTTGAACTTTTAAATGGTAAACATGTGAAGGCGTTGTGATGTTTTGTGGCGCCGGAGCTGCGATGAAAAAGCACTTACACCGATCTCCGCCGCAGCCAAATCACTATTTACATGTTAATGCGGACGAGGATTCAAATATACTTTTCTCCCACTAGTCGCACTTTCCTCCCGTCTGCATTTTGTTAATTATAGTGCTCTTTATGCAGTATTTATAACGCATTGTTTTAAATTAGCGGTAAAGCACATATTAATCCCCCCGTTGTACGTTTATGGATTAGCAGCGTCTCTGATGTTTCTCCCTTTGTTTCTCAAAACTGTTTCTTTGACTTGACTTTTTGGGAAAGCTTCTTTTGAAAACTGCTCGACTTTAAGCTGCGCAGACTGCGGGCTCATTTAAATGTCATTTTTGGAGAAGAGAGACAAGAAAGTTCAGAATATTTAAGCGGGATACTGTATATAGAAGTGAAGATGAGGCGTTTCTGTGTTCGAAAACCTCACAATAATCATGTTTTTGGGTTAAATGGCAACGCTTTCTAATAACTTTTGTTTATTTGTTCTAAAACAGACAACGAACCAGGTTTAGTCCAATTAAATAGACCTGGTTTAACCTTAGTTTAAGTCAAGCTAAAATAATAATGCATTAGTCTAGGGATGCACCCATACTTCCATAATATACCTGGACTCGTTAAACATTTGCCGATACCGTGTGCTGTGGATTTTTAAGTCTGAGAATAAAACTAGAGAATGGATTTATTGAAGCAATTGTGCAGACAATTACAGAGAAAATCAAACCTTCTGTCCCTCACACAAGGTCCATGTCTTTCTAATCTGAACAGCAAAACAAAAACACAGAATTCTCATAATGTCGACAAACGTCATAAAATCAACATGAGGTAAAACTTACGATATCTAAACAACCTTCAAACAGAGACTACAGGAACACAGAAATGCTTTAGCAGTTGTTCATTAACACTTCTCTAAACCCGTAAAATACATTCTTTACCTTAAATAGATCACAACAGAAAATAAAAGAGTAAAAGATTCCCACCGATTCCACTATTAAACGACACATTCCACAGTATCCCGGTTTCAGTATCCCGAATAAGCCAGTATCCCAGTTATGAGAAACCAGAGCAACATAAATAAAGCGACTGTAGCGACATCAGTGAAAGAGTCGCTGCACTCGTACGATCTCTGAAAAGTTCAACATGAACCATCTCCAACGCGACATACGCACAGAACAGACTCACCATCAGCAGCACATCCTCTGTCACAGGAAGAACACTCATATTCCACTGAGTCGTGTCCTTTAGTCCCACAGAAGCTGAACACATCAGCGCTTATACTTTATGCAAATGAGCTGTATGCAAATGAGCCATGTGGTTTTAAGTTTAGTTTCTGTAAGACGTAAACAAATGTGCCAAAGCTGCATTAAACTCATTCTAATCTCACACAGGCTGATGTGGCTCTGTAGTGGTGATGTTTATATGTTGTAAAGTTGAGTTTATTTATGCAGATTAGTAATAGTAATAATAATTATGGTAATCTTAATATAAAAACCTTAATGATTAATCGATAATAGATTGTTAATTCTCCCGACAATCGATGAATAATAATAATAAGTGTGATAATTATAATCATAATACTAATAATATGTAATAAATCACATTAATAATGATAAAATGATGATAAAAATAACCGATAAGTGGTTGTATATCTCTGTTTTTTAGCCATTTTGTCGTGCTTTGCCCCTCCCGTTCCAGTCGTGTCCTCACTTTTGCGCCAACGTGTCCTAATTTTCAGTCGATGGTCACCCTAGCCATGCGGTTTTAAGTTTCGCTTCTGTAAAATGTAAAGAAATGTTCACAAAGCTGCGTTAAACACATTATAATCAAGATTCAAAAAGTGTATTGTCAAATTTTCATTTTCACAGATGAAAAAATTTTATTACGTTTCTCACTCTCAATCAAAATTAAGTTAAATAATCATAATAAAATGAGAGAAAAGTTCTTCTTCGGGAGACAGTCTGGTGTGTAGAGGGAATATCATGGTTTGTATTTTTTTTTTTTTTTTCGAGTTTATTAAACATATTTTTTGCTCTTGCGCATTTGTAAGATTGGTAAAGTTTTGCTATCGGTACTCGGTGTTGGCAAGTACAGAAATGATTGTACTTGTATTGGTGCATCCCTACATTAGTCTTAACGTGCTGGTGGGAGGCTGGTGTCAAATGTGGGTGAAGTGTCTTGCCTAAGGACACAAGTTGCACAGTTTTTGCCACCAGCTCCTCCCTGTGGCATTCCCAGTGGTCCCTGCTTAGCTTTGGCTTTCACCTGGAAGTTTGGCCAAGGAGATGATGATATTCAGAAAAGGAAATATTTAGTTTTTGGTACTTGGTGTGAAAAGTTTGAAAACCACGACCTGGTTTTTAGACCTGGTTTAGTCCTAATTTATGCCTGATATAGTCCGGATTTAGATTTGGGATCATGGTGTAAAAACTTTGAGAGCCTCTGCAACAGCCTCCTCCCTCAACACTGTTCATTTTACACCTACAAGTGTCATTTTAGCCCTGTTTTAGTCTAATTTTATCCAAATGAAACAGAAAACGCACACCAAAGTTCTTGCGGAAGTGCAAATGCAAGGAACAGCAAAATAGAAGTGAAAAAATGCATAGCGCACTCAGATGGCCGACGTCCAAAAGCTTTTGCATTTTCGCTTATGCTATGCATTTTTTCACTTTTATTTAGTCTAATTTAAGACCTGGTTTTGTCTTAATTTATGCCTGATATAGCCCGGATTTAGATCCAGTGACGCTCGGAAAACCTAATGTTATCTTACTCGGTGTGAAAAGTTTGAGAACCACTGCAACAGCACTTTTCCTAAACACAGTTCATTTGTGACCTGGTTTAGTCTAATTTTTGACCATGTTTAGTTTCAGTGTATTACTGAAATAGATCTAGCTGGCCATACCGGCTCGTCAAAGCCTGATCCCGTCAGATCTCAGAAGCTCAGCAGGGCCGGGCCTGGTTAGTACTTGGATGGGAGACCACTGGGAATTCCAGGTGCCACAGGGGGGCGCTAGTGGCAAAAACTGTCGTAGTGTCCTTAGGCAAGGCACATCACCCACATTGCCTAGTATGAAAGTGGTGTGTGCGTGAATGGTGGTGGTAGTCGGAGGGGCCGATGGTGCAGATTGGAGCCTCGCTTCCGTCAGTCTGCCCCAGGGCAGCTGTGGCTACAATAGTAGTTCACCACCACCGGGTCTGGAGTGAATGAATAATGCTCTGTAAAGCGTCTTTGAGTGTCCTGAAAAGCGCTATATAAAACTGATGCATTATTATTATTATTATAGTGACACTCGGAAAACCAAATATTATTTTACCAGGAGCGAAAAGTTTGAGAACCTCTGCAACTGTCTTGTCCGTCAATCCAGTTTATTTTAGACCTGCAAGGGTAATTTTAGGCCTGGTTTAGTCTCATTTTAGACCCTTGTTTAGTCCTAATTTATGCCTGATAAAATTCGGATTTGGATCTAGAGACACTCGGAAAACCAAATCTCTTACTTGGTCTGAAAAGTTTAAGAACTGCAACAGCACTTTCCCTCAATGCAGTTAATTTTAGACCTGCAAGTACCATTTTAGGCCTGGTTTAGTCCAATTTTAGACTTGTTTTGGTCCTAATTTGTGCCTGATATAGTCCAGATTTAGATCTAGTGACACTCGGAAAACCAAATTTTATTTTACTTGTTCTGAAAAGGTTGAGAACCACAGTCCCCTCCCTCAATATATTTCATTTGCGAAAATGTCATTTTAAACCTTGTTTAGTCTAATTTTAGAGTTACATTTGTCTTAATTTATGCTTGATAAAGTCCGGATTTAGTCTGGTGCACTCGGAAAACCAAATATTTTCTTATTTGGTCTGAAAAACATTGAGAACTTTAAATTTACAGCGTATCTGGAGAACACCTGCTGGGTTCGTTCGAGACGTAATCCCACCGGTGCATGCCAAGACACTGCTCCCCGCTGGAGTGTGGGCATCGCACTGCAGAAAGGGCGAGAAATTGCACTTGTTTGGAGAAGATTCAGCTGTATATATGTAATGAGTCTGTGATTTAAAGCCACAGTATGTAACATTTTAAGGATTGACTAAAGTATAAGCATGTTTTTTTATGTTTTGTTTAGTTTTTTCCCCCGATTTGGTTTCTTCCTTGGTGGAACAGTTGGCATTAGACTGCAAAAAAGTGAAATTGTGCTTTCTGAGAAGATTTAGCTATAGATGTAAATATTTTCTTATTTGGTCTGAAAAACATTGAGAACCACTGCAACAGCATCCTCCCTCAACGCAGTTCATTTTAGATCTGGTTTAGTGTCATTTTAGACCTTGTTTAGTCCTAATTTGAACCTGATATAATCCGGCTTTAGATCCAGTGACGCTTGGAAACCCAAATATTATCTTATTTGGTCTGAAAAATTTGAGAACCTCTGCAGCAGCATCCTCCCTCAATGCTGTTAAGTTTAGATCTTCAAGTACCATTTTGGACCTGGTTAGTCTAATTTTAGACCTGGTTTAGTCCTAATTTATACCTGATATAGTCCGGATTTAGTCTTGTGACACTCGGAAAACCAAGAGAACCACACCAACAGCCCCGTCCCTGCCCTGCGTCATAGCTCCGCCTCCTCCTCTGCGTTATAACTGCAGTCGCCCGACAGAATCCCGCGCTCATGTTTCGATCGTGTCTTACAGGGAGACGCGCCGCTGCACATTAAACTTTGGTGAATAATCGCACAAATTACCCCCTCCCCCCGTTCCTTTTTCCCACTTCCCTCCTCCGGCCCCCTCCCGCTCGCTGGGCCCCTAACGACCCGCTCGCTATTGGTAATCTTTAATACAGCTCTCGACACTCACGGCGTTTCTCCCTCTGCATAATTAGCCTTTTAATTTGTGAGTCGGAGCATATGATTAATACGAATACCTGCATACTTTTACATTAATAAGATAGGCCTTGTTATTATTTCATGATTTTTGCAGCGTGCCCTCATTACACGAGCGTTGTACGGGAACATTTCATCTCGTTTTCTGTGAAGGTTTTTGCTGCGTCGGGCTCGGATTGATAAAAGTGGTCCAAGGACACAATTACAGCGTGTTTTACCTGGAGGAGGCCTTGAACCGGCAACCGTATGGATAGTGGGCAAAGTTTCAATGAGCTAATGCTGTGAAAATATATCTCTATTTGTACTTATGATAATTAGCTTTGGTCAGTTAAGCGCCACATGACCACAAGGTTTTCGTTTTGATTCCTATATCAGTTTAAGGCTCAAGTTTGTCGTTCGTTTGACTTCTTTCTCCAACAAAAACTCAAATTTCTTCATCTATCCATGGGTTTCAGTGTGTTTTTCCGTTGGTATCACACATTTTGCGAACTTTACTCTATTCTAAGACAAAAATATGGTGGTTTGGATGGTTAATTGCCATGACAACGGTGGTAACTTTTCATTAGTCCATATTTCCTTATTTATACATAGGGTTTCAATGGGTTTTTCCCATTGGTAGCTGACATTTTGAGAACTTTGCACCATTCTAAGCCAAAAATATAGTAGTTTGGATTGTTAATCGCCATGACAACGGTGGTAACTTTTCCTTATTCCACGATTGATGGATTCGGAAGATCGAGCATTTATTTAGATCAACTTTTGTGTCGAAAGAAAACCTCATAATCTTAAAAAATACGTTGTTTTTCACAGCTTAGATTCAGTTGCCGATGGTAACCTTAATGCCGGATTGTGCAACTTTTCATTGCGCTGCCTGGAATGTTCTGCAGTGTGACATTAAACAGCTCTACTTTACGTTTATTCAATTACAGGTGGTTTTAGAGCTCAAAAATACCAAGAAAAACAGCCGTTTTGACTGTGAGCGGGGTCGCCTCGCCGCAGATCTGACCTGTAACTTGGTCCAGCTTGGTCTCCATGGAGATAGAAAGGTTTAAAGCCATACTGCGGAACATTCCAGACAACATTTCCGGCAGAAAAGTACAAAAAAACACTTTTAAGGACCCTTATTAGGCTTCATTTGTGTTGGGGTCTCATAGTTCTTTGGTCTAACAGTGGCGTTCTTCTCGAAACAGCGAAAAACAAACGAAAAATAGAATGTTTTTGTTTTTATTTTTAAATTAAACCTTATTTTACATTAATGAGCTCTTGTGCATGTTTTAATAACTCACCAGCATTCACCCAGTAACTCCAGGTCCTGTAATCTGTTCAGAAAAGCCCAAATAGTGACTTCAACTTCTGTGTTTCCGCTTTATTTCTTCTCGCATCTGTGGAAATTTTAAAAGCACCAAAATGCAGCTCTGGTGTCTAAAGGAAAATTACAGCGTATCTGGAGAACACCTGCTGGGTTCGTTCGAGACGTAATCCCACCGGTGCATGCCAAGACACTGCTCCCCGCTGGAGTGTGGGCATCGCACTGCAGAAAGGGCGAGAAATTGCACTTGTTTGGAGAAGATTCAGCTGTATATATGTAATGAGTCTGTGATTTAAAGCCACAGTATGTAACATTTTAAGGATTGACTAAAGTATAAGCATGTTTTTTTATGTTTTGTTTAGATTTTCCCCCGATTTGGTTTCTCCCGTGGTGGAACAGTTGGCATTAGACTGCAAAAAAGTGAAATTGTGCTTTTTGAGAAGATTTAGCTATAGATGTATTGGGTTTAAAGCCACAGTGTGTAACATTTTAGCCAAAAAATAGACTAAAATAATATTTTTCTTCCCCCTCATTCTGGTTTCTCCCATGGTGGAACTGCTGGCATTGCAAAGAAGGTACTGGAATTTAAATTCTGTTTTGAGAAGATTAATCTGTATTTTTATTGAGTTGGTGTTTTAAAGCCACAGTATGTAACATTTTAGCTCAAAATGTACTCAAATAAAATCTTTTTAATTTTTGGTTACTCAAAAAGATTCAGAAAGAATGATTTAAACCCACAGTATGGCTTTAAATAATAATAATAATAATAATAATAATAATAATAATAATAATAATAATAATAATAATAATAATAATAATAATAATAAAAAAAATACTTATAATATAATAAAATAAAAAAAATTAAATACTTATAATATAATAAAAAATAAAATAATTATAATATAATAAAAAATATACTTTTTTCCCCTTTTGCTTGCTCACATGGCAGAACTGTTGTTATTACACAGCAAAAAAGTGAAGCTGTACTTTTTGAATAGATTCAGCTATATATTTATTGAGTTGACTGATGATTTAAAGCCACAATATGTAACTTTTTAGCCCAAAAAAGTAGACAAAAAAAGTTTATAGCAGTGAGAAACATAGAAAAACATGCGTCTTTACTCCGATTGGGCTTGTGGACTCGTATTTGTTGTGGATCAGGGCCTCTTCAACATTATGTCATAAAACTAATGTCTCTCCATGGAGAATGTTCCGAAATGTGGCTTTAACTTGCTATTTCCATGGACTCCACAAAGTCACACACTGCCCCTTTAACTTTTATCATGATATTCATTTATTTTCAAGTTTGTATCTCAACTAAATCATCTAAAAAGTAAATAAATAATGCCAGTGAAGTAATATAAAAAACACTTTATCGTATTGTCAGAAAGTGTGGCTCCAGTTCGTTTACATTTTACATTTCCCGAAATCAGTCAGAATAAAAATGAAAACCAACTAATTGTGCGCACGTCCGAACTTCTCAAAAACACGCTATACGTTTCGAAATCAATTTTAATTACTGCATCCTCCTCCGCGGCGTACTGACCCATGGAGCAAAGCATTGTGGGAGAGTCCTCAGTAGGTTTATTAGTCCTTCATAAACAATACTTTGGAACAGTTAAAGAAAACTACGCCTAAGTGTCTCTTCTCTTCTCCTCTGCCGACACACACCATTTGTTTTCCCCAATTAAATCCCTTTAATTGGATTGAGGGCTGGCACCTGGTTCACACTCTGTCGACCACGGGCCCGCGGTAATTGATGCCCGAGCCGGAGAGCTGTGGCTGGGCTGCGGCTGGAGGGAGGAGGGGGGTATGGATGGTTCTTCGGGGTGGGAGGCAGTCGAAGCATGTCTCACTACTCCACAATCTCGCGCTGATCAATTTATCAATGGCTTCGCGGCTGTCCGGAGAGCTCGCCTGGGAGGAGGCTAAAAACAGAACGATCCCGGCGCTGCGAGGGGCGGGAGCGGAGTTTTGGGCGACTGGAACGGAGGATGTGTTGTTTAAAGGTTCTGTTTATGCAAAAATGGACAATTGTGATGGTTTTAGATATGTTAATATGTAAAAAGACAGACCTGGAGTTGTGTTTTGGTTCATTTATGCGTATTTAACCGTTCGATACTGGTCTCATGTGTCTGTGTTGCCATTTACTTTGGTCCGAAAGATTTACTGCTGAAATATTCTAACAGAGGAGGGTTTTATCTTTCACTCCCTCTTTATTTTACCTTGATAGACTCAGAAATGACAAAGATTTTAACTTTTAAATACTTTAGAATCACGTTTGGCTTCACAAAAAATGCGCTCGTTTATGCACACGAGACGCGACTGGCGATATCTGCGATCTATTTGTGGGAAATGTGGGATTGTTCTTTTTCTAATCACTGTAAAGCGCTTTGTGTTGGATTTTTTGTATGAAAAGCGTTCTATAAATAAACTTTGAGTGATTGATCGTATCGAAATCGAACCGATATCGTGACCCGTGTATCGAGATACATATCGAATCTTGGGAAAACCATATCGTTGCGTCCCTAGTTTGAGTAACACTTTATTATTAGTCTGTCGACATCTCCAAAGCTCAAAATGCTCTGTTCCACTTTGTGATGTCATGAAGAAGTAGTTTTCAAGTTAACACTTATCTTAAAAAAAAAAAAAAAGACTTAAGATTGTGTTTTTTCTTGTATGGATGTGTTCATTGGACAGAAAAACATGCAAAAACCTGCGTCCGTGCTCTGAGCGGGCTTGCGTCTCCAAAAACTTGACTCTTATTTGCTTGTTTCCATGGAAATATTGTTCTTTTGGCTGTAATATTCCACAGTATGGCATAGAACATCTGTATCTCCATGGAGACTGTTCCCGAAGCGGTTTCAACTTTCAATTTCTGTCTTTTTACCCCTAGAAACTTACATGCTATTACTATAAATAACTCTTTCAACCTTTAACACCTTGTTTATTCATTTATTTATGTATTTCTTTATTTATATTTTTCGGTTTGCTCTTTTTTGGCAGAGTTTTTCTTTCCAAATCCTACCCTGGTTGCTGATAACTTGTCTTATCTTTTATTTAGTACGGATTGGCAATTCCGGGGCTGAAATGATCCAAATGATTCTAGTGAAGGTGCGTGGAGTTTAAAAACACAGTCGAGCAGTGTTTTCTGTTCGAGAGAAGAGCTCAGTACTTAAATATGCCGTTTGTGAATGAACAAAAATGAACAAAACCCAACTCCAGGTCTGTTTGTGACGAGGAAACAACATTATGACACAGATCAGACAATAGTGTAATATGGATCCTTTTAAAATCGTCACTTTCTGATGTTAAAAGCTCAACGGAATGTGATTCGTATCTGATATTTAGATGTTTAAAGTTTCTTAAAAGAGTGTACAATCTGATGTCAGTGATCAGAGTGGCCACGATCACTAAGAAAACAGATGAATTCCCTGTTTACATTTCATTATAATCATCTTTTAGCGTCAAAAATGTGATAATTTGATTTTAAACGTTCGTGTAAATCAGCGGTGTCTAACCTTTTTCTATCAAGGGCCACGTAGTAAAACACAGACCAGCGTGAGGGCCGATCGAGTGGTCAAAACAGTGAATAATTCAAATATTTATGCATTTATAACAGGTTTGAATGACCTTCCAGACCTTTGTTCAGGCTTAGACCCTCAAAAGGACACACGAAATTTGCTTGATCAAGGTAGATTTCAAAAACATGCAGTAAAAAGTACGACTTGCGGCCAAAACAACTGGTCGAGCCATAGTTTGGACATGCCTGGTGTAATTAATAAATTCACCGAGGTCTATCGCCAGAAAACATAAGTTAAAACATACAGAGGAGGACTAAAGTATATGTAGTTATTTTTTATAGCAAATCACGATCTCTTTCAGTTGTATTTTTGTTTACGGGCAACTTGGAGGGTCCGTCAAATGCTTTTCTTCATGGAGATGTTATTACGTTGTCCAGAATGTTTCACAGCACGGCCTTAAACCTTTCTATCGTCATGGAAACCAAACCAGACCAAGTTGCAGATCAGATCTTCCTGTTTTTCTAGGTGTTTTTGAGCTCTAAAACCACCTATAATTGAAAAAAATGTAAAGTAGAGCTGGTTAATGTCACACTAGGGAACTTTCCAGGCAACGTAGTGACATAGTGCAGCTTTATGCACAGTAAATATACTTCCAAACAGTTCTACTTTCACCATAGATCCACTTTTGAAACTATCTTTAGACTTTATTGCGAATTCTGTGAACAAAACCAAGCTCTGTTTTTCTTTTTGCGCACACCTTTTCATAAAACTGCCTTAAAATACAGCGTTTCTTACGGATTTCCGAGGTTTTTAGAGCATTTACTTTACATTCCTTGTTCTTTCACTTTACAAATGACGTAACTTTGTTCTTTAAAAGAGTCAGTGCAGAATCAAGATGACCACATGAGAGCAGTGTTGTCTCCTCCTCCTCCTCCTCCTCCTCCTCCTCCTCACCACCATCGGCAGCAGCAGCAGCTCTGAGCCTCTCGCACAATTACATCACAATTGGGCTTTAACTGCTTCTGTAAATACACTTTTAACCTTTCGTGACACAGTAATACCTTTTTTTGCTTCGTCTTACTAAATATTGAAGCTGCACAATGAAACCTTTAATGAAACCCTTGTGTTTGTTCAGTTATAGGTGTTTTAAAGCTAAAAAATACCTTAAAAAGCAAGGATTTTTACCACATGCAGGCTTGCTTCTCCATAAATCTGACCATTAACCTGATACTGTGGAATAATCATGGCAAATAATATCAGTAATATCTCGATTTAGGCGAGCAGGTGACACTTTAAGATGGTAGGAAGAGGGTAGGAGTACACAAGTATCCGCTTCTTCACCAAATATCTGATATGAAATGAATTTAATGTAAGTAAAAGAAGCGCAAAACGTCCCCAAATACATGAAATGAACTGAAGTGACGTTTATTTAAAAGAAAATACTTGGACTAGTACATCACATTTGGTTTCACTTTCAACCACAAGTTTTAAGCAGTTTTTCTAAACTTGTTCAAACTGAGTCAAACAAAATAACTTTATATTGATCCCCATTAGTAGTACAGTAGTAGTAGTAGTAGTAGTAGTGAAGTATTTTCACAATAACAACATTTAATTTGTAGTACAGTATAAGTCGCACCAACCAAAAAATGCATAATGAAGACAAAAAAAAAAAAAAAACATGTATAAGTCGCACCGGACTATAAGTCACACTTTTTGGGGGAAATTTATTTTATAAAATCAGAGATCAAGAACTGACATTTCATCTTGAAAGGTGAGTTATATAAGTTATAGTAATAAAAACAACCGAATAGAGAAGAATCCGTGTATCATTCGTTAATTTGTTTATCAATATCGAATAAAAAATAAGAAAATGAAAAAAACAACTCTTTTCTTTATTATTTGTCTCTAAAACAACAATGAAAAAACAGATGATTTGTTTATTCATTATTGATTCATATATACGATTCATATATTTGGTCTATGGGCTGTCAGTGTGAAAAATGTAATATATAAGTCGCACCTGAGTATAAGTCGCAGCCACCCAAATCCTGAAAAAAGTGCGACTTATTGTCCTAAAAATACGGTATATTTAAAGTGTTTTTGTTACCCTTACTTGTTACAAACATTGTCTGTAATGATGTTTGTCTCAGGGACTGCAGATGGAAATTAGCTGCAAAAGTTAAAGTCTGGTACAAAACACCTTTTAATTTTTTGTGATTAATGCTCCTGTACATTGTCCCTGTCAAATAAAACAAATAAACTAAAAAAAAACAAAAAGGTCCAAGAAATTGTAATCTAGCTGATCTTACAATTCGAGAATTGACACAAGCAAGTAAAAAATACTGTATACTTGAAGATACTGTACGCACGTAACTTTCTAGAGGTGGTACATAACCTGCTTGATTCCATGGAAATAGAAAGATAAATCCATACTTCGGAACATTCTCCACGGTAGGTAGGTACATTTTAAGTGCAATAAACACAACCAAAAAGAAAAAACAAGCTTTTGTTTTTGTCTGTTTTTTGTCTAGAAAGTTGCATCCTTGAAGTTTTAACATTCTTCGGGCACTCAAGGACAAGTCGTAGTCTTTTCTTTATCTTTATTTCCGACACAAATGTTATACTTAAAACCCAGAAAAAGTTCTTCCGCTTTTCTTCCGTTCTTAAACTCTAAATTACACCATAAATTGTGAAATACTGACTCTCAAGTGTTCGCGGCTATTTTAAGAAAGACTAATATGGGAAAACTTTGAGGCATCGCTCCACATTCGGCCTCCAGCAAGCCCCAAAAGTTACAAAACTGACTATAAGCGAGTTGGAAAAGTGCCACCACCTCTTCTTCACTTCCTATCGCCGGTTTTTGGAGCTTAAACGAATCAGGCAGGTAGCGCTAGCCGTGGTCCCACATACCCCACGCGCTGCGCCTACCTCTTCCCCCGTCCCCAAGTCATCCTCGGGGGGAAAAACCAGCGGCGTCCACCCCCCTCTTTCTGGAGCTCTCGTCACCGGGGACATCCATGCATAATTCAGCAGCTCTAACCCCAAACAACACATCAATGATACCCCAAGAAAGCGAGCGAGCCCCCTGCCATTTTTCTCCCATTCTCCGGTCCAACTCCCAATCATGTTAGCGCGAGCGACAGGGGCACTATAATTGGAATAAAATAAAAAAAAGGGAAGAAAAAGTCGAGGGATGGAAGATGTGGATGATAGAAGTGCTGCATCAGGCGTATGAGGTGTTCAAACGGCGATCGGGTAATGTCAAAATGGCAGACGGGTGAGCGTGAAAGCTGCTAGCCAACTCGTTAGCCGCCGCCGGATCCGCGTCGAGGGTTTTTAAGGAGCGAGCGATACACTTCATAGTCAGGATTCATCTTCGGAAAGGCTTTTTTTGGTAGCGTGGCCTTTGGGAGATGGATGCCTTAAAGCTTTCCCCCCAAAAGAAGTGTTTAAAAAAAGAACAAAAATCCCCCGGAGCTTGAAAACTTTGGCTGAGTTGCTGCGCTCGGAGTATTAGCGATCCGTTTAAGCTTTTTGTGTACGTTTTGGTCTCAGGTTAAGATCTCGAGACGAAAGCAGTCAAAAAAAGTTACGTTTTCATGTTAGAACAATGTTAGAACGATGTTTTTCAGTTTCTATCGGCAACTTAAAACCAGTACCTGTTTTTTACCGTCTTAAAAACAAAAATAAAAACACAAAACAACTAGTTCATTGAAAACAGACTGTTGACGTCCTTATCCTAATGATTCACCGCGTTTTTAAGAGTTTATAAGCGCTTTTCACAACTTTCGGAGACTGGCGCAGAGTTTTGACGTCACAACAACTAGCATGCTAACGGCACACTCCACCGGTCTGGCCTGTATCTCGACCTCATGGCGTCCCTCGCTTTTCTCCATGGAGATAAATATGTTTAAAAGTGTTGAAAATATAGAAAAAGTCTGGAAAAAACAACAATACGGAACCTTTAAACTTTCAAGAGGTGATTATGTATAAATTAATAATAAATACATTCATAAATCAATTAAAAATACTGTTTAATACATTTCTCTAATACTGAAACAATAAATACTAAATAGTAATAAAATACAATACTAAATACAATCAATTAATTAAATACTGTTCCACTTTACCTGTATGTTTTAATCATATTTTATTTGTTTATTATTATTAAATTATCATGACTTGAATCTAAGGAACAGCCTCTGTCTTTTCCTCTTCTCTTTCTATTCTCTGCTTAGTTGTGCAATCTCAAAGTACTGAATATCAAAACACGGAAAAAGCCACAACATGGAACTTTGTCTGCTTCCTGTTCTCCTTTTTTCCTAATGGCCTATTTCCTTTCCTCTTTTTATTCTGCTTTTGTATATCATCTTTCTTTAGCGTTGCGTTGTTAATCATTGCATGAGGTTTCAAAATGTATCTAAAAAACCTGAAAAAAGCAACAATAGGGAACCTTTACAGGCATTCAATCCATATTATACTCAATATACATCGTCATTTCTTGAACCTAAAGAACTGCCTCACTGTCTTTCCTTTGACCTATTTCCTCTCTTTTCTATTCTTTCTGCTTTTGTATCAGCTTTTTTTTTAGCATTACGTTGTTAATTATTGTGTGAGCTTTCAAAGTATATATAAAAAGTCTTAAAAAAGCAACACTACGGAATCTTTACATGCATGTAGAGAAAACTTGAACATAAGGAACTGTCTCACTGTCTTTCCTTTGACCTATTTCCTCTTCTCTTTCTATTCCATCTGCTTTTTTACCATCTTTCTTTAGCATTACGTTCTTACTAATTGCGCAAGTTTTCAAAGTATAAATAAAAACCCAGAAAAAAGCAACAATACGGAACCTTTACACAAAATCAACCCACATTATACTGTCTATGCATTATCATGACTTGAACCTGAAGAACTTTCTCTGCTTTTTTCCCTAATTTTTATCATCTTTCTTAAGTGTTGCATTGTTTTTTAGCTGTAGAGATTTTCAAAATACTTCAAAAAAACTGAAAAAAGCAACAATACGGAACCTTTGCACACAATAAATCCACATTATACTGTATATACGTTATCATTACTTGAAACTAAGGAACTTTCTCTGCTTTTCCCCCTCATTTTTATCATATTTCTTTAGTGTTGTGCTGTTTTTTTGGTTGTACAAATTTTCAAAACACTTAGAAAACAGAAAAAAGCAACAATACGGAACCTTTACACACACTCAACCCACATTATACTGTCTATACATTGTCATTACTTGAACCTGATGAACTTTCACTACTTTTTCCCCTCATTTTTTATCATATTTCTTAAGTGTTGCATTGTTTTTTAGCTGCACAGATTTTCAAAATACTTCAAAAAACAGAAAAAGCAACAATACGGAACTTTTACACACAATCAACCCACATTATACTGCATGTACATGATCATTTCTTGAACCTGAGGAACTTTTTCTGCTTTTTTCCCCTCAATTTTTATCATATTTCTTTAGTGTTGTGCTGTTTTTAGTTGTGCAAATGTTCAAAATAAACCAGAAAAAAGCAAATCTAAAATTCCCATTACTTGAACTTAAGGAACTGTCTTTTTTTCTTCTTCTCTTCTCTCAGAAAAAGCCGCAACACGAAACCTTTAAATCCACACATCCAAAATTAGCGTTACTTCAACTTAAGGACCTTCCTTCTGCTTCCTTTCCTCCTTTATCCCTTCGGCCTATCTCCTCTCCTCTTTCTATTCCGTTTGCTTTTTCTTTTTTCCCTTTTTCTACATGAGCGCCGGTGTATTCTTTGAAGTGAAAATACCGACCGCCTCGTCTAATCAGAGGCTAATTCCACGTATTAAGATCTCGGCGATAACTTTGATTCTCCGCGGTCCGTCTCACCGGCATCGCTTAATCACTGTCGCGCTTTTTTAGTGCTTCTTTTGTTTCGGGAAAAGATGGAAAAAAGACGGAAGAAAAAACGAAAAGAGGGGAGCAAGACGGAGGAGGAGATATTAGCGATATTAATGACGCATGGTGCTGGCCTCTGTAATGAGAGGGCTTATTAACCGTGATTATATCTGATGAAACGCGGCTAATTCCTAAAAGCTTGAGAAAACTTGTAGATGGCTTGTCTCGCCGATTTGCTCCTGTGATGTTTAAGAAAAGAGAAATTAGGAGGATCTGCGCTGTGAAAATATCTACAGAGCTTCTAATGACTTTGATTACGGATCATTCATTTTCAGGGTTGGAATCGACTCATAACGGAGATTTGTGGACTTCCTGGACTAACTAACTCTACCTAGACTAAAGCAGGACTAAAGCAGGACTAAACCAGGACTAAAACAGGGCTAAACCAGGACTAAACCAGGACTAAACTATGACCAAACCAAGTGGACATCAAACCATATCAGCCAATGCATCCATACCAGAACTAAAACGGGACTAAACCAGGACTAAATCAGGACTAAACCAGGACTAAACCAAGTGTACATCAACCCTTCTCAGTGAATACATCCATACCAGGACTAAACCAGGACTAAACCAGGACTAAACCAGGACTAAACTAGGACTAAACCAAGACCAAACCAAGTTTATATCAAACCATATCAGTGAACGCATCTATACCAGGACTAAACCAGGACAAAACCTGGACAAAACCAGGACTAAAAGGGGACTAAATCAGGACCAAACCAAGTCATCAAACAGTGTCAGTGAACACATCCTTACCTAAGACTAAACCAGGACTAAACCAGGACTAATCCAGGATCAAACTAAGTGTACATCAATCCATATAAGTGAGTGCATCCATACCAGGACTAAACCAAGACTAAACTAGGACTAAACTAGGACAAAATCAGGACTAAACCAGGACTAAACCAAGTGTACATCAACCTGTCTCAGTGAATACATCCACACCAGGACTAAACCAGGACTAAAGTAGGACTAAACTATGACCAAACCAAGTGGACATTAAGCCATATCAGTAAACATATCGATATGAGGACTAAACCAGGACTAAAACAGAACTAAACTATGACTAAACCAAGACTAAACCAGGACCACACCAAGACCAAATCAAGTGTACGTCAAACCATATCTGAGAACGCATCCATACCAGGACTAAAAGAGGACTAACCAGGACTAAAACAGATTAAACTGGAACTAAACCAGGACTAAACTAAGACCAAACCAAGTGTACATCAAACCATATCGTAAACTTTATTCTAACAATGTAAGAAAATTGTTCAGCCTCCTTAACTTATCTGCAAATAAAATGTTTCTTAAAAAATAAACAAAACAACACATGAAAATAAGGTGATAAACAAGTCAGTGAATTTAGCTGTACCAAACTTGACAAAATTAAGTTAAAATTCAAGTAGGGGATAAAAAAATGAATCTGCAAATTAAAATTATGAATTTGAACAGGAAAAGAAGGATAGAAACGCGCATTTTTTGCATTGAATTCATGTACTTTTCCACTCACGGACCTTTATTTCTTTTGGTAGTGTCGTAGAAACTTGAGTTGGGGCTAAAACATCAACAAATTCACACAGATTTTCAAATAAAGATTCTAAACTGGCCAGAAAAAACGATTTTAAAAGCACGAATCCATCTTATTTCCCCCTCCATAGTCCTATAGAAGTCGTGTATTTCAGAGTCCCGAGGATAAGCAGGCGAAGCAGTGAGAGGAAAGGCGACCGGCGCACAGCGGGATGCTAGCACGAGGCCAACACTCGTCTGTCGCTGGAGCACATAAGAGGAGGAGAGATGAATCCGAACTGTGAAGTCTGAGCGGCTTTGAGCGGGACTAAACTCCAACTTTCACCCCACACGAACCAGAACTCCGCATAAGACCCCACAGCTATTTTTATGTATGTGTATTTTAGAATCGCTACGTTTACTTTGATTCAGCTGCATTTTAGAGCATTTTTTCCGGCCCGGTTGCAGCTTTGTGCAGGATTAAACTGCAACTTTGGACCATAACTCCAAAGATAAGACCTCATAGTTATTCCTAAGTATGTATATTTTAGATTGGGGACTTTTACTTTGATTCAACTGCATTTAGATCACTTTTTTCAGCCCAGTTGCAGCTTTGTGCAGGATTAAACTTCAGCTTTAACCCCATATGAACCATAACTACCATCATAATTCTACTACTGCTCCCTATAACTGTACAACAACTTACTCTTATTTAATAGACCCACATGTCAAAATCACCATGCTGTGGACTAATTCTGTGTATTTTCTAGTTTTTTGCTGGTTTTGCTGCTTTTGATATCTCAGAATAATTATTTTTACCACTTTTTACTACATTTTTGTGACTAGTTCAGCGGTGCAGCACATTTAATAACAATAATTAATTAAGATAATAATTAAGATTATTGGAAAAAGAATTTTATATGTACACAAATACTAATTGGTGCTGAAGCTAGTGTTGAAAATAGACCCCAAAAAAATCCCATTGAGACACAGACAGAACGAGAGCTAAACTAGACCAGAGTCTAAACCAAGTCTACAACAGGACTAAACCAAGTCTATATTAGGACCAAACCAGGACTAAAGCAGAACCAAATCAAGTCTACATCCAGACTAAACTTGGACTACAACACGATCAAGCCAAGTCTATATTAGGACCAAACCAAGTCTACATCAGGACTAAACCTGGACTACAACAGGACCAAACCAGGCATGCATCAGGAATAAACCAGGACTAAAACAGTACTAAACAAAACCTACATTAATACCAAACCAAGTCTCCACTAGGGCCAAACCAAGTCTATATCCAGACTAAACCTGGACTACAACGGGACCAAACCAGGCATGCATCAGGACTAAACCAGGACTAAAACAGGACTAAACCAAGTCTACATTAGGGCTAAACCAGGACTACAACAGGACCAAACCAAGTCTATATTAAGACCAAACCTAGACTATATTAAGACCAAACAAAGTCCACATTAGGACCAAACCTAGACTATATTAAGACCAAACAAAGTCCAAATTAAGACCAAACCTAGACTATATTAAGACCAAACAAAGTCCACATTAGGACCAAACCTAGACTATATTAAGACCAAACAAAGTCCACATTAGGACCAAACCTAGACTATATTAAGACCAAACCAAGTCCACATTAAGACCAAACCAAGTCTATATTAAGACCAAACCTAGACTATATTAAGACCAAACCTAGACTATATTAAGACCAAACCAAGTCCACATTAGGACCAAACCTAGACTATATTAAGACCAAACCAAGTCCACATTAAGACCAAACCAAGTCTATATTAAGACCAAACCTAGACTATATTAAGACCAAACCAAGTCCACATTAGGACCAAACCAAGTCTATATTAAGACCAAACCTAGACTATATTAAGACTAAACCAAGTCTACATCAGGACTAAACCAGGATCCATATGAGTGATCGCATCCACACACATTCCAATCAAAAATACCCGCTAACGACGTATGAAAACTGTGCATCGTTCTGAATCTCATCACGCAGACTCCTCTCAGTAAGAAAAAGAAAACCCTGGTGCTTCCTCGGCGTCGGCGGTGACAGCCCGTTTTACCTCGCGTTAACCTCCCCGTACTTCCATATCATTGAGTAACACGCCGGAATCACCGCACTTACGCGCAGAGTTGTAAAAAACCCCGCGCGGTTTGACATTGACGGCGGTCTTTTGCACACGTCTCCGCGGCCGTCCCACTTCTGTCGGCGCTTTTCCTGGCGGCTCCGGTGGGAGGTGTCATCGCGGCGGTGACAGGGTCGTAATGAGGGTGGCGCTGTCCCCCATTTGCATGTGTTTGCCATTGTCACAGCGGTCAGCCAATGTCATGCGGAGAATCCTGCATGCTTAAATAATGACATTTTGTCCCCGCGAGGAACCCCGACCCTGTTACCGTAACCCCGTCACGAAGGCGCACGCCAAAACCACTCCCTTTAAAGGCGGTGGGGGGGTGGTTTTTTTCTACTATGGGGTATTAACTGCCAATACACAATATATTTAAATCACCGTGATGCCTTTTATTGTTTTGAAAATTCGTATTCGCTGAAAACTAACATGTTTTACTTTTGTTTTGTTTTTTTGGTGCCCTGTCTCTTGCTCTCTGTGCTAAGTCACTCCCCCTTCAGAGCAATACAGCAACACAATTAGCGAACATCCCACTAATGAAACTACAACACATATTATTATTATTATTATTAGTAGTACTAGTAGTAGTTGTATTAGTAGTATTATTATCATCATTATTGTTTTGAAAATGCCGTAGTCGCCGGAAACAACGTATTAACATGTTTTACTTTCGTGTACTGCGTTTTACTCTGCTAAGTCCCTTCTTCTTCTTCTTCTTCTTCTTCTTCTTCTTCTTCTTCTTCTTCTTCTTCTCCTTCTCCTTCTCCTTCTCCTTCTCCTTCTCCTTCTCCTTCTCCTTCTTCTCCTTCTTCTTCTCCTCCTCCTCCTCCTCCTCCTCCTCCTCCTCCTCCTCCACCTCCTCCTCCTCATCTGAAACCCATGGATAGTCTGGCAATGTGGTCCGATTTACTTCCATAGACTAACTTTAAAGCTTCATCGTGTAACTTTTCCGGTAAAGGAAAGCGGCTATAGCGCCACGAGACCAAGTTACAGGTCAGATCTGTGGAGAGGCGAGCCTGCTTACACTATTACTAATACTTGTTTATTAATAATCTGTAGTATCATTAGTTCATTCGTTTTTTCAAAATAAAATGCTATATTCGCCGAAAAACAGCGTATTAACATGTTTTGCTTTGATGACATGACAATTTTACATAATACTCTGTCTTTAAAGGTGCACTGTGTAACATTTAAACATTTAAACATTTAAAAACTACATCCAGAGTATTTTACAGGATCAATGCACATGATTTCAACACTTTTATATCTCGACTCAAGTGACTTACCTGGTCAAAATTGAATAAAATAAATAAATAAACATTTCTAATGGACGGAAATGTGATCTCTTTGTTTATAATGTTCCACAGTATTGATTAAACCAACCAATCACAACAGAGACAAACAGTTTACAGCACTACTCAACATTACAGGTCAGATCTGTGGAGAGTCGCCCCTATTCACAGAAGAAAATATTGTAGTTTTGAGCAATAGAAACACCCGTCATGAATAAATACTAATAGATCTGTTTAAAGTCATAACATCTCCATAAGAAAAGCTGCGTAGTGCACCTTTAACGTGACAATTAGCCGAGTCTAAAACAAATGTTGCCATAGTTACCTGGGCCCGGCTTGATTTGCAGTCCAACGACGCAGCGGAGGATTGATTAACGGGTTTATATGAGCGGGCTGACAGTACATCCCTCTGTTATCAGATCTGATTTTATTCAAGTCGTGATCAATAGCAATTTCATAGAGCGCTTCACTCCGGGGGCACTTTTAATAGAATATGTGTCCATTTCACTTTGTTCTAACAACTCCGGCGCCGGAAAAAAACGTGAAAACTTTTTGGTACGAAGGGGGTCGAAGTGGCAGCGCCGCGTCTGGAATCCGTCGCCTCGTGAGTTAATCAGAATTTTGACACCGGCGCAGAGTAATTAATCCCAGATGTAAAAAAGTTAGAGCAAAACAGTACAAACCTAATAGGAATTTTGTGCTTCTCTCTGTGGAGATGTGGTCTGGAATGTCCCACAGTATGGCATTACACTTATTTATCAATCAATCCATCAATCAAACTTTATTTACAGAGCAATTTTCATATAAAAAATGTAACACAAAGTGCTTATTTATCTGGAAAATAGGAAAAAAGTAAATAAGTTATGCGACAAATGCGCAAAACAGTGCAACTCTAATAGGAATTAAGGATGCATTGTGTAACTTTTCTGCTTCTCTCCATGGAGATGTGGTCTGGAATGTCCCACAGTATGACATTACACAAACTTTATTTACAGAGCGCTTTTCAATCAAAAAATGCAACAACAGTGCTTATTTATCTCTACAGTGACAGCAGGTGGCACCGTAGGGCAGAGTTACATGTCAGATCTGTGGAGAGGCGAGCCCAATCACAGAAAGAATTTTGTTTTAGGTCAATTAAAACACCTATTCTGGAGTAAATGCAAGAGGAATACGCCGCAAGATACGCAATTAACGTAAAATAATGCATATATTTGTAACTCCAATCGCATATTCTGTTTAAAAATGTTCATCACTATGACAACCGTTCTAATTTCTCATCATTCTGAGGCTCGTTTATATCCTGAATTAATGTTTAAAGGAATATAAGTCCATTTCACTTTGTTATAACAGCTATGAGAGAGTAAAAAACTGAAAAAAATCGTGAAAAGTTTTTTTTGTATTTGCATTTTTTTGTTTTAAAATGTGATTCGCTATGGCAACGGTACTAAATGTTCCTCATTCTGAAAGCAAACAAAATGTACAGTATAACCTGAATTAAAGTGAGCGTTATAACTGAGGCATTTCCAGTTTGTTCTAACAACTCCGACGGTGTAAAAAATGGAAAAAAACGTGAAAAGTTTTTTGCAAAAAGGGATTTAAAATGGCATCGCTGTGTCTGGAAGCCCACGAGTTAATCCGAATTTTGACACCGGTGTAAATACGTTAACGTTAATACAGTACAACTCTAATGGGAGTTAAAGATACGCAATTACTGTCAAATAAAGTGAATATGAGCGTTCCAATCTGTTCTAACAACAAAATAGAAAAAAAACGTGAAAAGTTTTTTGACGAAAAGGGGTCGAAATGGCAGCGCCGTGACTGGAATCCGTATCCCGCGAGTTAATCCGAATTTTGACACCAGTGCGGAGTAATTAATCCCAGATGTAAATATGTTATGCAACAAAAGAGGCAGGCTCACCGAAACAGACAATTATCCAGTCTTACGGCAGCGGAGAGATGCGAAGTGTCTAACCATGTGGAACTGATGGCTTTTTCAGTGGGCCTCGGGGTTTCTGCGCGAGTCCGCTTTTGTTTTTTTGTTGATTTGGTTATTATTTCGTTTTTAAATAAAGACTGACACGTACACGATTCATAAAAACACGACATTAAAAGAGCTGAGCTAGACTTTAGTTACTGCGAAGGCCGCGCGTACAAATGCAAATAAAACGCCGCCAGATTACGAGTTAAAGCTGTACTTTGGAACTTTTTGGGTCGAGGTTACACTGCTGCATGTTGCACTGCACCGCCAGGAATGTTCCACAGTTTGGCATTAAATTTATCAATCAGATATTTTTTCAATTTCATGTGTTTTTATCGCTCAAAAATGCATTCATACTTGAGGGTGCGCTTGCTTCTCCACAGATCTGACTCATAACTGGGTGGCATTACCTATTTGGACATTATGACGACTTCTTCCCACTGAAAAGACAGAATGATTAGTTTTAAATTGTTAATCACTATGGCAACGGAGCTAATTTCTCATCATTCTGCAATGTATGGGTAGACTGGTAAAGTGGTGGTCCCAGGTCCGATTTGCTGATATATACGACGTTTAAAGCTTCACTGTGCAACTTTTCCGGTAGAAACAAGCAGGTATAGCGCCACCAAGCCAAGTTACAGATCAGATCTGTGGAGAGGCAAGCCTGCTCACACTACTAATACTTGTTTATTAAGAACCTGTGTATCATTCGTTTTTCAAAATAAACCAGTCATGGTTTAGACTTGGTTCAGTCCTGGTTCAGTCCTGGTTCAGTCCTGGTTTAGTCCTGGTTTCGACCTGGTTTAGTCCTGGTTCAGTCCTTGTACAGTCCTGTTTTAGACCTGGTTTAGACTTGGTTTAGACCTGGTTTAGTCCTGGTTTAGACCTGGTTTAGACTTGGTTTAGACCTGGTTTAGTCCTGGTTTAGACTTGGTTTAGACTTGGTTTATACCTGGTTTAGTCCTGGTTTAGACCTGGTTTAGTCCTTGTTCAATCCTGGTTTAGACCTGGTTTAGACTTGGTTTAGTCCTGGTTTAGGCCTAGTTGAGTCCTGGTGTAGACCTGGTTTAGACCTGGTTTAGTCCTGGTTTAGGCCTAGTTGAGTCCTGGTTTAGGCCTAGTTGAGTCCTGGTGTAGACCTGGTTTAGACTTGGTTTAGTCCTGGTTTAGGCCTAGTTGAGTCCTGGTTTAGACCTGGTTTAGACCTGTTTTTTCCATTATTCATTTAAACACAAAATGAACCATTATCCATTTTTTCATTTCTGTTTTGGAGGCAAATGCAGGATAGATACGTCTAATACCACACTGCGTAACTTTACAGAGCAATTATATCTCCATGGTGACAAGACGTGACCCTTTACCAGAAAAGTTCCACAATTCACCTTTAATGCTTTTCTCTCCCCACACACTCCATTCCACATATTTTTATTTTTCTCAGACGGTACGATTTACAAAGCAAAGCGACATTATTCACTCTTTACAAATATTTACGCTCCTTTTCCGTGCCCACTTCCTCTCCTCCCCGGGCCCATCCCTCTCCTGCCCGTCGCCGTAGAGACAGACAGCTTGATTACATGTCACCGCAGTTCACCGCCGTTCTCCGTCTACCTCCGTTATTAAGTGCCTCTGCTCCGTCCCCGCAGTGGTCCCCGTACCTCCCGGCCACGCCACGAGCCGCCGAACGGCCCCCACCCGGCGTGTCCCGCTCCAACGTAATGAACAAATCAGCAAGGGATCACCTCCTGAAAATGAACTCCTTCTAATACCTCTGCGTTTGAGAGTTGGCGAGCAAATAAGCGCCCGCGAATAACAAGGAAAAATCAGGTTAGGGTGAATGTAACATATGTGACGCCGCGGCCGAGTATGAGCGAAAACGGAAAAAACACGAGCGTAAATTGACTCAAGCAGGGAGTGTTTATTTCATGAATTGATTTTTGCACAAATGAGCTGGAAAAATGGAAAAAGGGGAGTTAGCGAGGGAGGAGAGACAAAACAATAGAGCTCCCCAGCTGATCGCCGCGGAAACAGAAGGAGCAGTGTACGGCCCGAGGTGCAGGAGTGAAATATGCAAAAGATGTAATTGGTGAAAGGGAGAAACACTTCAAATAATGTTCTGTGCAGGCATTTACGGTCTGTACACAGTAGAAGTAGCAGTAATAGTAGTGGCCGTAATACTGGCTGTAGTAGTAGCAGTAGTAGTATAGTAGCTACAGTAGTATAAAAAGTAGTACTAGCAGAAGTAGTAACGGTAATAGAGGTGTATATTTGCATATATGATTGGTAATGACATACTACTACTAATTACTTCTAATACTACTATTTCGACTATACTGCTACTACTACTACTACTACTACTACTACTACTATGGTAAGTACAAGTTGCAATAGTAGAAAATAGTAATAGTAGCTATTATAGTAGTATTTGTAGAAATTACTTGCAGTACCAGTAGCAGCAGCAGCAGTAGTAGTATAGTAGCTACAGTAGTGTAAGAAGTAGTAATAGTGGAAGTAGTAACAGTAGTCATAGAGGTTAACATAGTAATTACTTCTAATAGTACTATTTCGACTACTACTGCTACTACATTCAGGTTGTAGTAGTAGTACAAGCTGTAGTAGTAATATCGTAGCTGCAGTAGTAGTAATAGTAGTAGAGGTAACCATATATGATTTGTAATGGCATAATACTACTACTACTAATTATACTACTTACTATTTCTACTACTACTGCTATTACTACTACATTGTAAAGTTCAGGTTGTAGTAGTGGTACAAACTGTAGTACTAGAAAATAGCAGTAGCTATTAGTAGTAGTAGTAATAGTAGAAGTAATTACTAGTAGTAGCAGTAGCTTCAGTAGTAGTAGTAGTAGTAGTAGTAGTAGTAGTAGCAGTTGTCACAGAAATAGAGGTAAACATAAATGATTGGTAATGACAAACCACTAATTACTTCTCATACTGCTATTTCGACTACTACTACTACATTGTAACGTTCAGGTTGTAGTAGTAGTACAAGCTGCAGTAGTAGAAAATACCAATAGTAGTAGCTATTATAGTAGTATTAGTAGTAATTACTAGTAGTAGCTGTAGCTACAGCAGCCGTGGTAGTACAGTAGCTACAATAGTATAATAATAAGTAGTAGTAGTAGCAGCAGCAGAAGTAGTAATAGTTGTAATAGAGGTAAACATATATGATTGGAAATGGCATACTACTACTATTTACTTCTAATACTACTGTTTCCACTACTACTGAGGTAACATTATACGATTTGTAAAGACATAGTACTACAACTGCAACTAATTACTACTAATATACTAACTAAATTACTACTAATACTACCATTTCTACTGCTATTACTATTACATTATCACACTGTAAGGTTCAGGTTGTAGTAGTAGTACAAACAGCAGTAGTAGAAATAGTAGTATTAGTAGCAGTTACTCGTAGTCGCAGTAGTAGAAGTATGAGTAGCAGTAACAAAACCTTTCCTTAGCATATCAGTGTAAAGCCTGAGGTATAACAGTAGCAGTAGTAGCAGTAACAGCAGTAGCTGTAGCTTTAGTAGTAGCTGTAGTAGTAGCAATAGTTGTAGTACTTCATATTGAGTAAGTAGAGACAAAAAAAGTAGAGACAAAACAGTTCCCCTCCCCAGATAAAAGGCAGAGGAAACAGAACGCGCTGGGGTAAGACCTGAGGTATGGCAGTAGCAGTAGTAGCAGCAGCAGTAGTAGTAGTAGTATCAGTCGTAGTAGTACTTTACATTAAGATAGTATAGAGACAAATCCATCCCTCTGTGCAGCTGACGGCAGAGGAAACAGAAGGCGCTGGTGTAGGGCCTGGGGTAGAGGAGGAGCGCACATTAAACCGGAGCCGCTGTGAAACATGTAATTGGCGCCGAGATGGAGAAACGGGATACAGCCTCCAAATAATGTTGTGTATGGGGCATTTACATATAGCTGGGGCGAGCAGTTTTCCGCGGAAATAAGACGCAGCGCTCCGATCGAACCCTGCGGGGAATTTGAGGTAAAGCTAAAGGGGGGGGGGATCGCGCAAATCAAGCTGTAAAAATGAACATCCCCGAGAGATTGGCTTCAAAGTCTGGTGTCATGTAATTTATCAGTCAATTTGTTTCCTTATGTGAAACAATGCAAAAAAAGGGTGTGTTCTGCGCACTATTAGAAGCACTTCGCCGACAGAACCTAGATGTAAATATATACAACTGAATATATAGACAGAGGAGGCAGTTGTACTGAATGAAGTCGCGAGGCCTGTAAAAGCTTTTTCTATTGGGTTAATGCTCATTTTTGAAGGTCTTTCATTTTAATGCCACTGTACGGATCAGGTTGGTGCGATATCGGTGACGTTTTGAGCATTTTGAGGACTTTTCACCATCCAAAAGAGAAAATATGTTGGTTTAAATTCTCAATTTCTATGAGAACAGTTCTTATTTTTCATCATTCTGTTAGTGTGGCCAGACATCCCAAAACCAGTGATTTGTCCCAGTTTTATCCAGGAAATGTCCCAGGCGTCCCTATTTTTGACCAATTTGATCTAAACCAGGACTAAACTAAGACTAAACCTGGACTACATCAACTCTAAACCAGGACTAAAACAGAACAATCGCAATTTTTGCCTAATCTGATCCCTGAGAAACAGTAAAGAGGAGCATAAACTGTCATTTGTTTCACCAAAATACAGAAATCCATGTTTGCAAATGATGATTTTATTTATACCAAACCATCCCAACCCGAGTGTGCCCCAGTTTAGTTTTGTTTGAAAATCTGGTCACTTTAGTTTTAGTTAATGGGAAAACTAAAACACGCACTTTTCTAACACAGATTCTAACTTCTGTACATTCTTGAGCAATGTTTCTTTTGGATTTAGAGGTGCAGATTTTTGTCCGAAGCAGAAAACTCAAAATGTCAAAAAGTCAGTCCTCCAGCTACGTACTCTTAACCAAGAACTTAAAACTGGAATATCTGGAGATGGGTCCCATGGGTGCTAATCTGCGATCACCCACTACACAGCAAAAACTGGAGGGTTAAAATTTTAGGGTAAAATATTTCAGAGTTGTTTTTAACACAAAAATTTTTATTTTAAAGATTTGAAAGTTAAATGAGGGTTCGAGTTGGGGTTATTTGAGTTGATATAGTGGAAGTTAACTCAAGTTTCTTCCCCTAGTGGTAATTCAACTTCCGCTAGTGTTAATTCAGCGTCCCTTAGTGTTAATTTGACTTTTCTTAGTGTTAATTCAACTTCCGCTAGTGTTAATTCAACTTCCGTTAGTGTTAATTTGACTTTTCTTAGTGTTAATTCAACTTCCGTTAGTGTTAATTCAACTTCCGTTAGTGTTAATTTGACGTTTCTTAGTGTTAATTCAACTTCCTCTAGTGTTAATTCAACTTCCGTTAGTGTTAATTTGACTTCTCTTAGTGTTAATTCAACTTCCCTTAGTGTTAATTTGGCATCTCACATGCACCACTTCAAACTCCCACCAGAAAAATCCAGTTTGAACCAATTTTGTGCAGAATTTCAATTAACTAAAATAAAGTGTAAAAATAAAACACCTCTGTGTTGTTTAGCTAAATCAGGAAAACCCTACAAAGTGTTATCCGTTTACTCTCAAAACGTTAATAAAACTCTTGATTTCAGGATTAAACAACATTAATTAACATTCCCAAAAATGTTTAATTAACTCTAGAACGGATTGGGCTCACAGAAACTCTGAAAAAATGTTAAAATTGATTCTGTGCGAGTCAATTTTAACACTCCACTTAGTTGTAGAATGGGTCAAATGCAGTAAAATTGTATTTACTGCACACTTCACCCTTGTACGCTTCACATTTAATCATTACTCTAAGTTTTCTGTCAACACAAAACCGCTAGCCACGCATTTCCACCGCAGCACCTCCTCGTGTCACCGCTAACCGCTAAAACCCGTCTCCTCTTTCCGAACGCGGTGGAATTCTCGACATACGGATGTAAATTCCGAGTCTAATTATCACCGCGCTGTGTCTTTCCTCTCTCTGCTCTTTTTGGGATGAGTTTGTGGCGAACACATGGTACACGCGACGCTACGGAGCAGATCATGTGGCTAGGCTAATTAGAAGCGATCGGAGCCTTTATTTGTGCCGCTTCCAGACAAAATGAACGCCAGTCGCCCGCGGAAACCAGAGCAGCCTGTTTTATTCTCACGCTCACATGGTACTTTCTGAGAGGCGGCAATTAACCACAACAACAAGACTTGGAACTCGCTCTCCGTGCCAAACAGACAGGAAATTATGGTCTTTTCTGTTTATTTAAGTGTTAATTTGGGACGAATATATTTTATTAAATGGAAATTTGACCTGTGATTTTGAGATTTTATTATAAATTAGTAGTAAATAGTAGAAGTAGTAGCAGTAGTAGTAGTTGTAGAGGTAGTAGTCGTGGTAGTAATAGTCCAGTCCTGTCTAGCCTAGTCTCAATCTGTTGTAGGGAGTATTATACCTCTGACAACAAGGACTAAGCTGGCAGTGTAAAAAAATCTGTAGTAGCAGTAGTAGTAGTAGTAGCAGTTGTAGTAGTCAATATTTTTTGATCTATTCCAGTCTAAGCTAGTTCCATCTTGCTATGTTTCTGTTGTAGGGAGTATTATACCTCTGATAATGTAGGCCAAGATAACAAGGACTGAGCAGGCAGTGTATTACTACTGCTATTACTACTACAATTACTACTACTGCTACTACTACTACTACTACTACTATTACTACTACTACTACAACTACTACTACTACTATTACTACTACTACTACTACTACTACTGCTACTACTAGAGAGGGGGCATGAGAGGAGAGAGGGGGCATGAGAGGAGGAGAGAGGGGGCATTAGAGGAGAGAGGGGGCATGAGAGGAGGAGAGAGGGGGCATGAGAGGAGGAGAGAGGGGGCATGAGAGGAGGAGAGAGGGGGCATGAGACGAGGAGAGAAGGGGCATGAGAGGAGGAGAGAAGGGGCATGAGAGGAGGAGAGAGGGGGCATTAGAGGAGAGAGGGGGCATGAGAGGAGGAGAGAAGGGCATGAGAGGAGGAGAGAGGGGGCATGAGAGGAGGAGAGAGGGGGCATTAGAGGAGAGAGGGGGCATCAGAGGGGTCCTGATGCAACCCCAATGAAATAAAACCCCCGGCTTTTCAGGCAGGGGCAGAGAGGAGCTACGAGGAGGAGCTGCGTGACGGCGTTAATTGCGTCGAGAAAACAGGTCAGAGCGAAAAACTAAAAACATGGAGGAGGAAAAGAAGAACATGGAGGAGGAAAAGAAGAAGCACCGCGGGGTTTTCCTCAGATCCGGATCTGGTCTGGACCGGAGTAAGTCCGGGTCAAGGCCTGAGTACAATGAACCAGCTTTAGTTTGGTCAATAGGAAAGAAACGGCTCACGTTAGTTTCACCACGACGACTATAAAATATAAGAACTGCTGCCGTTACTTCAACTTGTACAATAATGTGTAGTAGCAGTAATGTCAGTAGTGGTAGTTGCATTAACAATAGTAGTAGTAGAAATGGCAGTAGCAGTATTAGTAGTAGTAGTAGTAGTAGCAGTAGTGCAGTAGAAGTAGTAGTAGTAGTAGCAGTAGCAGTAGTGCAGTAGTAGAAGTAGTAGCAGTAGTGCAGTAGTAGTAGTAGTAGTAGCAGTAGCAGTAGCAGTAGTAATAGTTTTTTACTGAAAAACCATCCTTGGAACCATTTGCACTCACACTTTTTAAGTACATTTTACTGCTGTAATATCAGGTACTATTTACTGATCAGTATTAAATAAAATGTACTCACTACCATGATCAACAGTCATGAATTTACTGAGCAATTGTTACTCAATTTTTAAAAGGTTAGAAGTCATATTTATGTAAATAAATTAAGTAAAATATATCAAATATTAATGAAGTAAATATTTTATGTCTAGTATTTACTTATGTATAATAAATGGTAAATGTGCGAGTGCAAATTGTTATTGTTAAAGTTATTTTCTTAGTGAAGAGAGAGGAGGTAAACGAGAAGAGTGAAATCCCTAATAGATTGATGTTTTCTGTATTTTACGATATTTTAGACGAGTATTCAAACTTTAACTTCTTGGGTTCTTCCTAAAGACACGACCCCATGAAGTTAATGCACAAAAGACGACAAAGTGAACATTTTCGTGAGCTGACAAAAGCGTTTTCAATCCCGGCGATACGCGACAAGACGACGCGTGAACTGTGTCTGGAGTCACGCCCAGTCCTCGTCGCTCGGGAGATGAGGAGATCCGAGTCTGAACTTAAGGTCGACCTCTCGGCGCTGTGTGAAATCTGAGGAGGCAAGTTATTATCTGAACATTCACTCCGCTGCTTTAAGAGTGTCCGGGAAGTTTCCGTTTGTCAGTCACGGAGCGGGTCTGGTAACGCGAGAGCTGTTTTAGAAAAGATGTTATGTTTTTTATGCTTTGGCAAACGCGATAATATGACATGAAGCTTCAAATCTACTGGTGATACAATTTGGACCGAACCCTGGATTGTAATTTCCCATTTTGTTCTGGCTTGTTTTAAGAATGGCACAGTTTTAGTGTGGGGAGAAGTTGCTAAGTTAGTGAATATTAGCGGTTCTGTCCCAGTGCATCCGCTCTGTTGTTGTGTCCTCAGGTAAGACACTTCACGCACCTTGCCCTGGCAGACACTTTTTTTTTTGTTTTCATTCGGCTCCAATTCAACTTTGTGAGAAATAGTTGAGGTTTTTTTTACGAGAAACTTCGTTAACAACTGCATATCGTTCACTTTCTGACATAAAAAACACCATGTAGGCTCCAAATCATAGTCTTTGATACACCAAAAGGCACTATATATGACTTTTTCTTTCTTAAAAACATAAAAAAAAACAGAATTAGCACATTTTAAACAGTTTCCAGTGATCCAAAGTCATCCCTCACTTACCTTTTTTCTGTCAGAGCATTTTAATTATTGACCGAGATGAGTTTTTAAGCGCTTTTCACAACTTTTAAAGGGCGGAGCTGAGTTTTGTCGCGATGGTAGACGAACAACAACTACTAGCATGCAAACAGCACACTTCCTGATGCACTTATAATCAAATCCGGAGAGCACAGTGGTCTCATTTTGAAGTTAAGAATATATCTGTACTGAGGTAAGGCAAATTTGACCTTATTACATGAGAAACAAAATCGTGCATGGTCCCTGTAAAGGTGCATTGTGTAACTTTTCTGGCGGAGAACCCGTTAAATGCTTTTCTCCATGGAGATTACAAGAAGCATGTTTTTAAGCACAGAAGAGTTCAATTGAAAAAAAAAAAAACAGAGATCTCCATTTTGAAAAACTGGCAAAAGGTATTTTTCATCTTCAGATGTTATCGATGACAATAATGTACTGCGACTTCAAGGAGGGATGATACAGTATTTATATTGTAGCAAAATACATTTAGATTCTGACAAACATTTTGATACAACCTGTAAACTGTAAACCACTGATCGCTTTTTAAAATGGAAATTATTTGTTTTTGCAAATATTTGAACTTTGAATTAGAATTTATTTATGGAAATTCACTTGAGATGCAGCATTTCGTTTTCAAAGGGGACCAAGAACATACAACATACAGTTAGCAGTAGTAGTAGCAGTAGTAGTAGTAGTAGTAGTAGTAGTAGTAGTAGTAGTAGCAGTAGTAGTAGTAGCAGCAGTAGTAGCAGTAGTAGTAGTAGTAGTAGTAGTAGTAGTAGTAGCAGTAGTAGTCGTAGCGGTAGTAGTAGTAGTAGCTTGGTAGTGGTAGCGGTAGTGGTAGTGGTAGTAGTGATGGTGGTAGTAGCAGTGGTAGCGGTAGTAGTGGTAGTATGGTAGTAGTAGTGGTAGTGGTAGTAGTGGTGGTAGTAGTGGTAGCAGTGGTAGTGGCAGTAGTGGTGGTGGTAGTAGCGAGTGGTAGCGGTAATTGCCAGTAGTAGTAGTGGTAATTGGTGGTAGCAGTAGTGGCAGTGGTAGCGGTGGTAGTGCAGTGGTAGTAGTAGTAGTGGTGGCAGTGGCGGTGGCGGTGGTAGTGGTAGTAGTAGTAGTAGTGGTGGTAGCGGTAGTAGTAGTAGTAGCAGTGGTAGCGGTAGTGGTAGCAGGTAGTAGTGGTAGTGGTAGTAGCAGTGATGGTAGTATGGCGGTAGTGGTAGTAGTAGTAGTGATAGTGGTGGTAGCAGTAGTGGTAGCGGTAGTAGTAGTAGTGGTAGCAGTGGTAGTGGCGGTGGTAGTAGTAGTAGTAGCAGTGGTAGTAGTGGTAGCAGCAGTAGTAGTAGTGGTGGTAGTGGTAGTGGTAGTAGTAGTAGTGATGGTAGTAGCAGTGGTAATTGGTGGTAGTGATGATGGTAGTGGTAGATGGTGGTAGTGGCAGTGTAGTGTATGGTAAGTAGTAGTAGTAGTAGTAGTGGTAGTGGTGGTAGCAGTAGTAGTAGTAGTAGCTGTAGTAGTAGTAGTAGCAGTAGTAGCAGTAGTAGTAGTAGTAGAGGTAGTAGCAGTAGTAGTAGAGTTGTAGTAGTAGTAGCAGTAGTAGTAGAGGTAGTAGTAGTAGTAGAGGTAGTAGTAGAGGTAGTAGTAGAGGTAGTAGTAGTAGAGGTAGTAGTAGTAGCAGTAGTAGTAGTAGTAGCAGTAGTAGTAGTAGTAGCAGTAGTAGTAGTAGTAGTAGTAGTAGTAGCAGTAGTAGTAGTAGTAGTAGTAGTAGCAGTAGTAGCAGTAGTAGTAGTAGTAGTAGTAGTAGCAGTATGGCAGTAGTATAGTAGTAGTAGCAGTAGTGGTAGTAGTAGCAGTAGCAGTAGTAGTAATAAAAGAATATGTATATGCTTTCTGTACTATATTTGTTTTTGCAAATATTTGAATTTTGAATTTTACAGTTATAAATACATAGTACCACAACGAAACAAAGAAGTACTACATATATACACATATATACGCACACATACATACATACATACATACATACATGCATACATACATACATACATACATACAGACATACATACATACATACATGCATACATACATACATACATACATACATACATACATACATACATGCATACATACATGCATACATACATACATACATACATGCATACATACATGCATACATACATACATACATACATACATTCAACACAAGTAACAGGATAATTTAGCTCACATCCCTCCCCAACCCCACAGATTCATCTCATATAATCATTAACATAAAACAGTGTTATTTAAAGCCGTAAGTAATGGTCATTATTAGTTTTGGGTCTAGTGTTTTTCACCCGCACGATGTTGGTCTTATTTTTCATTTACGTGGTCTTAAAAAGTCTTAAATTTGGGGTCGTCAAACCTGGGGATACCATGTGTATGCTTTTGCTATGTCTGGAATGTCTCACAGTACGGCATTAAACCTTTTTATCTTCATGGACACCAAACCAGACCAAGTTATAGGTCAGATCTCTCAAAAAGCGACTCAAAATCCCTGCTTTTCTAGGTATTTTTGAGCTTTAAAACCATCTATACTTGAATAAATGTAAGATCGAGCTGTTTAATGTCGTACTGTGGAACATTGTGGGTAGAGCAATGACATCGCCATAGAAACAAGCAGGTGACGGCCCCTCCACCAGAAAAGTTTAATGAAATGAGTCCGTCTAACTTGTGTTTCACCGTTAATTCCGGAGCGCCCTATAGAACAGTATGTGTAAAGGTCTCGGGGCCTATCACACAAATGGAAGGGCCCCGTGATGAATTGAGCCGCTTCGGGGGGGAATTACCGGAAACATTTGAGTCTGGGTACAGTTACATAAAGCAGAGAGGACTTTGAAAATAAAAAATAAAAAAAAGCGCGTGTGCTGTGACCATAAAGCCTCCTCTCCATCACTCGCTGCATTGATCAGGCCATTCCACAGATTTCCCCCTGGATTTCAGCGCCACGCAATTAGTGCCCGCTCCGAGGCTCACTCACCAGCGCCGCGACCGGGAGAATAACTACATTTGTTAATACGGCTTGAATTTTTGAGTGTTTTTGACAAGCTTATATGAATTTTGTTGTTAGTTCCGGGCTGTGTTGATATGTTTAAAGGTCCAGGGGCTTTAAATCGTGTTTTAATGTTGTTACGCCGTCAAAAACAGACCCTGGAGTTGTGTTTTGTTTCATTCGCACAGGTTTGAGTAAGGTTTTATTATTATTATCATGTCGTGAAGTGGTAGTTTTCAAGTGAACGGCAACTTTTAACCTTTTGTTCAGTAGAGATTGGCGATTCCAAGCATCCAAGTTCATTCAAGTGAAGGTGTGTGGAGTTTAAAAACACAGTGGAGCACTTCCTGTATCACCACATGACATCACAAGGTGGAACAGAGTCAGTTTGAGAGACGAACTGTGTGTTAAATGTGTGTGAATGTGTCAGAAAATGTGGTAATATGGACCCTTTAAGTTTAATAATGCCGTACTGTGGAAAAATTATAAAGAAATCAATGATATCTCCATGGAGACAAGCTGTAAAGTTACACAATGCATCTTTACAGGGTTCATGAACAGCTGCCATGTACTATTATATACTTTATTTTTACACATTAAGTCACTAAATGCCAAAACTGTGTAAACTTTCGTCCTAATTGAGCGCCCTCTAGTGGTTGGTTAATGACTTTTTCCATCCCACTTTTGTAGTACTGTAGTATTTTGTGTACTTTTGTCGTATTAGTAGTAGCAGTAGTAGTAGTCATAGTGGTTCTAGTAGTAGTAGTAGTAATAGTAGTGGTTGTAGTAGTAGTTGTAGTAGTAGTTGTAGTAGTAGTAGTTGTAGTAGTTGTATTAGTAGTTGTAGTTGTAGTAGTAGTACTAGCAGTAGTAGTAATAGCAATTGTAGTAGTAGTAGTGGTAGTAGTAGTGATTGTAGTAGTGATTGTAGTAGTAGTAGTAGTAGTAGCAGTAGCAGTAGTAGAAGTAGTAGTAGTGGTTGGAGTAGTAGTCATAGTAGTAGTGTTAGTAGTTGTCATAGTAGTAGTGGTAGTGGTAGTATTAGCAGTAGTAGTGATCGTAGTAGTAGTAGCAGTAGTAGTAATAGTAGTAGTAGTAGTAATAGTAGTAGTAGTAGTAGTAGTAGTAGTAGTAGTAGTAGTAAAGTAGTAAATGCCAATCCAGTCCCGTCTAGTTTCAATCTGGCTATGCTTCTGTTGTAGGGAGCATTATACCTCCGATAATAATAGTAGTAGTAATAGTAGTAGTAGTAGTAGTCATAGTAGTAGTAATAGTAGTAGTAGTAGTATAAAGTTCTTACAAAATTCTTACAAGCTAAAAAGTTACACAGCACATCTTTATTTTTACACATTAATTCACAAAAACACCGAAACTGTGCAAACTTCCGTCCTTGCTGAGCGCCCTCTAGTGGCCGCTTCAGGACTTTCCCGATCCCACTCTGGCCCAAATGCCAAGACTGGTACAATCACCATGGCGACATTTTTTAATATTGTTTGATTAAATAGATCTTTCCTCTCGCATTTGCCTGGCGCCCGTGGCCTCCGTCCTGACTTCACGATGATATATGGCTCCAGCGCGGTGATGGCATGTCCCCCCGGTGCATTGTGGGATACCGTGGGTCCGCTGTAATAATTCTCGCCGCGCGTTGGACAGCAGTGCGAAATGGCGATCTCATTACACACTGCGGTATACGGCACACGGAGCAGCGCCCGCCTCAGCGCCCGGGCACCCTTTGGTCCCTTGGCGCCGGGACAGAAAAAAGAAACAAAAGTAAACGGAAAAAAGAAACAAAAGTAAAACAAAAACGGACTCGAGTTTGATCTTGAAGTAAGTTTTTAATCCCGTTTGACTCCGGGCGACGCTTAAGAGCAGAGAGGAGAGTTTGGGAAGGTGCTCGGATGGAAGAGGAGGAGGAGAGGAGAAAAGAGGAGAGAGGAGGAGATTAGGAGAGCGATTCGGACTAGAGAGAGGGGGGAGAGGAGGTAGGAGAGAGAGGAGGAGGAGATGGAGGAGAGATGAAAATGAGAGGGAGGAGAAGGAGGAGAAAAGAAGGAGAGGAGGAGATGAAGGAGAAGGAAGCGAGAGAAGGAGGAGTAAAGACGGAAAAGAGGCAAAAAGAGGGAGAGGAGAGAGGGAGAAGATGAAGGAGAAAAGAGGAGAGAGAAGGAGATTAGGAGAGAGATTAGGACTAGAGAGAGGGGGAGAGGAGGTAGGAGAGAGAGAAGGAGGAGATGGAGGAGGAGAAAAGAGGGAGAGGAGGAGATGGAGGAGAGAGGGAGGAGATGAAAATGAGAGGGAGGAGAAGGAGGCGAGAGAAGGAGGAGAAAAGAAGGAGAGGAGGAGATAGAGGAGAGAGGAGGAGATGAAGGAGAAGGAAGCGAGAGGAGGAGGCAAAAAGAGGGAGAGGAGAGAGGGAGGAGATGGAGGAGAAAAGACAGAGAGGAGGAGGAGAGAGGGAGGAGATGGGAATGAGAGGGAGGAGAGAGAAGGAGGAGAAAAGAGGGAGAGGAGGAGATGGAGGAGAAAAGAGGGAGAGGAGGCCTGGCGAAGAGGTAGGAGAGAGAGAAGGAGATGGAGGAGGAGAGAGAGAAGCAGGAGAGAGAAGGATGAGAAAAGAGGGAGAGGAGGAGATGGAGGAGAGAGGGAGGAGATGGAAATGAGAGGGAGGAGAAAAGAAGGAGAGGAGAGAGGAGGAGATGAAGGAGAAGGAAGCGAGAGGAGGAGTAAAGAGGGAGCAGAGGCAAATAGAGGGAGAGGAGAAAGGGAGGAGATGGAGGAGAAAGAAGGAGAAAAGAGGGAGAGGAGGAGATAGAAGAGAGAGGAATGAGTTGGAAATGAGAGGGAGGAGAAAAGAGGGAGAGCAGGAGATAGAGGAGGAGGAGAGAGAAGGAGGAGATGGAGGACTAGAGAGAGAGGGGTAGAGGAGATGGGAAAGAGAGAAGGAGGAGAGAGAAAGAGAATAAGGAGTGGAGTGGACATGGAAGAGTGGATGAGATGGGAGAATACAGAAAGAGAGAAGGAGGAGAGGAGAGAGAGGAGAGAGAGAAGGAGGAGAGGAGAGAGAGGGAGGGGAGGAGAGAAAAAAGGATAAGGAGTGGAGGACATGGAAGAGTGGAGGAGATGGGGACTACAGAGAGAAAGAAGGAGAAGATGGAGGAGAGGATGGAGGAAGAGGAGAAGGAGGGAGGAGAGAGAGAAGGAGGAGAGGGGAAAGAAAAGAGCAATAAGGAGTGGAGAGATGGCGGAGGAGAGATGGAGGGAGGAGATGGAAGAGAGAAAGAGAGAGAGCAAATAGAGGAGAGCAGATCCAGATCGATAAAGTCTTCTACACTTCAGGAGCCGTAGAAGTGACAGAGGAGAAGAGGAGAAGAGATGGAGGAGAAGAGAAAAAAGGAGGAGGAGAAGAGGAGAGAGGGAGGTAAGAGAGAAAGAGTTAAAAAGAGGAAGAGGACAAGAGAGGAGGAGATGAGGAGAGGAGAAATGGAGAAGATAGAGGCGGAGAGAGGAGAGGCGAGAAGGAGGGAGTAGATGGAAAAGAGAGGGAGCAGATAGAGGAGAGCAGATCGATAAAGTCCTCCACAGCTCGTGGTCTTTAGAAAGTCCACAGAGGCCTGAGGGGCCCCGGGGCCGAGCGAGGGACCAACATGATCCTCTGATACAGCAGTGGAGATAAAGACTCTTCACTCCCAACAAACGATAAGAAAACCTCACCTAAACGAGGGCTGGGGTCATTAAGAAGCTGCCGATACGATACGATACGATACATATCTCGATACAGTGCACTTTCGATTCGATACGATTAAGTTCAATAAAAAATAAAGGTTAAATCGTGACTGTGATACTAAAAATCTTTGCGCAAAGTTAACATGAAACGCACACATTTTAATCCTCAAAACAGTGAAAATGTCAAATGTGTTACATCAATTCGAGTTTCTTTCCTCTAAACAAGCAAAAAAAACTACGTCGCTGTAACAAAATAATTTTGTAAAATATACCAAAAAATACTCTTGGCGATATATCGATACACAGCCCATGATATCGATACTGTATCATCACATTAAAACCCCTTAATACCTGAATTTATGTACTGTATGTATATAAAAATGTTTTGTTTGTGTTTTTACCTTATTATTATTAAATTGAGATTCTTAATTTGACTAGAGCAAAAAAGTAAATAGAGATTTGGGTACGTTGTAAATTTGCGACAACTAGAAACGAAGAAGTGCTTGACAAAGGTTCCTAGGAAGGTTCGGGGACTGGGAAAAATGCAGCCACGATCTCGACTTAGAACTTTGATCCAAACGGTTTGATGCATATTTGTGACAGTCGGAGATACGATATATCGATATTTCAATATTTTTGGGTGTGATTTCAGACCATAGATAAATGGGCATAGCACTCCGAATAAGAAGTGTTCATGGGCGCGCTTCCATCTCCGTCGACTCTGGCTCCAGTTGACGTTACATCAAAAAACTGTTGCAGCATTTTCGTCTTAAAATGTTCACATTAACCCACTCTTCATGATCCTGGTGTTTTTATCTCACTATTTTACTTTTTACGTAAACAAATTCCTATTCTTATTCTTATAGAACTCAGCACCAAATTCGTCCCTAGAGCCTCAATGAGCTTCATTTGACTGGAGCTGAACACTATAAGTAACGTCACACTCCCTTAATTCACTTCTTTACACAGTTTATGGTTCATACGTAAAACGAAAAAACTCATTGCTATTTGGGAATAAGTGAATTTAATAAAAACACTTAAGAAATCATCCACTGATTTGAAATTTGGCAAGAAAAATACAGTTTAATAATATGTTTTTGCATTTTTGTGTGTGTTTTAAGTGCATAATATGTGTTCTGGAAGCGTGTACATTGAACTGTATTGATAAGAGTAAAAGGACACAGAGGGACGGGGTTTTCTCTCCTCTTTTTCTCCGTCTCCTCCTCTCTTTCTCTCTGTCTGTCTCCCTTCATCATCCCTCCATCATTTTCTCTCTCTCCCAGTTCATTTCCAGGCTTCTAACTCGTTTGTCACGTACATCAGAAGGAGCTCGAGATCATACGGCGCTCGTGTTACTCTGTGTTTCGCTAATGAGACCGGCCTCTCTTCTTCCCCTCTCATTCCCTCTCTCTTTCTCTCCTCTCATCCCTCTCTTCCGGCGCTTGCTTTTTGCCTTGTTGCCCTTTGAAAGCCCCTCTCACCTCCTCCGTCTCCTCTCTCTCGCTTTCTGTTTTCAGTCTTCCATCTTTCCCTTTCCCCCATTTTTTTCACTCCTCCATCTGCTCTCCCTCTCTCTCTCTCTGTCTCCACTCCTCCATCTCTCTCTTTTTGTCTGTCTCCTCTCTCCTTTCTCCTTTTCTCTAGTCCTCTAACTCTCTCCCTTCCCCCATCTCCTCCATCTTTCTCTCTCTGTTCCAACTCTTCTTTTTCCTGCCTCTCTTCTTTTCCTCTCTCCTCCCTCTCTTCTCTCCTTCATCTCCCCTCATTCTCTCACTCTGTCTCCACTCCTCTATCTCCTCCCTCTCTTCTCTCCACCCCTCCATTTCCTCTCTCTGTGTGTCCGCTCCTCCATCTCTTCTCTCTCTCTCTTCATTCCTCTATCTCTTCTCTCTCTCTTCGCTCCTCCATTTCCTCTCTCTCATTCTCTCTCTCTGTCTCCACTCCTCTCCTTCATTTCTCTCTCTGTCTTCGCTCCACTACTTTCTACTTCTCCTCCCTCTCTTCTCTTCTTCACCCCTCTCCCTTTCTTCTCTCCTCATCCCTCATTTCCCCTCATCCTCTCTCTCTCTCCTCCATCTCTCTCTTCCCTCCATCTTCTCCTCTCTCTCTTTCTCTCTGTCTCCACTCCTCTTATCTCCTCCCTGTCTCTTGCTCTCCTCTCTCTCTTTCTCTCTGTTCTTTTTCTCTCCGTCTTGTCACTCTGTGTTTCGCTAATGACCCCGACCTCCCCTCTCCTCCTTCTCTCCTCCATCTCTCCCTCTCTTCCTTTCCTCCTCTCTGTCTTGTGTTACTCTGTGTTCCACTAACGACCCAGACCTCCCCTCCTCTCTCCCTCTCTCTTTCCCCTCCTCATCCCTCTCTTCTGGCTCTCTCCTTTCCCCTCGTTGCCCTTTGAGAGCGTGGCGGTGGCACGGCGTTTGTTAGTTAGTGCGCGGTTTGGCTCCTAGTGGCTCTGGCGCTGTGGTTTGGGGCGGAGAACAGGATGAGAACGAGAAGAGACGTGGGGGTGGGGCGAGATGATTATTAAAATATGCTCTTAAAGCCACAGTACGTAACTTTTTTAGCCAAAATACAAAAAAACGCCTTCTCTCTCTCTTCTTTTTGTCGTTTTTATTGTTTTTATTCCACTTAAAGACCTAGAAACATGCATATTTACGGCGAGCAGGCGTACATCTCCACAAACCTTTTTACAAAATTACAAACTTAATTAAAGATTCACTGTGTAACTTTTCTAGTAAAGTGTCTGTCACATGTGGAGATCTTCTCGTTTTGTCTAAAATGTTTCACAGTAACTTATATACTGTATCTTGCACTTTTTTCTCGATTTACAGATACTTTTATGACGCAAAAACACGTATTCTCCACAGATTTGACCTGTAACTAAAATAAAATAAAATAAAATGTAAGATATAAACATTTAAATCTATCAACAAAGGACTTAAAAGTAGTGAAATTATCCGTTCCTGCAGCAAAATCATTTTAGTTGACAAGTTATCTTCAAATAAACCACCTCTAGACTAGAATTAATTCAATTTAGATCTAGTAAGAAGATAAAAAAAATCTGAAAACAAGATGAATAACCTCATAGAAATTTCAAACTCTTGACCAGAACAGAGACATTTGCAGTGAGCAGGCTCGCATCTCCACAAACCTGACTCGTATTTGCCCTGGAGGAGAGACCGTGTACCTTTTTAACCCTTGAAGACCTACGTCATCGTATACGATAACGAGGAATATGTTTTATATAACTGCGCATAACTTTATAACCGTAAGAGATAGAAACTTACTCTTTTCCCCTCTGAAAGTGCAGACATAGAGGTTTCCGTACATTTCTGCGGCTTTATCCTACGTCACACTCGCGCTGTGTGATGACGTGCGCAAAACTAATGTCCAATAAGAACTTTGTTTTCCCCAAACTCATGTGCTCCGTCCATTTTGATTGACCCAAACTTTGCCAAAGAGTGAAGTGAGTCAAGATGGTCGACTCCTCTGACTGTGTGTGTTTATAACTAGTGAAAAAGTCGCTCTAAGTGGAGTTAATAATCACATAAATGGCAATTTACGCATCTTGGTGTGTGTAATTGCTCATCCCTTTGCTATTTTTATTTGAAAGGTTTATTTCAGTCAAAATGAACAAATACAAATGTAATAAACGTCATGGAAATGCAGAAGTGCTGTGGCTCTGGCCCTGGACCTGACAGGAGCTGTTTCCATGAGGCACCAGAAAAGTAATGGAGCGATTACACTTTTTTTTGTTTTTAGGGCAATAAGGAGATTTTTAATTTTCTTACAGACTTGATATTTAGCATTTTTGTAGCTAAGGCCCTAAATTAAGCATTTTTTATGTCCAAAAAGTTGTTTAAACATGTTTGCTGTGTGTTTTGTATAAAAGAGTGGGAATTTTATTTTCAGTTTTTTTTTTTATCTCTATTCCTGGTCCTGTAGCTTTTATTACAGTCACATGACACAACTACAGCAGCAGACTGTGAAATAACAGGCTGGACTGAACAAAAGGATGTAGAACACTTCATTCTAGGGTAAAAGGGGCCGTTTTAAAAGCAAAATTAAGAAAAAAATCCAGGCGAGGAGAAATGCACTAAAATTTCCCTTAGGTCTTCAGGGGTTAAAAATAAGTATCTTAATTAAAGATGCGTTATGTAGCTTTTCTGGTCAAGTGTCTGTCGCATGCTTGTCTCAGTGGAGCTGTTATTGCTTAAAACGCTCTAAAATGTTTCACACTATGGCATTAACATACATGTACTGAATCTCGCACGTTGGATTGTGTTGAAATAATTGAAATAACGAGCGTCTTAAGTCTGTGTTGTTGTCGTTTTGTGGCCGGCTCCGGTGCTCAGACGGTGAAGTGGGAGACGAGGGTTTTTCTTCCGTGTTTTGGTCTCCGTCTCTCTCCGAAAACATGACATTGTTTGGGACGCTTTGCGCTTTTCCGGCTCGGCTCTGAAGGTTGTTAGCGAGCATCGAGTTTTTAGTTTTCTTGACACTTTTACAGTTTACTTTTCCACGAAAACAAGTGCGAGGAAGTGCTCCACGCCGCCGGATTAGTCCTGACAAAATCTGTGAAGAGCCCGGTGCAGCCCACAGTCCTTCTTTCAAATGTGTGCTCTGGGTTTTTCTCTCTCTCCACCTTTCTCTCTCTCTTCAGCTCCCTCTTTCCTGCTTTCTTTATTTCTTTCTCTTTCTCTCCTGACCACGATCCCTCATTTCTTCATCTGTCTCTCCATCATTTTCAATCCCTCCATCTCTCTGTCTTCAGCCCCCCTCTCTCGCCATCTGTTTCTATCCCTCAGTCTCGTTATCTCTCGCTCAATCTCTCAAAACTTGGTTTAGTCCTGGTTTGGTCCTTGTTTAGTCCTGGTTTGGTCCTTGTTTAGTCCTGGTTTGGTCCTTGTTTAGTCCCGGTTTGGTCCTTGTTTAGTTAGTTCTGGTTTAGTCCTGATTTAGCCTTGAATCAGACTTGGTTTAGTCCTTGTTTAGTCCTGGTTTAGTCTTGCTTTAGTCCTGGTTTGGTGTTTGTTTAGTCCTGGTTTAGCCTTGGATTAGGTTTAGTTTAGGCTTGGTTTAGTCCTGGTTTGGTCCTTGTTTAGTCCTGGTTTGGTCCTTGTTTAGTCCTGGTTTGGTCCTTGTTAAGTTAGTTCTGGTTTGGTCCTGATTTAGCTTTGAATCTTGGTTTAGTTCTTGTTTAGTCCTGGTTTAGTCTTGCTTTAGTCCTGGTTTGGTCCTTGTTTAGTTCTGGTTTAGACCTCATTTAGCCTTGGATTAGTCTTGGTTTAGACTTGGTTTGGTCCTTGTTTAGCCCTGGTTTAGTTTGGAATTAGTCCTGGTTTATTTCCTGGTTCTTATTTTGACCTCAAGAGCCGCTTTTACGAAACATCTGGACTGGGACAAGACTTTTTTTTCTCAAATACAAGCAAAAAAAAAAAAAAGTGTAAAGTTTTTTGGCGTTATTTCTCGCCCCGTGACTCAAATCTGTGCTTTCGTCTCATGTTCTTGGGCTGTTCTTGCCACGGGTCCTTTTCAAATCTTGGTTATGAACGGCTGCAGCTGCCGTTGGGGCTCATTTTCAGACGGACGCGGGGCCGGCGTGTACGTTTGGCCCCGGGACCTGTTGGAGCGCAGGGGCCCGTGTTAATCAGAGGTACCTGCCCCGCTCTAATGAGGTTTCCCGCTCGTTTTAATGGGAACGCCGCCTCGGGTTGGAAACATAAATTTGATGTTTACATGAAAAGGCGGCGTTGTTAGGACACGGCCGAGATCAGCGAGGTCCGACCGGCCGGGGACGCCACGCAAATCACAACAACGCAAACTGTAGCTGCGTTTGGATGGATGCGGTTTTATTTTCCAACTATAAACAGTATAAATAAAAAGAGATCAGAATTAATAATGAGATACTGAGATATAAATAATTAGAATTAGTTCAGCAAATTGTAACATAACATTGTAAGACAGGTACACAGGAGTCCAGTTATGTCAAATATCCTCAGTCTCGCCATCTTTTTCTCTCTTTATTTAGTCCTGGTTCAGTCCTGGTTTAGTCCTAGTTTAGTCTGGGTTTAATTCTTGTTTTAGTCTTGGTTTAGTCCTGGTTTAATCTTTGTTTAGTCCAGGTTTAGTCCTTGTTTTGTACTCTTTTAGTGTTTAGTGACCTGATTTGGTCTTGGTTCAGTCCTCATTTAGTCCTGGTTTAGTCCTGGTTTAGTCCTGGGATAGTCCTGGTTTAGTCTAGGTTGAGCCCTGGTTTAGTCCTCATTTAGGCCTGGTTTAGCCTTGGTTTAGTCATGGTTTAGTCCTGGTTTAGGTCTAGATTTAATCCTTGTTTAGTCTTGGTTTAATCCTAATTTAGTCCTGGTTTAGTCCTGGTTTAGTCCTGATTCAGCTCTGGTTTAGCCCTGATTTAGTTCTGAGTTAATCTGGGTTTAGTCCTTGTTAAATTCTGTCTTAGTGCTGCTTTAGTCCTGGTTTAGTTATGGTTTAGTCCTGGTTTAGGTCTAGATTTAATCCTTGTTTAGTCCTGGTTTAGTCCTGCTTTTATTTTCGTTTACCCCTGGTTTCAGCCTGGTTAACCCCAGGTTTAGTCATTGTTAAGTTCTCGTTTAGTCCTGTTTTAATCCTGGTTCAGCTCTGGTTTAGTTCTGGTTTATTTCCATGTTTAGTTTTCAGTTTGCGTTCAGTGGAATCAGGCCTAATGATGTTTTTGTTTAGTTTCGGTCTTAATTCTTAAAGCCGTTGCCACAGAACTACAGTTGGTTCTCGTTTTCCCCGTGAAGCTTCGTGTTATATAATGTCTGAGGAGGAAGAGAAGTGGAGCACAGGGCGGAGAGATGGAAAAAAGAAAAGAAACGATTTTAAAAAAGTAAAGTTTGAATCAGGCCAAGATCCTGGAGAATAGTCGGCTCAGGTCAAGAGTCCAACAGTGGAACCAGCAGGAGGCCACTTCAGATACACTTCTTCTCTCCATCTATCTCTCTTTCTCTCCATCGATCTCTACCTTTTCCCCCTCTCTCTCCACCCCCCCTCTCTCCTTCTTTCTCCTGTTTTCACTTTTTCTCCATCCCTCTTTCTTCCTCTTTCGTCTCTCTATCTCCATCTAAATCCTCCCGCGGTCTCTCCAGCTCTCTCTCCATTTTTCTCTCGCCCTATTCCCCCCCTCCCTTCCTCTCTCTTTCCATCTCTTTCTACACCTTTCTATCTCCACTTTTCTCTTCAGCTCTCTCACGCCCTCTCTTTCTTTCTCTTTCTCATCTCTCTCTCACTATCTCTCTTTCTCGCTCCTCTCATCTTTTTCCCTCCCTCTCTCCACCTCTACCACTCTCTTACTCCCCTTTTCCACTCTCATTCTCCATCTCTCTCTTTCTCTCTCTCTTGCACTATATCTATCCTATCCCTCTCTCATTCTCTCTCCATCTCTACCTCTCTCTTACCTCTCTCCCTTTCCATCTCTCTCCATCGCTCTCTCCAGCTCCCTCTCTATCATTCTCTCTCTGCACTTTTCTCTCCAGCTCTCTCGCCCTCTTTCTCCCTCCCTCTCTCCACTTCTACCTCTCTCCCACTCCCATTCTCTCTCCTCCATCCCTCTCTCCCTTTTCCCACACTCTCTCCACATCTACCTCTCTTTTACCCTCCCTCTATCCCCCCTCCCTTTTTCTCCCACACTCTCTCCACCTCTACCTCTCTTTTACCCCATCCTTCCCTCCCTCCCTTTTTCTCCCACACCCTCTCCACCTCTACCTCTCTTTTACCCCATCCTTCCCTCCCTCCCTTTTTCTCCCACACTCTCTTCACATATACCTGTACCTCTCTTTTACCCCCTTCCATCCCTCCTCCCTCCCTCTTCTCTCTTCTCTCTTCCCTCCTCCCTCCCTCCTCTCTCCTCCCTCCATCTTTCCTCCCTCTTTCCTCCTCCCTCGTGCTTTCCTCATCTCGATAATGGAGCATTTCCTTAATTGGCAGAGTGCGGGTTTAGGGGCTGTGCTTTGTTTGCCAACACGTCAGCACCAGAATTATTTCCAGCACATTTACGGCGCAGAGCGAGGCCGCCTCATTAAAGCCCTGCTGCCCGGATCGCGCTCGCGTCCGGGGCGGAAACGCACGGGGACGGGGCCCGAGCGGAGCCGTCCTGCACCGCCCGCAAACACCAACAGAAAAACACAAACGCACAAAAACACAAACACTAAAACAGAAGCGGGAGAAGCTGCTCGTCTCACTGTCACTGCCGCTCATTGGAAAATAATGGCCCGGGTTTGAAAATACACGTGAGCCGAGCGGGATTTGTTCATTTGAGACGCGCAGAACTGAAAATCTGTCGGAAAAGTATGGAAGAATTATCGTTTCTGTGCCGAAATAGTGAAATTACACGGTTTCTTGAGGTTTCTTATTGATACGAACCACAAACCACAAACTGCATTTTGATCATTTCCAGCCCATTTTCAAGCTAATTTTGTCCCAATACAGATCGACTGTACAAGCAGCTGTTTTTATTTGGTTTTATTTTATATTTTTTGCAATTTATTCAGTGCTTTTTTTCACCGCATAAGTCACAGTATATTTTTTTCCACACATAAAATTAGTATCAATGCAAAAGGCACATTAAAAGAAAAAGAAATAATAAAATAAATTAATAAAAAGAATAAAAAATATTAAAATATATTAAAATATATATTGAACAATAATAATAATAATAATAATAATAATAATAATAATAATGATAATAATAATGATAATAATGATAATAATAATAATAATAATAATAATAATAATAATAATGATAATAATAATAGTGTAAGCAGCTGTTGATGTCAAAATAAGCCTGCTGTGTACTCTCTGCATCTAATTATAATGCTGTTTGATAACCAGGAAGTGCACGTTAGCATGCTAGTTGTTATTCACTTACTCTTCACTTTTTCACCTTACACATACTGAGCATCCACATTATTCACCCCAATTATCCTATAGGTTCTTCTGACAACAGAGAGCGGAGAGTGGACTTTCGCTGTCACGGTAGAGCTAATAACTAGCATGCTAACAGTGCAGTCCCTGATTGTTGGATTAAAACACAGCGGTCCAAATTTACGCTGTACGTTCCAAACATCTAAATTATTCACAGCGTTGAGTTTTAGCGCTATTCTCACAACTTTGAGAGGTCAGATCGAAGTTCGCCGTCATGGCAAATCTAACAACTAGCATGCTAACTGTGCACTTCCCTATTCTCGGACCAATAAAACGCTTCCTGACAGTTTCTCAAACAGTTTGCAGCGGTATTCCAAGCGCTCTAATTATTCATGGCGTTGAGTTAAGCACGATTCGCAACTATCAGAAGTCAGATCAGAGTTCGCCGTCACAGTAAATTTAACAACTAGCATGCTAACAGTGCACTTCCTCATTCTCAGACAGTGAAACTCTATAATTAGATGCATAAGGGACATATTTTGACCTCGAGAGCTGCTTATGCAATATATCTGTACAGTATTTACCATTTGTTTCTCCATTTGTTGGAGTGGAGCGGAGTGAATGGTAAAGCTAACAACAACTACCATGCTAACAGCGCAGTTCCTGATTGTGGGACATGAAAATGCAGTTTCAGTTTCTTAAACAGTTTGCTGTCGTCCAAACGTATTCCTATTTTACATGTACACCACTAAGAGCGGATTTGTGATGCCACCGTAAAGCCAACGGCAACTAGCATGCTAACAGCGCACTTCTGCACTGCATACAGGACATATTTTGACCTCGAGAGCCTCTTATACAATATACTGTATCCATATTGAGGCGAGACACATTTTGGTGAAGTACATGGAGAAAAAAAAGTCGTATACGCCGCTTTAAGTACAGTATTTACCATTTGTTTCTCCATTTGTCGGAAAATGTCAGATTTGACTCGGTAATATTTCGGTTTCGGGATTGTAATACGAGTCTTGCTGCATAAAATCAACACTGTGAGGGAAGGAGGCCACAACACCGCACAAAAACAGCACACAAAGACGAGGCGACGCAGGCTGGAGGAGAGGAAGCCGCTCTCCTCCCTGTCACTGCCGCTCATGGGAAAATAATGGCCCGGGAATGAATATAGAGGTTTGAAATCCATGTATTTATGGAAGCAGAAAGTGTAGCGAGACAAGTGAATGTGAGGTGAGTTAGTGAGATGAGACGCATATAGCCACGAGCGCAGATCTGTCTGTCGGCGGGAGATGGAAGAATTACCCTGACAGTTTGAAACGGTTAAATTAGAGGAGATGTATCGGAGGCCGGGGTTTGGTATTGAGACCAGATGCAGGAATTTAAATAAAGTTAAAATCGATAGTTAACCGTTGGTAGTACAGGATTGTAGTCGCCCTCACGTGTATTTATATATAGTTTTCAGCAGCGCTTTTGGCTCTAGGACTTATGGTCAAAGTATTAAAAGCCTTATTCACACTGGATTGGTATTATTAATAATTGTGGAGGATGCCTGAGATCTTAAGCCATGTGAACGCGCCATTTTTGCCATTTGTAAAGTAAAAATTTCACCGCAAATTACCGACTCTACTGTATTTCGACGTCCGGTGATAATACTAGTCCTGTACGAATCAGCATTTCAGTGTTTGTTGTTGTAATTGTGCGTCTTTTCTATCTCTTTCTTTCAATCTCTGTTTCAATGTCAGTCAAATACAGTACCGTATTTTTTGGACTATAAGTCGTTTTTTCATGGTTTGGGTGATCCTGCGACTTACATTCAGGTGCGACTTACATATGTATAATTGTTAATCATATTCAGCTAATTACGAACTGTAAGTAGTGAAATATGCAGCTGGAAATGGGAATGGAGCAGCAGAAAGAACATTTGGAGTGAGCGAGAAACTTGTGTTTGACTGGAGAAAAGCAGAGGACACTCGAACTGCAGTGAAGAAAACAAAAACAAAGCAAATCACGGGCTAAAAGCTGGATTTAGCAAGAGTTTCTCAGAAGTGACATTGAGGAGGAAGAATTCAATGGATTTAATGATTTGGAGTGAAATGGAGAGTTTGGTAAACTTGTTCTGTTGTTTCTGCTCTAATTTTGTGAATAACTGTTCATATGTGACGTGAACCAGACACATGTTCAGCCTGTTGTTCTCTGTTCTATTCTTATTACTATGACTTAACTTTCAAGATGAAAAGTCTGTTCCTGGTGTCTGAAAATGTGAACTTATAAGTCCAGTGCGACTTATATATGTTTTTTTCTTCTTCCTTCTGCATTTTTTGGCTGGTTTGACTTATACACCAGAAAATAGTCCGGAAAATACGGTAACTTTCGGCGGTAATTTGCAAAACCAAACGTCCCCAGGTTGTACTTATCGTGTGCGATTATGACTAAAATCAGTAAAGTGAGTAATGTTAACTTGTCTCCATGGAGATCCCTGTACTGCTCCACAATATGGCATTATTTATTTTGCACAAAAACAGTATGTAGGTAAGTTAAATGACTTCAATTAAGAACATTTTGCTTTATTTGAGTCGATTCAACTTGCCAAGTAAAATGATCTGCAAGTGTTTTTTTCTTAATTCTGGTAAAATTCAATTTACTTTCTTATTTTAAGTGCAAAAAACATGTTGTTTTCCTTATTTTAAGTGTAGCAAGATGTATTTTCACATTTTTACTCCAAAAATTCTTGTTCTACTGGCAGATCATTTTACTTTTCAAGTGAAATTTAACCAAATCCTGGTAAAACTTTCTTCATTCAAGTCATCTTAACTTGTTTTTTGCAGTGTGAAGTCGCCTCTCCATGGATATGATATGACCTGTAATTTGACCTGCTCGTCTCCACGGAGATGCCTTAAATGTTCCACAATACGAGATTATCTATTTTGCACTTATTCAATTATATCACAAATACAAGTGGAAAAACATGCATTCTCCATACATATGATATGACCTGTATTTTCCTGCTTTTCTCTATGGAAATAAACAAACTGAATGCCACACTGTGCAACCTTTAATGCAAAGAAATGACATCTCCATGGAGACAAACTGGTGGCAAACCCTCCACCGGAAAAGTAACGTAGTGCAACTTTAACAATAATACATTTTTACTTGTACTTTGAGGCACTTCATCTGAGTTTTACCTTCTTAAAAACGCAAAAAACAAGTTTATCGTGACGTATTTTATGCATCCAGAACGAAGTTTTGTCGCAACAACAACTAGCAAGCTAACACGCACTTCCTAATTACTCAGAAATAGACGCCGACAACCCTCCGCTGACTTATTTTACCTCACGAGCAGCTTATATAACACGTTTAAACTGGGGCGAGACACGTTTTCCTCGGATACACGGACAAAAAGAACAGAACTCTTTGCCGTTATTGCGTTTGGTTTTCCGTACGAACGCTTCCGAGATCATCCCGAAGCCTTCCGCGTCGTCTAAAACAGTATATGCGCGTCTCTATCTTCGCTTCCCTCCGCGCACGTTATTGCGGAGGGACAATTACGACGGCGCGGAAGAACGGGACCCCAAATCCACTTATCCGAGTTCACGTGAGCATCCGGAACGCCGTGTAAAACCCCCTCTTCTATCTGTTTACTCTTATTGTTTCCTCCCGTTATAAAGTCCCAGTCCCGGCGCCTCCGTAGCCCCTTTCCTCACTTTCCCTCTTATCGCCGGAGTTATGCGCAGAGCTGCGTGATCCGTATCTTTAAATTTGATTGAGGGCATTTGCGGGGGGCTGTTATTGCATTTCACGTTTATTGTCGAGCTGCTGTTCTTTTTTTTCTCTTTCGTTTTTTTGTGTGTTTTTTTTCCCGTGCTTGTTTTTAATGTCGGCTTGGAGATTTCCGAGGTTGGAGCGCTGATCCTTTCTCATATCGCTCATTAGTCGGGATGCGGAGAGCGGTTTCTCTTTCTTTCTCTCGTTCTTTCTTTCTCTCCGTCATCTGTCTCCTTCCTTTCGCTCTCTCTTTCCCTTCCCTTATTCTCCAATTCTTTCCATATCTTTCTTTCTCTCCCTTATTTTTTGTTTTCTCTCCCCTCTCTCTATCCTTTTCCCTCTTCTTCTTCCTCCCTGTGTCCCTCTCTTTCTTTCAACCTTTCTCTTCTTTCTTTCTCTCCCTTCTTCTCGCTTCCTCTATCTCACCCTCCTTGTTTCCTTTCTTTCGTTCCCGCCCTCTTCCTCTCTTCTCTTATTCTCTCATTCTCTTCTCTTTCTCTCTATTTCCCCCTTTCGTTTTCCCTCTTCTCTTTTTCCTTTCCCCTCTTCTCCATCCTCCCTCTCTCTATCTCTCTCCACCTTCAACCTTACTTTCTCTTTCTTTCTCTCCCTTCTTCTCCTCATTGTCTCTCTTCCTTTTTTTCTCCCTCCTTGTTTGCTTCCTTTCGCTCCTCCCTCCCTTATTCTCTCCATCTCTATTTCCCCCTTATGTTTCCCCTCCTTCTCTCTCTATCCTTTCTCCTCTTCTTCATCCTCCCTCTCTCTATCTGTCCCTCGTTTTATTTTTTACTTTCTCTTTCTTTCTCTCCCTTCTTCTCCCCTCGTCTCTCTTCCTCTTTCTCTCCCTCCCTCTCTCCTTATTCTCCCATTCTCTCCATCTCTAGTTCCCTCTTTATTTCCCCTCCTCTCTCTTTCCTTTCTTCTCTCCTCCATCGTCCCTCTCTCTATCTATCACTCATTCTGTCCCTCTTTCTTTCAACCTTTCTCTTTCTCCTTCCTTCCCTCTTTCTTTCTCTTTCTTCTTCTCTCTTTCTCCTTCTTACCTCTCCCTCCCTTCCCTTATTCTCCTATTCTCTCCATCTCTCGCTTTCTCTTCTCTTTCTCTCTTTTCCCCCCTTTTATTCCCCCTCCTTCTCTCTCTATCCTTTCCCCTCTCCTCCTTCCTCCCTCTTTCTTTCAACCTTTCTCTTTCTCTTCACCCTGAACCTCCCTTCCCTCTTTCTTTCATCCTCTTCCTTTCTTCCTCCACCCCGAACCATTCTCAACCTCTTCTTCTCTAACTCTTTCTCCCCCTCTCCTCCACTCTCTCTTTCTCTATCTCTCCTTCCTTCCTTCCTTCCATCTCCAACATCTTCCCTCCCTCTCATTATCGCTTCCTTTATCTTTTTTCCAAATACCTCTCCCTCTCTTTCTCTCCTTCTTTCCCCCACGCCTCGGACAGTCTCCCCCTCCCCCGCTCCCCCTCTCCTCTCTCCCTCTCTCTTTCCTCCCCCTCTCCCTCTCTCCGCTGCTATAGCGTCGTCCGGCCATTACCCAGTTTAACAATGTGCAGCAGGCAGAAAAGTCCATTATTTCGGTAGCTCATCATCTCAAGCATCCACTCGAAACAAAAGGCCTTCATTGTGGAGGACCATCTATCACTTAAAGTCAAGCGAAAGGAAAGAAATAAGAGCAAAACACACACAAACGCACCAGGACGGAGAGAGGGATGGACGGAGAGAGGGATGGACGGAGAGAGAAGGAAAGAGACAGAGAGGATATCGTAAAAAATAAGAGCAAAACACAAAGAAACAAGACCAGGGATTAGGGTGGAAACGGGGAGAGAGAAAGAAATGGAATAGAAATGAAAGAGAAAGAGAAGAGAAAAGAAAGAGAGAAATAAGACCAAAACACAAAGAGTCAAGAAAGAGAAAAAGAGAGAGGGAGAGAGAAAGAGAAGAGAAAAAACAAAATACAAAGAATCAAGAAAAGGAATTGCCGTGGAAATGGAAAGTGAGAAAGACAGAGAGCGGGAGAAAAAAGGGACAGGGAGAGTGAGAAGAGTAAAAAGAGAGAGAGACAGAAAAGAAAAAAATGATAGATAGGAGAAAAGAAAAAAAGAGAGAAATAAGACCAAAACAAAACAAAACAAAAAAATCAAGAAAAGGAATCACTGCGGAAATGGAAAGTGAGAAAGAGAGAGAGAAGGAGAAAAAGAGGAAGAGAGAGAGAAGAGAAAAAAGAGGAAGAGAAAAAGAATCAAGGAAAGGAGTCGCTGTGAAAACGGAATGTGTGAGTGAGTGAAAAAAGAGGGAGAAAGAGAGAGAGAAGAGAGAAAAAGAGAGAGAGACAGAAGAGAAAAAGAGAGGACAGAAAAGAAAAAAGAGAGAGAGAGAGAGACAGAGAAGAGAAAAGAAATAAAAGACAGAGAAATAAGACTGAAATACAAAGAATCAAGAAAAAGAATCGCTGTGGAAATGGAAAGTGGGAAGGAGAGAGAGCGGGAGAAAAAGAGGGTGGGAGAGAGCAAGAGAGAGAAATGGAGAGAGAGAGAGAGAGAGCAAGAGAAAAAAGAAAGTGAGAGAGAAGAGAAAATAAAAAAGAGAGAGAGAAAAGGCCAAAACAAACATAATCAAGAAAAGGAATTACTGTAGAAATGGAAAGTGAAAAAGAGAGAAAGGGGGAGAAAAAGAGGAAGAGAGAGAAGGAGAAGAGAAAAAAGAAAGAGAGAGAGAAGAGAAAAAAGAAAGAGAGAGAGATGAGAAAAGAAAAAAGAGAGAGAAGAGAAAAGACCAAAACAAAAGGAAGAAAGAAAAGAAATTGGTGTAGAAATGGAAAGTGAGAAATAAATACAGTGGCGGAGAGAGAGAGTGATCTAAAGAGAGAAAAAAGGGCTAAAAAATAGGAGCGAGAAAGAGAGAGTAGGAGAAAAACAAGAAGAGCGAGGCAGAGGGATGGAAAGAGTGACCAAGAGAGAGAAAGACGACTATAGGTGGATCGTCACAAAAGAATAAGACCAAAACAAACAGACTGGATCGATAATTACTGTGGAAATAGAGAAAAAGAGAGCGAAAGAAAGGACAGAGAGAGAGAGGCAAATAGAGCTAATAGGGAGAGGAAGAGAAAGAGAGAAAGAGGGAGAGAGGACATCAGTTTAACAGCAGCCAGATGAGGCGCAATGAGGAGCGAGTCGTTCCTCCTCCTATAGTGGGAACACGTGGAGGATCCGGGAGCGAGGGGCCGGATCTTAATGGGATATTGTTGGACTAAAGTTATGAAATTGGACAAAACTGGAGCTCGGAATCCTCGTGTAAAGAATATGTGGAAACCCAGAGCCTAAATTTGACAACTGATATCATTATAGCTCCATAAATGTGTTTTAGATTTGAACTTTTCTTGAATTTCCGCCCATAATCTGTTACATAAATCTTTTGGCAATGCTCGTGTGCTTCAAAATAGCTTTTAAACAATATTAAAATTTTATCGTCTTGGTTCATTTTTGTTTTCTGAGACACTTACATCAAACTTTGTATTAGTTTTTTTGTAAATTGGCCAAAATATTCCACTAATATTCAACATAAACTAGGCAATTAAATCGGCTTTTGACAGTTTCGCAACTCACTGTAACACGAAGCGTCACCGTGCCTTTTTTCAAATTCAAAACGCCCTTGAAAATGAGTTTATATTTTCATTTAAAGACAGAATATTACGCAAAATCGCTTCCTACTCTGCAAAAACTAAAATCGAAAGATACAATGACTTGAATTCAGAAAGTTTTATCATGATTTGAGTAAATTTCACTTGACAAATAAAACTATCTGCCAGTTAAAATATGAAAATACACTTTTCTACACTTAAAATAAGAAAAACAACAAGTCTTTGCACTTAAAATAAGGGGCAGTTTACACGACAACGGTGGAAAACGAGTGGAAAGAGCAAAACATTTAGCCAGATGTCAATCGTTTAGACGGCAACGGCGTTTTGGGGGGTTGAAAAAGCGAAAATCTTGGAGCGGAAATCTTGAAAACCCTGATGTAAATGGTTGAAAATGGAAAACTGCATTTTCATGGGCCGTAGCGTCGAGATTACGTCACAAGCACGACTCAGTTCAGGAAAAAAACGAACATTGCAGCGCTTCAAATTGGGTTATACGTAGGGTGACTGGAATTTCAAAAATAAAATACTGGGACATCCCCGTATTTTTGGTGTTTGGTGATAATAAAACTGTGAAACGAGTGAATGAAGGAAAACAAAGTCGCATTTTCCATGACCAGTTTTGGTCATTTTTAAGCTGCTTTTCTGTATTTTACCAAAACAAATGACAATGTATGCCTCTCTTTACTGTAGGCAGGGATCAAATTGATCAAAAATAGGGACATTTCTTGTATTAAATTGGGACAAATCAGTGGTTTTGGATAAATCTGCTGGGACTAGGAGCACAGAGCTTAAAACTGGGACTGTCCCGGGTAAATAGGGACGTCTGGTCACCTTAGTTATACGCTGGGGTGTAGTGGGCGAGGTAAACGGGGATACGCCGTCCGCCCACTTCACCTGACGTGACATATTAAAAAATTACAAATATAAAATCGCCAACAAGTTAAACGTCAAAACCGGAGCTACTGGCAATGGTGAAAACAACAACAAACTTTTTTTGTGTGTACCGAAAGTGCCTGAATCTTACACGAAAAAAACGTTCGTCTTTCTCATAAGTCTATGCAGGTCGTTTTCACCATTGCCAGTAGCTCCGGTTTGACTTTTAACTTGTTGACGATTTTATATTTGTAATTTTTTAACATCTCACGTCAGGAGAAGTGGGTGGACGGCAAACGTTTTTTTCGTGTACCAGAAGTGCCGTGTCACAAGAGAAAAAAAGACCTGAATCTTACACGAAAAATAACGTTTTCCCGCACGACATTTCTCCATAAATATACAAAAACACGATACAAAACTGCGCATTATGACTTCACAAACCCGATGCGATGTGCTGTAGTTTCATTAGTGCTGTGATAGCGCTCTGAAGGGGGAGTGACTTAAAGCGGAGAGCAAAGGGAAGAGAGTGTCAAAAACGAAAGCAAAAATATGTTTTTTGGCGAATGCGGCGTTTCCAAAACAATAAAACGTAACGCGACGATCTAAATATGTTATGTGTTCGCCGTTAGTGCCCCATAGAAGTAAAATACCGTCTCTTTAATATTAACGGCTAGAAAATCTTGACGACGGGCGACGTGTCTTGCTCGAGGACACAACAGAAGTGCACATTCGGAAGCGGAGAGGAAACAGCTTTAATTTGTCTGCATAAACTTGTATAACAACAAATCAAAGTGGTTTAATGCGATGGCTCTTCCAAACGTCGCCATTACCAAATATGAATTCTGGTATTTTCATCCCCCGTTTTATGTGCAGTATGTCGGGTTTTTTACTACCCCAACATTTGTTAAAAAATGTCAAATCCGACTCGGTAATATTTTGGTTTCATGGCTATAACACGAGTCACGCTGCGTAAAATCAACATCCCCCGGAAAAGAAAAGCGCTCCGTGGTTTATGCAGGCCTCGGAGTACAGCCGCGTCTTAATTAAACCCCGAACAGCTCTTGTAATTCTCAAAGTGACGCTGTAAAATAAAAAAGAATTGTCCCAAAAACTCGTATCGTTCCGGCTGTAACCAATACTCGTAAACTATGTGATTGGGAAACAAAGATCGGAGCTTGTAAAACGTCCCCGTCTCCCCGCATCTGCTTCTTTAAAGCCGCGCTGTGGAACTTTTCTGGGTTTTCTGCCTGTTTCTGTGGATATGTCATTGCTCTGCTGAGGATCTTCCACAATATGACATTAAATATGACATTAAACCAGGGGCGTGTGGTCAAGACAATCAAGGCCCTAAAAAATCTAAAATGATCTCATGCCAAAAGAATAATTAAATAGTTTTGAATTATATTCAGATAATCCTGTTTTCCTACTTGATGCATGATAATTACATAAATTATAGTACTAAAGGCTGCATAAATAAGATGTAGGAGTACACTACAAAAAAGGCCTATCAAAAAATAAGAAAAAAATACAAATTTTGAAGTAAAAATGCCCTATTTTAAGTGAAATTTTCTGCCAGTGCAGTAAGAAATTTTCACTTACCAAGTTTTCTTAAAACAAAATATAAATCTTGTTCTAAACAGAAAACATGAGTTTCAAGTATTTAAGTCAAGATTTTTCACCTCATTGGTTTGAGAAGGAAGTTAAAGAGGCTTAACCTGGACTGATTTAATATAAAAAGGGCTTAGAATAAGTTGTAATATCTAGATAAGATAAATCAGGATGGAAAATCTTGAAACAAGCAAAATAATCTCATCTTGTTAAGTAAAAAAATCTTAAAATTGATGTACAGTGTCAAATACAGTCCAGTATATACAAATATGAATAAACTCTAGGGCAGGGGTCTCCAATCTACGTACAATTTGATTAATTATTATTGTAAATGTATATTTTTGATGCCTAACTTCGTGCCCCAATAAATGGATAATGGTTTATGTTTTACAGGCATCAAACTGTTCCAGTCTAAGGCTCTGGGTACACGTATCCAGATATTTTCATAACCTCATACTGTATATATTTGGCCCTTCTGTCCACACATACACATTATGGTATGAGTTATTAGACCAAAAAATGGCTTAAGATTTATTTATTTTGCTCATACTGATTTATTTTGCTCAGAAAAAGTTGAATCTCCGCAGTAGATTACAGTACCACAAACATTTAGTTGCTTTTCTGGTGTGAAGCTTTAATTTTTGGCTTTGGCCGTTTTTTTCAGAATAAAACTTTTTAATACCAAAGACCTGCGTTATTACATATATGTTACATTGGGCGTTAGTGGTAAACCTATTCCTTATTAGAAAATAAGTAAACCTGACAGTTTTTACTGCTTGGTAACATAAAATCGCCTTTTTATTTGCATTTCCACAACGTATATCAAAGCTGTGACTTTAATAGCAAAGTTTAACATAAAATTCTTCTTCAGTTTTGCTTTATGTCACAAAATATGCCAACTCCATCAAAATAAATAACACTGCCTATTTGGGGGCATTTGCAACAAGCTACCACAGGTCCAGAGAACCTAAAACAAACCTAAAAACATAAATTGTGCGAAAAAAAATTAAATGCTGAAGAGAAATTCAAAGTCTTTGTCATCGTGGACTCTTATGGGTTAAATTTCTTGCAACCCCTGAAATAAGAAGCTCTCTGGTAGTTTCACTAGAACTAGAAGAAAAACCCTGCTCTATGGTCTAGGTCTCTGCAATTTGACTCCAAAATGGCTCAGTGTACATACAGTTATTGTGAGTAAACATAAATATACAAATGTGCAATGTAGTTTGCATAAAAAATGGCGTTATTGAATAATTATTGACTAAATATTGATGTCCACCCCAAGTCTGCTCTCCAACAAAATCAAAATCACCGCACGCTACTGAATTAAACACCTCTACTTTACATTTGTTCAATTACAGGTGCTATGGCTCAAAAATACCTAGAAAAACAGGCATTCTGACTGTGAGCGGGGGTCGCCTCTCCACGGATCTGACCTGTAACCTGGTCTGGTTTGGTCTCCATGGAGATAGAAAGGTTTAGTGCCAAACTGTGAAACGTTTTGGACAAAGCCATAACGTCTCCATGGAGAAAAACATTTGATGGTAACACTTTAGTTTAGAGACCACATATTAATACCTAACTAAGTGGTAATTAGCTGTTACTTAGCTGTTAATCAAACCCTTATAAATGCTTATTAAGATGTCAGTGTATGCACAAAAACATATGTTATAATCTCCACTACTTTAATGGGAAGAAAAGAGTTAATGGATTAGTACTTAGACAAAAATGCATTCAAAGTACTTTATAAATACTAATAAAGATGTAATTAAGCACTTATTATGCATTTTACTGTTAACTAACTATTAATATGTGGTCCCTAATCTAAAGTGTTACCCATTTGACGGACCCTCCAATAAAAAAGTCACACAAATCAAAGTCTCCAATCTAAATTCCACCGATGAATCGATATTTCCTCTTTGCTACGACGATCCCCTCAGACTCCCTTTCCCGACTTTCCTCCTCCACACAAACCCCGTTCATTAGCGCTGATCAAACTCGGCGCTAATGCGAGCCGAGAGCGCCGCCGTGGCCGTTTCCGCGCCGTTCTCGTCGGGTTTCGGTCCAGGTCTCCCTCGGTGGCGCTTTCGGGACCGCTCGGCTCTTTGAAACCCGCTTAGGCCGGTCAAACAACGCTCCGACTTCTACCTACAACTCTTTAACTCCTCCAAGCAACCCCGCGGAGATGTCTTCACCCTTTTGAATAATACGTTTGATGCGCCGGAAGAGATCGCTTTTATCTTGGGAGCGTTTTTTTTTTCAAGGCGCTGGACCTAAATTTAACTTTAAAATATAAAAGATCAAGCAGGTTGGCGTCGTTCCTCACTCACCTTATGCATTCAGAGCATCGTAATCATCCACCGCAATGAGTTTATGAGTTTTTGCAACTTTTACAGCCCTGTGTGGAGTTTTTTCATGTTTTCCGTCTTTTCTGAGTCCCGTGACAGTCAAACTAGCAGCAATTGCCATGCAAATGAGTGAATATCAGACAGTAAAACGCTTTAAGATACAGATGCAAACAGTTTCAATCATATATTTGGCTGCTCTGGACCAGGTTTTGCTCAAATACCTGGAAAAAAAATGAGGTCCAGGCCCTTTAAAACTGCGTTCACCATTGTTTACATGGTTTTATTTGCTTATTTCTTTAGTTGAGGGACAATATACGCGAAATCACTAATTACGGTGTGAGTTATTAAGCTAAAAAATGACTTCAGAAACAAATGTTGCAAGAAAAACCAGTGTTTTGCTGAAATACTGATTTATTTTGCTCAGAAAAAGTGGAATTGCTGCAGTAGATTACCTTACCACAAACATTTTTAATATTTAGTTCCTTTTCCGGGGTGAAGCTTTAATTTTGGGCTGCAATTATATGTGAATTATATGTTATTGCTTCTAAAGTTTGTACAATTATTCTCCTGTGACTTCTGGGCTGGCGTTTGTTTTCACAAGCGTTTAAAAAGAGGTGTTTAAAATCATAATATCGTCTTTTTGGGAAATGTTGGACACAGATTGGGCATCGATATCAGCTAAAAAGAGAGTGATTAGTTTACCATTTTTTTATTGAAAAGTTATGTTATATTCCAGATTTGTGGTTACTTTCATTTTGTTTAAGGGCCCTGCTGTATGTATTGGAAAATATCGGTTATCGGACACATCGGAAAGACTAATGCTGGATATTGTATTGGCATTTTAACTGTGAGTGGGGTCGCCTCTCCACAGCTCTAACCTGTAACTTGGTCTAGTTTGGTCTCCATGAAGATTGAAAGGTTTAGGTTTAACACTTTAGTTTAGGGACCACATATTAATCGCTAAATAAGTAGTAATTAGTATTAGTTGGTATTAATCAAACCCTTATTAATGCTTGTTAAGATTTCAGAGTATGCACAATAACATCTGTTGTAATCTCCACTACTTTAATGGGTTAGTACTTGCAAAATATGGCCTTAAACAAAAAGGCATTGAAATTGTGATTTATAAATACTAATAAAGATGTAATTAAGCACTTATTATGCATTTTACTATTAACTAGTGGTCCCTACACTGTACAAATCCCCCTCCTTAAATCTAGAAAAATACATAAGAAAATATATCTAGGTCTTCATAAATTTCAAAATAAGATAAAATCACTTATCCTAAGCAATAATCTAAGTTTTACTTGACCTAAAATAAAGCATAAAACACTAATTCTAAGAATAAATTAAGATGAACAATCTCAAAACTAGAATATAAAGCTTGTTATTGACTGTTTTATTCTTGATTTTAGTTCATGAATCTGAATGAAATTCTTTATTTCCTTATTTTAAAACTAATTACTACTTGGTAACATATTGACAAATTGCAGCACTCGCCTAAAACTTTTAAATCTTTTCATTTTTCCATGTTACAAACAGAAGGTTCAGAGATACTGGACAATTTCAGTCCAAGATCGACTGATTTTTGTCCATAGCATCTTAACACTTGTTTTGCTTGTTCTGTGCATTTTAACTAGTCATAAATATAAAAACTAAATAAGAAAAAAACATATATTTTCTTGAAATAAGCGTAATAATCTTACATATTTAGCAGTCATTTAGTTCATATCCCTTAAAACAAGATAAATATGACTTTTTTGTCTAGATTTGAGAGAATAAATCTTGGTTAGTTTTATGAAATTGCCAGTGTAATCTAATCTGTGGTATTCACAAATATCGGTTATCGGACACATCGGAAAGACAAATGTTGGATATCGTCTTGCCTCAAAAGTTTTATATCAGTAGTGATTTATTTCCAGTTGTCCTCTAACCCTCCGTGTTTCTCTTGTCTCCTCAGGGTAACCAAGAGGCCACCAACCCTCCGGAAGCCATGGCCCAGCCGTACACCCCCGCCCAGTACCCCCCTCCCCCACAGAACGGCATCCCTGCCGAGTTCGCCGCGCCACACCCACTGCCCACGCAGGACTACACGGGCCAGAGCCGCGTGCCCGAACACGCCATGACGCTGTACACGCCCGCGCAGACACACAGCGAGGCGCCCCCTACAGACACGCCCACGCCCAACACCACGAGCGCACCGGTCAGTGTCCTCCACCACCTCAGCACCTCATGCTGTCAGCAGCACATGCTCCAAGTACGAACGCATGATTATTCCTCCATATCCTCCATACGACACCACAGAGTCACGCTCACAAGCTGTGTTTGAAGATTTGTGTTTGTCTGAGGCCGTGTTCACACCTGTCCTCGTTTAGGCCTGGTTTAGTCCTGGTTTAGTCCTGGTTTACTCCTGGTTTAGGCCTGGTTTAGTCCTGGTTTAGGCCTGGTTTAGGCCTGGTTTAGTCCTGGTTTAGTCCTGGTTTAGGCCTGTTTAGTCCTGGTTTAGGCCTGGTTTAGTCCTGGTTTAGTCCTGGTTTAGGCCTGGTTTAGTCCTGGTTTAGTCCTGGTTTAGGCCTGTTTAGTCCTGGTTTAGGCCTGGTTTAGTCCTGGTTTAGTCCTGGTTTAGGCCTGTTTAGTCCTGGTTTAGGCCTGGTTTAGTCCTGGTTTAGTCCTGGTTTAGGCCTGGTTTAGTCCTGGTTTAGGCCTGTTTAGTCCTGGTTTATTCCTGGTTTAGGCCTGGTTTAGTCCTGGTTTAGGCCTGTTTAGTCCTGGTTTATTCCTGGTTTAGGCCTGTTTAGTCCTGGTTTAGTCCTGGTTTAGGCCTGTTTAGTCCTGGTTTAGGCCTGGTTTAGTCCTGGTTTAGGCCTGTTTAGTCCTGGTTTAGGCCTGGTTTAGGCCTGTTTAGTCCTGGTTTAGGCCTGGTTTAGTCCTGGTTTAGGCCTGTTTAGTCCTGGTTTAGGCCTGGTTTAGGCCTGTTTAGTCCTGGTTTAGGCCTGTTTAGTCCTGGTTTAGGCCTGGTTTAGTCCTGGTTTAGGCCTGTTTAGTCCTGGTTTAGTCCTGGTTTAGGCCTGTTTAGTCCTGGTTTAGGCCTGGTTTAGGCCTGTTTAGTCCTGGTTTAGTCCAGTTTTTTTTTTTTTTTATATGTTTAGGCTTGGTTTAGATTTCCCTTAGACTTGTATTGGCAATCCTGGTTTAGACCTGTTTTTGTCCTGTTTTTGTCTTGATTTAGTCCTGGTTTGGTTTTGGTTTAGTCCCGTTTTAGTCCTGGTTTGTTTTAAGTTTAGACTTGATGTAGATTTGCCTTAGACCTGTTCAATCCTGGTTTAGTCCTGTTTTAGCCTCAGTTTAATCTTGTTTTAGTCCCGGTTTAGTCCTGTTTTTGTCCTGGTTTAGTTCTGTTTTGTTTTAAGGTTAGCCTTGATGTAAATTTGCCTTAGACCTGTTCAATCCTGTTTTAGTGCTGGTTTAGTCTTGTTTTAGTCCTGGATTATTCTTGTTTTAGTCCTGGTTTAGTAATGTTTTGTTTTATGTTTATCCTTGATGTAGATTTGGCTTGGACCTGTCCAATCCTGGTTTAGTCATGGGTTTAGTCCTGGTTTAGTCCTGGTTTAGTCATGGGTTTAGTCCTGGTTTAGTCCTGGTTTAGTCATGGGTTTAGTTCAAATGTTGATGTGTTTTTTGTGCAAGTGTGAACACAGCCTAAGATCATATGAACTTATCCAACATATTGAAAATTCATGTTTAAATCTGCTACTTTAAAGTCTGTATAGCAGCTCATAATGGGAAACTGCATGGCCAACAGCGGTTTGCACTTTTGCGTCACAAAAATGTGTCCTTGATTTCTCTATAAAGTGCATGTTCTCTGTCCCTAAACAAATGTGGGTCTAAGCAGTTGAGTAGTACGGTACATCCCATATCATTCTTTCCAGCTGACTCCCAATGAACGTTTAGTAGTCTTTTTTTGGCAGTCCTCTTAAAGTCCTCTTAAAGATCCCATATTAAGCTATTTTCTGCTCTGTTATAATATTGTTTCCTCATCACAAACATACCTGGACTTTTGTTTTGTTCCATCCACACGTGCTTAGCAAAAAAAACCTGCATATTTAGTCTTAGTCTGGCTTTGGAGATGTAGACAGGCTAAAAAAGTAAAGTTTAGATCCATGTTGACTCCATGTTTTGAAAAAGCCTGATGTACTTTGTGATACTATAGATCGTAATCTTTGTTGATTGAACCTTGAAGCGCTGTGTAATCCGTATGTTCTTGTCTGGGCATTTTGATTTGAGGCCATCGTTTAGTGGTGCTGTTGGTGGAATTGTTCTTTAATCAGCAGCACTTTACATTGCTTATCACCACTTATTTTAGTTGATTTCTTGTTTGTCTTAGTCACTCATCGTCCGTAGGTTGAAACGTTCCATCACTGAGCAGATGTGTTGTTATGTGCTGCTCTATTTTGTGCGTGTGCGAGTGAAAAAGTGCGTGTAAACCTGCTCTGTTTTATTCATGTGCCGAGGGGGGCGGGGGTCTGACAGACTACAGGCATGAAAGATTTAGTCCGTCTGAAAGCAGGCCACGCCCCCTCCTCTACCCCCAACGCTGATTTACTCGAGCTAAATGAAAAATGCACCCCGATTCAAACCTCCGACTCCAGTTGTGACGCATTTGGCCCGTTTTAGATAGAAATTTAGGGTTGGATTAGTGTTGGAGATGTTCAGATGGAGCAGAGGAGAGGGTCAGATCGAAAAGTTCATGGGACGAAGTTCAGATGGAGCAGAGGAAATGGAGGAGAAGAACAGAGGAAAGGGTCATGGAGCAGAGGAGAGGGGCAGATGGAGCAGAGAATAAAGAAAAGAGGGTCAGATGGAGCAGAGGAGGCAGAGGAGAAGAACAGGAGATGGTCAGAGGGAGCAGAGGATGGAAATGAGATGTTCAGATGGAGAAGAGGGTGCGGAACAGAGGATCCGATGGAGCAGAGGATTCAAAGGAGAAGAAGAGGAGGGTCAAATGGAGCAGAGGATGAAGAAAAGGGGGTCAAATAGAGCAGAGGATACAGAGGAAAGGGTCAAATGGAGCAGTGGAGAGGGTCAGATGAAGGAGAGGATCAAAAGGAGATGGTCAGATGGAGAAGAGGATGCAGAAGAGAGGATCAGATGGAGCAGAAGATGCAGAGGAGACGATCAGATGGAGCAGAGGATGAAAAGGAGAGGGTCAGATGTAGCAGAAGAGAGCGTCAGATGGAACAAATGATGAAAAGGAGATGGTCAGATGAAGCAGGTGATGTAGAGGAGAGGGTCAGATGGAGTAAAAGATGCAGAGGACAGGGTCAGATGGAGCAGATGATGAAAAGGAGAAGGTCAGATGGAGCAAACAATGAAAAGGAGATGTTAGATGATGCAGAGGAGATGGTCACATGAAGCAGATGATGAACAGGAGAAGGTCAGATGGAGCAGAAGATGAAAAGGAGAGAGTCAGATGCAGCAGAAGATGAAAAAAGATGGTTAGATGATGCAGAAGATAGGGTCAGATGGAACAGAAAATGAAAAGGAGAGGGTCAGATGCAGAAGAAGATGAAAAAAGATGGTTAGATGATGCAGAGGAGAGGGTCAGATGGAGCAGAAGATGCAGAGGAGACAAAGGGTCAGACAAAGTGGAAGTTTCACAGCTCACACCTTCTTTAATCTGCCCACCAATGACCAAGTTGTGAAATTGAATTAAACAGCCGAGATTGTCTCTTTCTATATATACGCTTGACCTGGGATTTACCTTACAAAAAGATGGATGAAAAGCTGGAAGTAGGTGTGTGGATGTGGCGGGGTGGAGGCAGATGAAAAAGCAGCGGCTCTTATATCTATGCATTAGCGAGAACACACCTGCAGGGGGGGTCACGCCGAGGCCACGTCCCCCCAGGAGAGATGTAGGTCAGCCATAAAGAACCTCTTAATAACTCCACTTTCACTGCCAACAATTACACCGGAACAGGAGGGAGCGGAGGGGGGGAGGGTGGGAGAGACGGGAGGGGTGTGAGAGCGATGGGAGGAGGGAGGGATGGAGCTTTGACGTTGATGCAATCTGAGTTTTATGCATCATTTTCGCATATACTGTCTTTCATTGACACTAGTTTGGTCTACTCTGCAAAAAAAAAAAGAGTATCTGCATTAGCGCTGCAAGTTTAAAAGTGCTGTACCTGATTTTTACCGCCTTAAAGAAGTGAAAACACAGGACTTCATTTGAAGTAGTTTGCAGCGATCGAAAGTTATTCCTTGCTTACCTTATGTATTCTGAGCATCCCAATTGTTCAATGCCAATGAAATCCTTTATATTTAGATGCAGACAGTCAAGGTCTGCTTGTACATTATACGTGTATTGGAGCAAGACGTATTTTCCTCATATACATGGGGAGAAAACTGGTAGGACTTTTAGTAAAATCATAAGTATTTTAACAGTAATCATTATTAAAAGTTCTGAAAAATACTAAAATGGATATATAAAGTCTTAATGGGATTGCATTAAGCGGGTTGTACATTGTCCGATTTTTGGCCCTTTTTGAGCCGATTTTTCACTCGTGCAACTGTTTTTGGAAGGCTGATTTTTGTGTTAATCGCGTGTCATGCTTCGTTTAATATAATGTGTGATATTTTCGATGGTACACTGCCCTACAAAGGCAGAAGACCTTAACTCACCAGAGTGTGAACCTGTTTTTATTTTGTCCAAAAGTATAATAGGTAGGGCTTCCAAAATTTTACCCGTAGTTGCTATAATCTTTTTTTCTCAGTTTCACACTCTGGCAAGTTAAGGTCTTTTGCCTTCGTAGGGCATTATACATGGGGTAACAAGAACCGATGAATCCCTCATGACCAGCTCCCGATCGCCAATCGTAGGTTGCAAGAATATCAAACCTGTTTAAAATCCAGTCGCCTCTCGTGAGGGTTTTGCACTGTTGAAGTCGTTCATACAGTGTGACAACATGAATTGTGAGCTGTGAACTTTTAAACCCTGCTATTTGGTCGTACAGTTTGAGCTGCAGCTGAGTGAAACCATCAAAAATATCACACAGTGTACACCCGGTTTTATGCACAAACCCTGCTAACCCGGTAGTTTAAAGCTCTTCAAACAGTCTTATCGCAAAATCCAAAGCTTCTGTGTTTAAAATGTAGATTGAATAATAAGTATTTAGTTGAGGTACAAAAGGTAATCAAATTTGTTCAGTTCAAAAATACATAATATTGAATATACTGTATTTTCTTGGTAGTTCTGAAACACAAATGTGCAATGAGTTGGGAAGCACGGCAGCTAGCATGCTAACGTGCACTTCTGAATGCATACTTCTGACAGTGAGATGTTTTATATTTAGATGCAGACGGTCCAGATCTGCTTATACAATAGAAGTGTACTGGGGCAAGACATATTTTGCTAATACTGTATACATTATATGCGGAGAAAGCTGGTCGGACACTTAATAAATCAAATGAAACAGGGAACAAACACCAAAGTTTTTGTAGAGGTGCAAATGCAAGGAACATCAATTTAAAAGTGAAAAAATGCATAGCGCACTCACATGGCTGATGTCCAAAAGCTTTTTTTTATTCTTTAAATTACGTTCCTTCATCATTTCATCATTTTTCTTGCTTTGGACCACAGTCAATCATAATTGGTACTGTCATGGTCACAAAAGGCAAATATTTTAACATTAATTATTATTCAAAGTTCTGAAAACAATATATCAAGTCTTCATGGGATTGTACTATGCACAAACGCTGCTACTAACCCTGTAGTTTAAACCTCTTCAAACATAAAATGCATAGGCTTCCTGTATTAGCGTTTCATATTTCAGTCTTATCTCAAAACCTAAAGTGTGTTTAACAAGTTAATTGTATAATAAATATTGATTACTAGTTGGATAAAAGGTAATTAAATTTGTTCTGTTCTAAAATACTTGACACAAATGAGCTAAACTGGACTTCAATGAGATTTAACTGTTCCGCCAGACTTTTATTTGTACCTTTCTATCTTTATCGTTGGTTCTGTCTTGCTCCAAAATGGTTGTTATTGCTGGCAGAAGCTTATTAAACTTACTTTTAACGATACTACTCTTGGTAATTTGGACCAATTCGCCGAATGGCCTGAGATCCAAAAGAGCTGTCTTGTTTGGTAACCCCGGCTTTAAATCTGAGCCTGGTCAGGAGCACCTACTTTGTACCTATGTTTTCTTCCGACCTCAGTTATGACTCCCATTACTCTTCCTCTCCCCATCCTTCCACTTCATTTCATTAGATTACATTGACTCTTAACCACTTCCATTGGCCCTTATGTTACTGTATAGCCCTCTTGTATAATGCCTTAAGCTTTATTTATCGCTGTCTGCTAGCCCCATCCGCCCATCTCGCCGTTCTCGAGGACTTTTTTTTGCGAACGTTGTCCTTTTTTCCCCCCTCACGATCCACTCTCTTCTTGCGGCTAATACCTCGTACTTACAGCTCCGTAATGGCCGCCGCTCAGCAGAGGGGCAAGCTAGCAGGAGGCACTCACTTTTCTGTCTCCCCCTTCACTACTGAGTCCTCTTCATGTTCTGGTCCCGCTGTGAAGAAAGCCCAGAGACGCAGGCCCTCCATGGAGAGATGAGAGCTCTTCCCCTCCCTCCCTCCTCCTTGCTTCTTTCTCTATCTCTCTCTCACTCACTTCTAAGTCTGTTCATCTTATGGCATTTCTCCAATCGTCAGAAAAAAAGAGAAATAGCAAACGCAGGAACAGAGCGAATCAAAGGGAAAACGAGCGCGGCGATGACTTACCCCCCAACGGTTTTGAAGTCTGAAGTTTGGCATATTAGGGTCAGGCTGAGGAAGCTAATGCTACTGTAAACATCCTGAAAAAAGACGGCTATGGAGCACAATCAGAGCATCTGTTAAACTTCCTTTCTTCCACAAATTCTTGATCATTAGAACTGTTAGCGTCTTAACAGTAAATGTAAAGTGTTTTGTTACCACCAGAACAATAAACATATAGGGTGTGAGTGGGTATACTTGACTGCAGCCTCTTGAAAAAAACAGCTTAGAGAAATTTACAAATACAAAACAAGCTAAATAAAACCTTTTGTGTCCTAGAAGATGTTATTTTTTTACTATAATATTCCACTGTATGGCATCAGATACTGTATCAGTCTTGTATTTATTTCATTAACAGTATTTTATTCATGCTGAGGAAGCTAATGCTACGGTAAACATCCTGAAAAAAGACGACTATGGAGCATAATCAGAACTAGAGATGTCCCGATCAAGCTTTTTGGCTTCCTTTCCGATTTTTTTTAAGAGTGCTCTTTCCGACACCAGTCCAATACCCTTTTTTTAATAGTGCCGTTTCTGTAATATTAGTGCCGGGAAGGAAGTTCGTACCTTAGCTCCAAAAAATCCATTAGACAACGAAAGCGTTACCTAACTTACCTTTTTTGAAATGTCTCTGCCAGTGTTTGCTGCTGTGGCTTTGTTGTCTTGCGCTTGTAAATCTCAAACTCGTCTGGATGATTCTTTTGTAAGTGACAAATCAAATTTGGTTGTGTTAAAGTGGCTCTGCTGGTTCCTCCATGAGAAACTGTTTGTTTGCAGCGATTGCGTGGCTGTTTGACTCTCGTTTTGTTGTAGTGAAAAGTCGGCTGCCGTAAAGCGCCTCAATGCCGCAAAAACGTGTGAAACTGGATCAGTCCGATCACGTGACTGAATCTGATACTGTTCGAAGAACTGTTAGTGTCATAATAGTAAATATACTGTTTTAATGCCGTTAAATATGTGGGGTGAGACCACATATACTTGACTGCACTCTTCTTGAAATAATTGCTTTTATATTGTTTGGGGAAATGTACAAATGCTTGCTAAATCAAACCTGCTCGTGTCCGAGGAGATGTTATTTTTTGCTTCAATTGCTCCACAGTACATAGCACTCTTCAGACTTTTTCTTTTGGGAACACTATTATCAATTAAAATATCCAAAACATCCTTCTGACTACGCCATCGTCATTTCCCCTGAGTAGAACCCCGCAACAAGCATAAAAATACAGTATATATCTTGTATTTATTTCAGAAAATGTGTTTATTACATACCTTGAAAAACATACTATCTTCCTGTGAATGCAGTCACCTATTCACAGATCTGACCTGTAATTTGGCTTGGAAGTTCCATATCTTTGTTTCTATATGACGATCAATAAGTTTAATGCCACACTGCAAAAAGCAATATCTAGATAAGTTAAAATGACTGTAATTAAGAACATTTTACTTTATTTGAGTGGATTCAACTTGACAAGTGAGATTATCTACCAATGGAATAAGTGTGTTTTTCTTAATTCAAGTAACATTTGATTTTGTTTCTTATTTAAGTGCAAAAACTTGCTGTTTTTCCTATCTGAAGTGTAACAAGATATATTTTCATATTATAAGTACAAAAGGTCTTGTTCCACTGGCGGATCATTTTACTTGTCAAGTGAAATGTATGCAAATCTTGATAAAACGTTCTTAATTAGAGTAATGGTATCTTGGCTAGATTCATTTTTTTTGCGGTGCATACTGCGACACATTGAAGACAAAGCACAAAAATCCTCATGAAGAGACAAGTAGGTGGTGTTCCTCGCACTAGGGATGTAACAATAACTGAAATATGGTGATATCGTATCGTCAAAGGTCTCACAATAATATTGCGGACCATCACAATATATCGAATCACAAGTGTCTTTGCTTAAATGAATAGTTATGATGCAGAAATAGCTAAAAAAAAAAAAAAACAGAGGGAACTACATAGACCATGATCCTTTGTTCCGTTTCAGTGCAGACGACATGAAGAAATAACTGTTCTAAGCACTTTGAAATCTTCATTCTTTGGATTAAGTCTTGTGAAGGCATTTTTAGAGGAAAAAGTAACATATTCCTCCACAAAATATTGCAATAAATATGGTACAGTGAGATGTATATGGTGAAAATGTTGTACAAAGAGATTTGGATATCTTTCCATCCCTAATGACAATAAATGTTTTACCAAATGACTGGTCAAAGCATTTTATGTCAGTCTTGTTATTACGTAGAATATTGTAATATCATGAGCCTCCCCACCATATCGTGAGCTTTCCCATGATATCGCAATAAATATCGTACTGTGAGGTTCATACCGTGATGATATCGTATTGAGAGACTTGGATATTAGCAAGTTGCTAATTTAAAATAGTTAAGTGTGACCCATGAAGCTGATTTGAATCTTCCATAAAACCTGGATGTACAGAGTGTCCCAAAATTTTTTACATAATTTGAAAAGCAATTATCTTGAAAACTACTAAGTCTAGTTTAGGTGTTGAATGTCATAAGTTTATTATGAGGCTTTGTTTGTTTGTTTGGTGAAGTTTTTCCATATTTTGCATTGAAGGCTGCACACGATATCTCATCGTGAAACTTGAATATCGTTACCTTTAATTAACATTCATAATCACATATGTTTGTTTAAGTTCTATTCAACAATATTAAAATGGTTCAGTTAGACTTTGGTTTGAAACAAAAACCTTTAGAAAACACAAAACATTGTTTTTCTTAAACTCACTTTCTGTCATAACTTCGTCTTTTGTCTCTTCTATTGTCATCGCTCTTCTGACAAGCCCCCCTCCTCTTCCTCCTCCTCCTCCGCTGTGTCCCTTCAGCTCAGAGTGCAGTGGGGTGTAAACACTTTGACCCATGGGGGGCGCTGTGCCGTGTCGCCCTCCGCTGCTCTCCCTGCTTTAATGACACCCTTTGGTCCTCTCGCATCGCCTCAACCGGGGACAGGGGATGGGGGGGGGCGGCTTTGATTGGGACGCCCCACGGAAAGCCACGTACCGGGGGTGGCTCGTCTCAGCGTGTTCCCCCTCCATTCGCCATCCGCCATCTCGCCGCTCCCGCTCCCCGCCAAGCCGCTCTATTCGCAGCTTAGAGACATGAAAAGAAACCGCGCCAGAAGTCTGAACAGAACGTAGATCGAATTCCCCGAAGAGACTAACAGACAGTGTGTGTTTTAATGAAGAGTTTTTTTTTTCCTAAGCTGCGTCGAGAAGGTACGGCGTTGTCCAGAACATGCCAAAAGATCATCTGGGACCCCGAGACTTGAAAGAAACCGAACTTTTCTCTTTTTTTTCACTGAATCCGCAGAGAGTCGAGGGCCACAGAGAGCGAGAAAATACCAGCTCGTTATCCCGCAGTTCAAATGGTGCTCGGTTTGGCTGGATTTCATGAGTAATCATTCTAGTTTGAGATAACAAATTAAAGGGGTGAGAGCCACGCTTAAGCATAGACCGTGACCCACTTTTCCACAGGGCAGACTATAGGGCTCTTAGATTATGTGCATATATCTGCACATATGGGCTGCAGAAGAGATCGGAGAGACTGTTTTATATGGAAGAAACAGAGTGGTGCTTGTAGTAGTTGTAGTAATTTGCAAGGGTGCCATTACAAAAGAAAAGATGCTCGATTCCAGGGGCCCATGACTGCCATAATAATATAATAGGTCTGTTACGGTTATTGGGCCTATGCGAATATCTTTTAAAGGGGCAGCTACCTGTAGTGATTTGATTAATACTATAAAACTGACCAATTAAGTCGCTTGTTAATGCCTCTAAATAAGACTAAACACGGCCATAGAAAATTAAATGAATGCTATTTGACCGCGACACAAGGCAGTAAACTGGAAATGTAAGACTCTACAGCTGTTATTGTCTGTTTAAAGGAACTGTAGGTAAGAAAACCAAATCTAGTCAAGTTAAGATGACTTGGATTAAGAACGTTTCACCATGATTTGAGTCAATTTCACTTGAAAAGTAAAATGATCTGCCAGTGGAGTAAGACTTTTTATACTTCAGATATGAAAACACATCTGGCTACACTTAAAATAAGAAAAACAACCACTTTTTGCACTTAAAATAAGAAACAAAATTGAATGTTGCTTGAATAAAAAGAAAAACATTTATTCCACTGGCAGATAATGTGACTTGTCAAGTTGAATCGACTCAAATAAAGTAAAATGTTCTTAATTTAAGTCATTTTAACTTACCTAGATATGTTTTTTTTCCAGTGTCGTAAACATTTCTTATCTGTGTCTCCAGATACGACACAAACATGTTTAAATCAAATATAGCTTTTACCGATAACACTTGTAATGATTTATTCTCAGTTACAAAAACATGCCCTACTTTTTTCTGCTATAAATGTGCTGTTTTGCTTCTCAAGACGATCCATCTGAAAGCAGAGTGAGCCTCACGAGTCTGTGACAGTTTCAGTGCTCAAATCCAGTTTATTTGTGTACATAAAGTAATTCAAAGTGCTTTACAGAATAAGAAATACATTAAAATCACAATATAAACAAATTAAATCATAAATAGTCATACAATTAAAGCGAGAGAGAACCTTTTAGTCGTCTGCAGCTAAACTGAACTGTTTTGAGCCTGGATTTAAACAGTCAAAGTAGAGTCTGTCTCACATGTTCAGACTGTTCCAGGTTTTATCCGCATGAATCTGAAACTCTGACTCTACATCTTTAGTTCTGACCCTAAAATGCCTAAAATGAACCTGTTTTCGTGGCTTGTCCACATACTGAGAATGAGAAAAACCCAGGAACAAAATAAAAACATGCACTTCCGAATAGATTCAAACAGACTATCATCGTTTTTCTTTTTCCAGACCAAAGCTTCATTTTCATACCTGATAGTTTCGACTGCTCACTTGGGGTCACATGAAAACAAACCCTTGGTCTGAAAAAAGAACCTAATAACGTAGATTATCAGGAGACAAAATGAATCTTGTTGGAAGACTAATATCTGTTTTTAGGGCAAATGCTTACTGTACTATGACTGTACCACTGTCACCTCAATTTGGAGTTGAGTTAACAAACATTAACATGACACAGGGTTCCTACAGTGTCTTAAAAAGTCTTAAAAGCATTGAATTTATGAACTTGGAAATAATACCTGAAAAAGCAGTACGTAACTTCTCCGTATTTCATTTCTCCTCAAGAGTTTATTTTGCCAATCACCATTATTTGGCTTAATAACATCGCCTAAATAAAGAGCTGTAGAACCAATAATTGAGAACGCAACACAGTCTCGACACTCCCGGGTCAAAATACTCCAAACACGTCACTGAAAATTACGCGCTACAGCACCACAAGTAAAAAGCTGAGCAGAAACGTAAAATCAAAGGCGATCTCAGCGGAACACAAAGTTTGGCTAAAGCCGTTATGTTTTTTAACGTTGGTTTTACGTTACCGAGCGACACATTTCACACTGAGGTCATGGCGAAGAGTCTCTACTCCCCATAGTCCTTTGTTTGAGAAATAAATGAACACAAATTGAAGAATTTTGTTTTTCTTTGCCTTTAGGTCTGAGAAATAGGTCTTCAGCTTTTATGTAAATGGGCTTAAAAAAAGTCTTTAAAAGGCTTGAATTTAACTTGAAAGAACCTGTAGGAACCCTGACGACAATAACAAGTGTCTCTGGTACAGTTTTTGTCCAGTTTTTCAAAAATTTTTAATCGTGATCAAATTTATATATGCCATAATGTGTACAAATAGCTCCACAGACTTCCATAATACTGGTCTACCACTTAGTTTGAGGGCAAATGCGCACTGACTACACCACTATAACCCCACGCTGGCCTTTAGATGACAATAACAATAACACAGTGTCTGGTGCATTTTTCTCCCCGTCATACTTTCCCGTAGACAATTCGAGTTTAGTAATAGTGATAATCCCTATATGCGCAGTAACATGTATAAATAGCCCCATAGACTTCCACAGCAGCGGTCTGGAGTCTGGGCGCGATCACAGCGGGAGGCCCTGATAGTAGCATGTCTCTGCGTTTATCACTGAACTATACTGCGGATCCCCATTTCAAAGCCATCTCCGCAGCCTTCTACCTCTCCTCTTCTCCCTCCATTCCCGGGGGACGGAGGAGAAGAGAGATACTGCGGCGCCACCAGCTTCATTGTCAGCTAATCCGCGCTAAAAGGGCCGAAAAACCAACAACGCGACAGATCTTACACCGATGTAGGCTCTGGGTTGAAAAGGAACGCTTAGTAATTTGGCGAAACAGCTGACTGGGGGGTGTGTAGGCAAAAAATGTAACCTGGGAACGAAACGCCGGACTATTTTTAGCACAAGGGGGGAAAAGTACGGCTCCTGAAATAAGTAGGTTGAAGTAAAAATAAATAGGAGCAAAACAGTTGAAGGGAATTGAGGTAAAGTGAGCTCCGAGAGGTATAAAAATAGAACGCAATCACGAGTGACCGTGGAATTTTGTTAGCTGTCATATATAAGGACACCTCATTCCATTGGCACTTTTATTTGTATTATTTTTTCTCGCCAAATGCCCTTTCTTTTGACATAAAGAAACATAATTTACTCACTGAAGTCGTCTCGAGTTTAGCTATTTTTAGGTGCTGATATCGCTCTTTTTGAAACGTAATTTTACAATATTTTCCGTCAAGCTTTTGTTTATGTAAAGGTATAAAAGACGCGTTAAATATTAAATCTAAAGAACACATATAATGCATTATTTGTTTTGTTATCGGCCTTTAAATATGCTTTGTTTTGCGATTCATTATTTAGAGCTTAAATTTATGGTTAATTAAAGAACGATGCATTATTTCGCAGCCTCAGTGCTCCCCGTACACTGACCCGGCGCAGCTCGACATATACGTGTTGCAGAGGGAATTAGCATCGGGAAAACAATTAAACTAGGTAATGAGAAACATGCAGAATTAATGAACATGATCTGAGGGCAGAAAAGCTTAGAACGAGTCTGGAGATGGACTTCAAAACTGAACATGGGCTCTACCTATGATATAATAATCCTGGAAATTTTCAAGACACATATGTACACGGCAAAAATCTAAATCTAGTCAAGATAAAATTACCTGGATTAAGAAAGTTTTACCATGATTTGAGTAAATTTCACTTGACAAGTAAAAGGATCTGCCAGTAGAGTAAGATTTTTGCACTTAAAATATGAAAATACATCTGGCTACACTTAAAATAAGGAAAACAACAACTTTTTGCACTTAAAATAAGAAATAAAATCAAATGCAGATGTTTAATCAGAGTTAGTATAATTTAAAGCATTGTTTCCCAAAGACTGGGTCGAGATTTTTTTTGGGTTGCCTCGTCATGATCATGTAGGTCTGCAGTATACAGTGGGTACAGAAAGTATTCAGACCCCCTTAAATTTTTCACTCTTTGTTATATTGCAGCCATTTGCTAAAATCATTTAAGTTCTTTTTCCCCCTCATTAATAAACACACAGCATGTGATATTTCAGTTTTTGTTTTTCAATAAATCTGCAAAAACGTCAACAGTTCTGTGTTTTTCTGTCAATATGAGCTGCTGTGTGTACATTAATGAGGAAAAAAAAAGAACGTAAATGGCTGCAATATAACAAATAGTGAAGAATTTAATGGGGTCTGAACACTTTCTGTACCCACTGTACAGTTCTGACACATGAGAGACTTGAAATCTTAAGACATGTTTTGTATAATTTCTAATCTTTTTGTAATTATTTTATTGACTGTTTTGTTCCAGTATCGCTGGGCTACATGTAATGTCCAAATAGGTGACTTATGGACACCTTTTATTACCGCTTTTAATTGTTTAAAGGTGAGCAATACTAACTGTTCAGAGAGACACAATCACTCAGTCAACAATTAAATATCAAAATATCCTCATTAATGTTTATTTTGTGATTTACTAATAATGTCTATTGACTTGGATCGTGAAGGTTTGTGATTTTTAAAATATGAGTCTCTAGAAAAACGTTTGGGAGACACCGATTTAAAGGGCTCATTTTCCGCTATTTTTTGATCTATTATGTTTCATTCACACACGTTTAAAATGCAAACCTGCATATTTAGGCTGAGTTCTTCTCTCAAAACTGTCTCCACCTTGTGATGTCATGTGGTAATACTGTGCTCCACAGCGTTTTAAACTCCGTACACCTTCACTAGAATCATTTTGATCATTTCAGTCATGGATTTGCCCATCTCTGTTGAACCAAAAGTACAAGGAGCTGTTCACTTGAAAACTACTGCTTCATCACAAGGTGGAGCAGAGTATTTCGAGTTTTTAAGGTGTAAACATATAGCCAGGCTGGTACCACCTAGTGCCTCCGCTCAATTTCATTTCTCTCCAGCGACTCGGTCAGGAATCAGAATAAACTCGGCGATTTGCAGGAACCCCGGAAGTTGTAGTCGACGCTCCGGCCAATCAGAGAAGAGCCGTGAAGCCGTGAGGTCAAACTCCAGCACTTCTGGGTCCTTTTGTGGTTCAGCACAACAGGAAACAACCGGCGAGATGGACGTAGATGAAGCCAGACATTTTGTGTTGCAACAATTCCCGACATCAAGGATTTAAAGCTGAAACAAAGAGAATGTTTGGTGAATTTGATCAAGGAGAAAGATGTTATTGCCCTTCTTCCTACAGGATTTGCTGTGCTGGTATTACTTTGACACCACTGAGAGTTCCGGCACATTACAGACGTCACCACCAAATAGCAGCGACTGGTTAAATAAAAAAAAGTACCTGCCTACTGTCGAGCGAACGAATCCTAAAGCTGAGAGGTCAGATGATTAATCAGGCTAATACACACTAATAAATGAGGATTATTCAAACGTGTGTGAATGAAAAAACACAACTTTAAGTATATTTTTAAGGTAGTAACCGCAGTATAACATGGCTAAACGCTCACAAGAGTCAATTTTGTGTAATATCGGACCTTAAAGCTACTCCTTCATAGTTTAAACCAACAGTCAGAGCCTAATATAGTCATAGTCTAGACAAACTTTTACATTCGTTCCTGGTTTTAGCCCTTTGCGATGCTCTCCAAAGCTTTCCAGCACATTTCCTCTCCTTTATTCCCATTATAAGCTCCACAGACTGTTGCAATTTCACAGCGGGCCAGACTTTTACTAGTTCTTTGTCCAAACACTCATTTATAATCTTTATTTCTGTCCGGGGCCCGTCCACATCTCATTCTCACTATTTGTTTTTCATTAACCTTTATAGCGTTGCAGTGTTGCAGTGGCTAGTGTGCCATTAAGTAAAATAACCACATTCTTAAACCAGAGCCTGTTATAAGGGCTATTCCACATTGGTTTTGTAGAATTCTTATGGGCTTTTTAAAATGGAGGAACTTAGTATAGATCACTAATATTGTGCTTTTTAATGGACATATCCTTTAAAGTAAGTATAACGTAGAAACAGTTTTAATTATCTATACATGATTGGGATGTAATATTACGATACCCACGAGGCCGGAGTCCATAAAGAGTGAAATGAGAAGTTTGCATAGTGACCCCGGGATGAGGACAAGCCCAGCAGGTCCGACGCTCTCGTACAATGGAAAAGTTCGGACGCAGTGTTCTTTGGCTGCACGGACGGTTACGTAGAAGTCAAATGTACGGCTCGAAATGTCCCTGGTTTAAAATATTGAAATATAACAAAAGAAATGAATCATGACAGCTCCTGAATTTGTTATTGTGAAAAGGTATGAAACTTTACAGTATTTCCAAAGACGCCAACTTCAGACTTGTTTTTTAATACAAATAAATAGGGCTGTAACAATAACCGAAATATGGTGATATCGTTTCGTCAAAGGTCTCACAATAATATCCTGGACCATCACAATATATCGAATCCCAAGTCTCTTTGCTTAAATGAATAGTTATGATGCAGAAATTGCTAAAAAAAAACAGAGGGAACTACATAGACCATGATCCTTTGCGCCGTTTCAGTGCAGACGACATGAAGAAATAACTGTTCTAAGCACTTTTACATCTTCATTCTTTGGATTAAGTCTTGTGAAGCATTTTTAGAGGAAAAAGTAAATATAAATATCGTACAGTGAGATGTTTATGGTGAAAATATCGTACAGACGAGAGATTTGGATATCGTTCCATCCCTAATGACAATAAATGTTGTACCAAATCAGTCAGTCTTGTTATTATGTAGAATATCATAATATCGTGAGCTTTCCCACGATATTGCAATAAATATTGTACCGTGAGGTTCATACTGTGACAATATCGTATTGTGAGACTTGGATATTGTTACACCCCTAGTAGTAAATAATAATGCAAGTCGCTAATTTAATATAGTTTCGTGTGTGACCCATGAAACTGATCTGAATCTACCATAAAACCCCAACATTCTGATATTATTTTAAAAGCAATTATCTTAAACTACTAAGTCCAGCTGAAATTGAACAGTTTAGGTGTCGAACATCATAAGTTTTTTAAAATTTTACACTGACAGCTGCACAGTCTTGGGTGACTGTGTGTGAGCAGATTCCAAGATGCAAAATG